>OZ004727.1:49295815-49744959 GCA_963924685.1 Dexiosoma caninum | reverse complement strand
ATCTGTCTCTTCTCTAGTTCTGGTGCAATGTATTGCACACGTAGATGACAGTGGACACGTGGCGTTAAACCTTATGTGAATAGCAAGCTACTCGGGCACGTTTAGCGTTTTATGCTTAAATATTTCAATAGACGTTGATGATTAACATACTTGAAACTTCTTGAGAACTCTTAACTTTTAATAAATTAAAAAAAAAATACCAACTTTGAGCATACGGGTTAAGCATGACAAATACTATGGATTTTATTCCCGAAAAACAAAGATAAAATCAAAATATAATTTATGCCTTGCTCTGGCCGGATGGTGAATTGTAGGACGTGAGCGGTGTCTTCTCTGACATGTTACTCGCAGGCATACTACGATCGCGGGGTACATATCTCTATACCAGGTAGAGATGTTTACATTGATGCACGACTTATATATGTATGTTTGAAATTAAAATGCAATTTTCATTTTATGTTAAATAAATTATAAAAACTTCTTTAATTTATATAGTGGTTCATTAAAGGCGGAGAAGACTTAATTCTAAGATTTTAATGTAAGTCGATATTCTGTAATTATTCTAAAGCTTAAATTAAAGATATTTAATAATGGGAAGAAATAAGGAAGTGAGGTAAAGAGTAAAGAGTATAGAAGAAGAATAGATGTAGAAATATAATATGAAAGCTTAATAGACAATAAATTAACGTGACTTACGAATTGGAGAACTTCAGTGAGTCTCAGAGATTGAGCGGAAGAATATTCTCATTGCACTTGACTATTTGTCCGCGATTAGATGCATACAGACGCCGAATGTGTACTCTGGAGACACGTTGGAGACTATCCAGGAACTTAGTGCGTATCCCCGTAGCCTAGTGCATGAGCATTCACTATATAGGTTGCGGCTGCGATTCCCGCCTAGACCGTGGGTACTTCTGCAAACAAGGTAAGAGCTGCGCAGAATGTGTTTTGTTGCTCAAAACAAAGGTATGGCTGAGTGAATGAGCTTACACTGATTAGGGTCAAGGAATCTGCGGAGGCGACCTGTCGGCAGCCTCGTATGGTGCTTAAGCAGCCTATTCGTCGGGCGGCGTGAGTGTACTGCTGTATGACCGAGATAGCCTGAGCTGGACCACGGCACTAGTCATGCGGAATGGGAGCTTGAGATATCTTCTGAGGCGGATTGGCGTCGTAGATGATGATTCAATGAATTCAGAAGGAAGATTTATTGATTTGAGTTGTATTTTCATTAACACTTATCCTGTATTTCGAAAATGAAACGCATATGACATTAATGGATCAATTTTGCCCAATATACAGAATATTTTTATATATAATTATTTTTAATTTTTTTTGCACGCATGACATGTAATATGGGTCTCAGAATGATTTTTGCAAACATATTTTTCGCAATTCGAACATTTGATTGAGTATTTTGTACTATTTGACCGATTTGGGCAAAAGAAGCAACGCCCTCTTTTTAAGCTTTTGGGCCTTGGATCAGTTACTCTGGTATTTTGAAGGCTTTTTGAATACGCCTTAGCAGGACTGCTGTATGGTAAAGGATTTCTTCGGGATATTTCCTCGCGTATAAGGCTCATACCTAATTTCCCTAAGTAAATGCGGCGCTTATACTTTTTATTTCCATTCCAATCCGGATTTATCACTGAAAAAATTACGTATGCGTTGTAGCCCGATATATCTTCAATATTATAGAGTAATGCCTGAGGACATCGATTAGAACGCCTTTTACAAGTGTATGTTCTTATGACCTGATCCTCGATACATTGGATCAGGTCAGAAAGAAGATTTATTTCTTTGAGTTGTATTTTCATTAAAGAAATTTTAAAAACCTTCCTCGAGTATTTCCATGCAGTTTTTTTATTTTGTAGCAGCACTCAGGAGATGACTCCTACACATGAGATCACTATGACTTCGCCACTAAAATCTTCCGATAATAGCTGAACCAAAAAAATTCTAGTGCACATCAGAAAAAAATGTGAGATGTTTTCATGATTTAAAAGTGAAAGTGGGCTCGAACCCATGACTTTTTTGATTTTATAGTCAACGTCCCATCGTCACCCTCATAATACGAACACAATATAAATTTTTGTAGATTTGGTGAATGGCAGCGCTAAAAGTTTCCAAATTTAGTACAAGTATCTTCGTTATGAATATACAACACCTATCAAAAAGTCAATATATTGGATTAGAGAGTTTTGGGTAGGGTAGCGAAGCGCAAGGGTTTAATCTACTGACATATCCATATGGCTGTAAATATTTCTCTCCTTCAGTATCTTGGAACATAATTTAATATATTATGATTGTCGCCTAATAATAATGATTTCATTCAAATTGAATGTACCTTAATTTTTTGGAAACCTTCATAAGCAGGAAGGTAGAGAACACCTTCCGTATTCATACAATTTTTTTTGATTTATAAAATGTATATTGATTGAATTTTGTATGGAAATTTATCTATTAAATCTTTTCTAAATAAAAAAAAAATTAGTGAATCACTTGCACAACCTTTTATTAGTTTTACTATTGATTCAAAAAATTTTGTGATTAAAACGTTAATTTGACACATTTATTTTTCCCCTCCCTTTACAAGTCAGAAACAGATAAAAGCTGGTTAATAAAATAATGGTGTTCTCTGATGCCACAAGAATTTAACGTCAAGTGTTAAAAAGTTGTTTATATTTCAATTCAATTGACTGCACAAAATAGGAAATATCTTTTTCGTTTGTTATTTTGATTATTTGTAATTTTTCTTTTACAGACTTGAAAATATTTTTTTAAATTTTTAGTGAAAAAAATAAGTCCTTTTCGAAACACTTGTCTCTTTCATGTCTTTAACTAATTATTACTTAGTATTGAACAATATTTTATTTTTCAGAAAAGATTACAGAAAAACCTCTCTAATGGATTTTAATAATTCATGGATTTAGCGGAAGAAACGGTAATGAACTAAAGATTGCGTCGCTGGCTGTTGCTTTTAGTAAAAAGTTCAAGATTATTATGTTGTTTTTTGTTTATACTTCTTCTTCCTAAAAAAATAAATAAATAATTTTCGTTATTATTACAAGTCAAATGAAAAAATATACTTTCATAAATCAATTTAAATATTTAATTTGAAACAGTCTGGCTAAGTTCAACAATTTCATGAGTACTTCGAGCTTTTAATAGAATATTTAAAAAGATTAAATTGTTAATAGATATTTATGTCAGCTATGCTGCATTCAGAACAAAAGGGAAAAAAAATGTAACAACTTTTATTAAAATTACTAATAAAACTTTAAAGCTGTATGATGATATATTTTACTGAATATTATTTCTATTAAAAACTTTCACTTGGTGTAACGAAGGACACCAGAATAAGCTTGAGGAGAAAATTAACTTGCGCCTTAACTGTTTTACGCTGGAAATGATAACATATTTGAAGTACCTAAAGCTCTGGAGGCAACTGAACTCCTACACGATCACTTTCATACCCAATCGAATATGTTAAAATAATTATGTCTTACCCATTTAATTAATAACTAAGTGAGGTATCCCTCACCTTTGCATACATATTGATCGGAGTCGGAAGGAGTATTAGGTCAGTTAGAAAAAGAAATAAAGGGACTCTGAATAAGACTATAAGACAACATGATAAAACAATAATAAATCTTACTCATGCTCTCCTGTTAAACATTGTCATAGATGACTACGCGATAGAATGATTGTCACAATGTCAAGACTTTCTACTTGCTAGGCATGACGGTCACTGATTCAACCAAAAGCAAAAGTCTATTTAAAACCTTCTCCGTAGCATTGCGACATTATAAGTGCGTAGGTTTAGACATTGATTCAATAGATAATTTTCACCGTTTTAAGCCTATTAATTTTTGTCAAATTTGTGTACCAGAAAAAATTGTCGTTGAGACTAAAAAAATGGATCAAAAGTTCTTCACTTTTTTTATAATTTTTATATATTTCGAAAAATTAAAGAAAAATATTTTAATTACTTTCAAGGAAATATAAATAGTTTTTTATTTTAATAAGATAAATGAAAGCAATGTTGTTTGCAAACTGCTTGCCTGTAAGGATGTGCAATTGCATTGTCAATATATTATAAAAGAAACCCTACTCATCAAATCCATTTTCAAATGAATGGTAAGAAAACATTTTAACACAGCCAATAATGGAACTGCAAATGTTTAGTTTAGAAAATAAGACTTGCCAGTGATGCTATTTTATAAATGAAGAAAAGCGTCAAAATAAAAACGGGTGGACAAAAATATAAAATTTTGAAAAAATGTTTAAATTTGTTGTTTTGCTTCGCAGACAACTGCACGTAAGAAAACGCACACCCATTAAATAATAAAAAATGTGTTGAAATTTTAAAAATAAATTTATTATCGTATAATAAGGTGTGAAAAAACTTAAAATAAAATAGCATTTAATTAAAAAACAAAAATTTTTTTACAAAAACAAAAATTTGTTTACAAAAACAATAATGGTTTTCATGAAAACGCTTAAAATTGCCATTTGCGTAATTTTGCTATTGTGTATCAAGAAGGCACATGTTAATAATATACATACATACATATACAAATAATATACATAAACATACATACATATATACAAATACACAAAAATGTACTGGAATCTAGGTAACTGGAGATAATGCGGAGTCCATCTCCATTACCATTTTTAGCAAACGTCAATATAAAAATAAATTAAATAAAATACGAGAAATTTAAATTTGTGTCTAAAAATTTTAATTTGGTTTTAAAAAATCCTTAAGGCAGTCGAAAGACTCAATTGGTCATATTATTTGCAGAATTTGCTATTTGCTAGAATTTTTTTGGGGAAACAAGTGACGTCATGTTGTTTTACTAACTGCACAATTGAACAGCGCAAGTTTACGATTCAAAATTGTTGGGCAAATTTACAAAGTTTCTGCAAATGAAGTTCTATACAATTTTTGACAGTTCAATTGCAAAAATGTAAAAAAGCTCAGTATGCGAGGCTTTCAAGCGTTTGTATCAGGACGCCTAATATCTTTTTTAAACATAAAAATTGTTTTAATTAAATATTCAGATTCTTCATAATTTTGAATTGAATTAATTATTACGTAAACATTTGTAGGCAATTTGACACTTTTTACTGCTGTGGCCCGTATTTAATATGCAATAATGAATTAGCTGAGTTTAGACAAGGTCGATTTTTAATCTTTGTTTGAAAAAAGTTCATTAAGCTCGTTCTTTCGACTGTGCATTTGAGTAAGGAAACGAATATTTACCAAAAATAATGTTAGCTAGTTCTCAAAAAAGATTTTCCTCCAACTAATTTTTAAAATTGTAGGCCTCACTTCAAAATTATTCAGTTCTTTCTTAAATTTTTCCATTTTTGCAATGTTGCATTTCTTATGGAAATCTCCATTGAATTTATTAGAGACGTACTATCAAAGAAAAAAGTGGAAAAAGTAGAAAAAGTGTCAAATAATACCCTTCTGTGAGACCAAAAATGTAGCTTAAAATACCCGAAAAGCGTTAAAATGTCATAACTGAGTCTTACACAATTATTAAGAAAAACGTATTGCGAAGGTGGGAACAAAACCTAAGCGACAATTGTAACAATTTCAAAGAGATTCTTTTGAAACACATACATTAAAATAATTGAATAAAAAGGAGACTGACAATTCCATTGAAAGCGATATAAATCACTTTCTCTAGTGCATACACACACACATTCAGACATAAAGCAGTTAAATAAGTAATTATTTCGAGCAACAAATTAACGTGCCCCTGCAATGCAGCTTTAATAAGCACTGCATTTATGTAAATGCAGCATCTTGATAATTTTGAAGAAAGGGGTGCAGTTTTCAATGTCATATATTCTATGTTAATCACACGTCAGGAACGAAGATACATTTGATGAATGATATTGGCTTGATTGGTTTTCAAGACTTGTACGTGCCCACGATACGTTAGGGTAATTGAAATTGTGAATGCTTATTCATGACAGCTGCTCGGATTTTAGTTGTTATAAATTATAATGTGAAATTAGCCGCAGTTATAGTGCAGTTGCTTATAAAATTCACTTTTAATTTTTCAGGGTTAATTTAGTAGCCCATGAATTCTTCCGTAGGTTGCAATACATCATCGCCTCAATACAGGCACCGTAATTATTAAAGCTATGACTACTTTGACTACGTACCATAAAAGTATTAATCTTGACAATATAGTTTTATCCCAACGATTACCACCACAGTCATTTACAATGGCTTTTAGTGATTAAGAAAAACCAACAGGGCACATAATTGTCACTTATGGCACGAGAATGTTTGCATTCCCTTTTAAAATCATTAAAACCATTTACCACCAGAGTTTTATTTCAAACTGAAACAAGGTTCATTCAATGCGCAAGAAACCAATCAAAGTATTTATCTTTTTCCACTACGCTTCCATAACTTGTTTTCTTTTTTTTTGCAGTACAGCCTTCTGTAAAGTTGCACTTGAGACTTGAACACAATATTAAACGCGTGTTGCCTCTTCAGTGTTTAAATTAAATGTGTTCTTTAAATAAAATTCTATTTAAGTTTCTTCTTCTTCTTATTTGTTTGTATTCCAGAAGTTTTCTTGCATTTTTTGTTCGTTCGTAATGCGGAAATTCGCTTAAATTGGCCTCTTTGACATGTCAAATGTTTAAACAAGTGTGTTTTTAATCATTCACATTTGACAACAACAAATTGCACTTTTTATGTAGGAAATCATTCATTTTTAATTTATTAATGTCAAAGTATCCGGCTCTTGTGGAAGGAGAATTTCAATGCCAACAAGTAACTAGAAGCAACATTTTTTTTTTTTGCTTTATAAAATAAATTGACTTGAGGATCCAAGACATTGTGCAACCATTAATAAATTAAAAATGTTTAGATCGTTTTAAGCTACAGTTTTATAAAATTTGGAAAATATTTCCTTGAAAAAATTATATTTTTTATAACCAAACGTTTAATTGAGGTTTTTTCTTTTTTTTAGAAAAATCAATCATTTTAGAAAACATTTTCGTTGCAAATTATGTAAATTGAGACGTAAATAATATGAAATTGGCTTTATTATTAAATACAGGAATGTCTTTTAGAAATATTGGAATATTTACTGAATAGTCGCGCGTTTTAACCCTCCTCAAGTACATCTAATATTGCAATTATTGGAAGACGCCTTAATTATGTTTTACCTCTGTTAAAAGAAATATGGTAATCGGTTGACGTTGCTGGCCATTCCTTAAACTAAATGCATATCAAAAATTGATTTGACATAAAATTATTGAATAATTGAAAAGTAACAATCGTTTTACCAAATTTTCGACTATAACTCTCTGGAAACTTTCCCCATATTTTGGAACAATTTTTTTTTTTTAAAGAGAAGTAACACTCAGGAAATGATTGCCTACTACTAGGTATTAATTTTTAGAAATAGAATAGTGATAGAGATTACCAGTGATGAAGGGATAGATAGAAGAAAGCTTCATTATTTTTACAATACTGCTTTTTTACGCTTTTTTTTTATAGCTTCTGATATCAACGAAACGCATTCAATTTTTTCAGCTGTATTTAGTAGTCATTTTATTAATTAATTTACTTCGCCGATGATGCTACACAATGCCGACGAAGGAGGGGCCTGTAATAATACTTGTGGATTAATATCAGCTGAAGCCGATCTTGTTCTGTGACAAGCGTTTATGCCTTTGCTACTAAAATTACACAAAGACACCCTAATGCACATCAAAAAAAATTATAAATAATTTGGTCCGTAACTGGGCTTGAACCCAGAATTTTTGCTTTTATAATCAATGTGCTAACTACCTCAGCCATCGCCACCCTCTGATATATTTTTAAAGTCTAAGACTAAAGGCCGGGGCACATAGAATCCGTAATACGTTGTTCTTTGACATTTTCAACTGACAAGTAAGTAGAAATATAAGTTTTCTTATGAGCTTTGTCACATTCAGTACGTCTCCGTCAAAGCAAAGTAAGAAAGTTGGCCAGCTTTTAAGTTTTAACGTACGTTGAGGACTTTGACAGCTATGAACAGCGTTACCGTTGCAGGTTATTTACAGTCAAAATTAGTAAATGTGCATATTTTTGCATTTTGGTTACGATTTCCAGCCTAAGTAATACTAAATACGTCAATTATACTTGTAAAGTTTTAAATTCAGGGTTTATATTGCGGAATGTTATTAACACCCTTTTATTTTATTAAAAATCGTTGCTGTTGTAACAAAAAATTCAAGACTGCTGCACCAGAAACAAAAATAAAAGACAACAGTATTTAAATTGAAAACAGATAGGAAATTATTTGCACGGCTTTGTTTCTCTTAAATTGAAATGTTTTTAAATAATTTATTTTAAATTTGTGACTAGTATAAAAAAAGTGAAGAATTATTTTTATAAAGTAAAACATATTTCGGTATTTCTGTTTTAACTTTTTAACGTGGTAACGCTGGCTATGAGTAGATATACGTCAACAAAGTACTCATTGTGTCAATCTCTTCCGTCCGTCGGTACTTTAATGTCATTTGAAAAAGTCAAAGTATGACGGATGACGGATTCTATGTGCCTTGGCCTTAACTGCCGTAAACTTAAAAATTTATTTTATTTATAAAAAGTTTAAAATAAAAAAATTCCCATACATAATTCAATTATTATACCTTTTATAAATCTTAAAAATATTTTATGAATACGGCAGTACAACTTTCGAAGTTAAAAACAAACGAAAGCTTTTTTTTCGAAATTTCGATCGAAAAACGATCTGAAATGAAATGAATCTCTTAATTTTCGTCAAGTGCAGCCATCGACGTTTCTATTTACGGTTAACATCTGCTAAGATTCCGAACATGATTGTATTCGTAGTTTAAAATATGTTTGAAAAAACAATTTTAATTTTGAAGTATGTTCGAACATTTTCGAAATCTACCGAACCGAATCGGTTCAATATCACACGACATCTACGTGAGGTCAGAAATACTCGTATATTCTGAATGCGTAAATTTGGGTGCAATTCGTTTACCGGTTATGATATATTTACACAAACACATACATACATATACACATACATAAATGCATCCATACTGACAGCTCCTTACAACCTCGAAATATTAAAAAAATTTGATATTTGAAAATTGTGGTCAAATCTGCGGCAATGTGGAAAAAAAAAGTTTAGTACATATTGTATTCTCAGTATTGTAATAACGCTCTAAAATCAGTATCAGATATACAAGAATTAGATACAATTTGTTTATTTATTTTTATAAATATATTCTCAAAACATTTTTTATAAAAAAAAATAATAAAAATTTCTTGAAGATGTTAACCGATGTTTAACGAAATATCGAAATAGAAAAAAAAAAAAATAATAACAAACCCTTAAGCTTAAAAGATAATATATATAAACTATTATTTTTTATAAAGTTTAAAATAACGTGTTTTTAATCAAACAATTATCAAATAATTAATTCTTATTCTTCGCAAGTTTCATACTTCAGAAAAGAAAACACTAATAGTTATTATGACGGCCAATTGCAATTTAAAACTAAATACTTTTCTTCTTTTAGAAATGCCAAAATTGTATTATATGATGGCTTAATATATCTAGGTATTGATTCGCATCAATGAAACAAATTTGAAAATTGGAATTGAAGCACTTCTCGTCGCTTTTTCTTGATCTTTTCAGCGTTAGATGGCAGAATATCGGAATTGTTTATTTCATATATCTGCTATATGATGAACAGCGGAAAGTCCTTCAAGGAAAATTATGTGCATGGCGAATTCCAAGCAATTGATGATGAGTTCATCTAATAACCAAGGACAAGATTCACATGACATTAGTTTTTCTGGCACTTCGCAGATCTCCAAAGAAAGTGTATCTCATCGGAGTATATATCTCCACGGTTGTACCCCCGGAATCGGGTCAAAGTTTGTGGGGCTAGTTTGAGCTCCATCATTGATATTATGCATTTTAGTTCACTGAGTTCATAACACGTTTTTCAAAGTCAAATTTATGTACGCACATACTTCAATTCTTATTACTCTTTCTCTACATAAATAACATGAAAATGATAGGAAACCTTTTAATTTAATTATTTTCTCAGGCACTAAACAATTCTAAAGAATATTTTTTTTTTTACATTTATCATTACGTTTGCTTGAAAAAAAAAGAAGAAGAAAAGCTAAACCAATATTTGTCAAAGCGATTAAATACATTTACGAGTACATCTATTCAAAAAGAATACAAAACCGATGAAGCCAATAAGTAATGGCCAAATATATAATCTGCATGGTTTCACTCTCAAACTGACTTAAAAAATTTTATATTTTAATAACAAAGCTAAACAATTTGCACACACGACTGAGTTTGTTCAATTTCTTAAGCAGAATATGGGAACCGAGTGAATGTATTAAAACCATGCTACAACATGCATAACATTTGCTGCAGTATATCTGGACACTGAACATTGGCAAAAGCTGTAATCATAGATAAATACAAAAGTGTGAGTGTGTGTGTGTGTACATGTATGGGTGTGTATGCAACATTTATTGTAATGACATTTACAAAGGATTAGTTCATCTTTAAACAACAACAACAACAACAACAAGAAAAGAAACGAATGGGGTTCATAATAATAATAAGCGACTTGCTGTTGCATGGTACAACTTATTCTGTTTTAGAGAACGAGTTTTGGAATTGTAGTTCTCTACCCAAACAGATTTCTCAAAATAAGTCATGTTAAAATTATTTAATGACCACTCTGAGTCCAGAGTATTGACTTTTGTGCAAAATGATTTGGCATTTATATTTGCGATGAATACGTAAATATGCATGCAGACGCTCGTATAGTATTTGCATTTCGTATTTTCTTGTGGATTAAAGTAGCTTAAAACACCATCTATCATTTGGTGACACAACATGTTGGTCATTGTACGAGTCAAGCAAAAGAAAGAAAACATTTTTATGAAATCAAGTAATCAAGTGATTTTGAAGGACCAAGTATGATTGCTGCAGTTTGGGAAGTTTAAATTTTGTTCCGAATATTTCGTTTCTGTTTGTTATGAGTTGAAAAAAATAGTACAAAAGAATAATGACATTGGAAGATGGAAATTTGCTAAACCAATTAATGCATTTAAAATTGCATGAAATGTTGAATGACTCCACAATGATTGTGTAAACTGATCGAGAATATTTTTAGGGACTAGCATCGTCCCATGTTCCCTAGACCTACAGGATGCTCTAACTATTGCACGATGTTAATTGTGAGTCACACCTTAAGGTCAACTTTTTTGTCCATATTAATTTGGCATTCCTTTGTTTCAGTGTTTGATAAGTTCAACCATTAAGAGTTACAGAATTGAGCAGAGCGTTACGATTGTTAAAGCCTGTTACGAAAATGGGCGTTCGTAATGTTTTTGGTCAGTATTATCGATCAAATGTGTCCACAATCAGGAGAATTGTACGCATATTTGAACCAACCGTGTCCGTAGGAAATGCGAAAGCATACTCTCCTGCGGAATACATTTCTGCTGTTCGCGATAGTGTGGCAGTCAACCTCGACTCGTCGTCGTGGGCAACAATTGAACATGTCATGTTCGCTATCGCAAGATAATAATCGACTTCTTGTGGCCAGAAATAAAGCATAAGGGCCTTAACGATATATGGTTCCAACAGAATGGAGCCACTTGAGGCACAGCTAATAAAATATTCAATGCGCGAGAAATTCATTGGGCGTGCTATCTCGTTGCGGTGTTAATTCGCCGCCACGTTCATGTGATTTTACACCGGTGGACTTCTTTCTTTGGGGATAATTAAAACAAAATGTATACGTCAATAAGACAAGAACAATTTAAGAGTTAAATTATTTTGTAATAATTTTAGACAATTACGACATTGAACCTCAATTATATGTCTCAGAGTCATTGAAAATATCAACCATCGGATAGAGAGTGGTATGCCACACTGAAGACGTGGCGAAAATTTGGCCGATATTTTTTCTCATAAATAATTTTTATAGTTCTTTCTATCGTAATAAATAATATTAAGATAACTTTATAAGAGGAGGGTTGTACTGTTGAGGCTGGCGATGCTCGAAGTAGTCTGCACGTTGACTACAAAACGAAAAATGTTCCTGGGTTCAACCCCAATTTCAGACTCATAAAAACATATCGCATTTTTTCTGATGTGCATTTGTGTGGCTTTGTGTCAGTAGTTGTCGCAAGGTTTCAGTGGCGAAGTGATTTAAAAATATATTAAAGATTATTTTTTGTCCACGAACTTTCTCCAACTAAATTTCTCTAACAAGCAAAATCTTTACATCATTGTGAATTTAATCAATGTGAACATTTTAATATTTGGCTGTTATAGAGATTTTTATATCTTTCAACATGTGTCTGCTTTTCATTCATTCACAAAAGTATGATGAAAACATGAAAACTTCTCGTAGATTTTCTTTAATCCAAATGTGTGAAAAGTAAGAAAAAATCCAACTTAAATAGTTAACGATTGTTTGTTCGCTTAGTGCAATAAAAACGCCCCTACTTGTCGCGACGCATGTCACAGATATTTGCAATTTGCACAAACTGCAACGAAAATCTTTCAGCTCTCTTTTCCTTCCTAATATCTTTCATTTCAATATTAAAATTTCAAGCCAACACTTAGTTGCCGCTTTGAATACAAAGAATAAAATCTGCAGTTCGAAAAATTGGAATTAAATTTGCAAATGGAAGCACATGCGACAACATACTCGTACAAGTTAATGCATGCCGAATTCATTTTCATTTTAATTCTTTGGCCTAAAGCCAAGGTAAAATTAAACGACAGAACAAAAAGAACGATCAAAACAAAAAAGAATAAAAAAATTTGTGTATCCACCAAATGTCAGAAGATTAATTTTGTGTATAAAAACTGGCAAGCAACTACTTCATTCGATTTCTGTCTGTACGGAAGCAGCATGAAAAAAACTTGAAGAAGTAAAAATTAGTAGACCCCATGCAGAAATTAAAATTATTTCTACATAAAATTAAATGTGTTAAAAAGCATGCATTTTAGGTTAAATTTAAATTAAATTCTTATTGACATGATTCGAAATGGTACTGTATATAGTTTATTCTATAAATATGTGTATGTATGTGTAAATTTATATAAAATTTTCTTTTCTATGAAGAGGTGAAAACTGCTTTTACTTTTAGCGTACTAAATGGCATTTACTGCATGACACGAACTATTCTATTAAAAAGAAAACAAAATTTTTATAAATTATTTTTAAATCATTAAAATCTTCAGACACATAAATTTTATTGTTATTTTTATTTTCAGAGCCGTGGTATTTTTAAGAATTAGAACGTTAGAACAGTGAAACACATTCCACATGGCAACGATGCCGATGCAGTTGGTTGAGCATTTTATCCCCTCCTGTACAAGATTAAGAAACTTCTCATTAATTTACAGTCGGACATAGATAATAACGCCTGGTCCAACCAAAATGCACGATTCTAATTGTGAGACACACTTAACATCAAGTTTTTTGCCCAACTTAATTTGTCATTTCTTTGTTTCAGTCTTTGACAAATTCAACCATGGAGAGGTACACAATTGAGCAGCGCCTTAACATTGTTGAAGCCATTTACGAAAATGGGCGTTTAAATCAAAAATAATTTCGTTGACTTCGGGTTTTTTTTGGCCAGCATAATCGACCAAATGTTTCCACAGAATAAAAAAAAAATTGTATTTACAAAAGGTTTAATAGACAACTTTCCATACAAAATTTTATCAATACACCTCCTATAAATCCAAAAACAAATTTTATGAATAAGACAGTTTTTTTTTATTTATCAGGCTACCGACTGCGGTCTGTTAAAATTATAATACACAGTTCTGTATGAAAACGAGTATTTTGACGACAAAACTGCAACATGGTTACATTTATCGTTATGGATTTCGCATAATTTCGGTTACTTTCTATTAATGTAAGTGACAATGAAATCTAATGTCGCCAATATAATAAGAAATATAAAATAATAGGGAGTTTAAAAAATGTTATTTTATTAAAGACAATAGAACACCACAAACGTAAAAGTTTGCAAATAGATTAATAGCAAAAAAAATTAAAGTCATGCTTAGAGAATGAGAGGAATATGTCAGGAAGGATCCACAAGCTTATGGTCTATATGATATGTTTAAACAAAATTAGTCAATATTATCTTTTGCAGGTAGTGAAGTATAAATTAAATTAGATTAAGTTTATAGACTCCTAAGAATCCACAATAATCAGCCCATTGGGGTCTTTAGGGTTCTTTATCACCCCACTAATCATTCCAATCAATCGGTGCTGAAACCAACACGAGTTACGCATAAACAAACTTGTTGCGTAATAAAATCTAAGGACAATGCAGAAATTATTAACAATCTATATATTTTGAGGATGAGCTACTCCTTTGTGTAGCTTCAGAAAAACTGTTTTCTTTTTTTCTGAAGAACCTACACAAAGGAGTAGCGAAATATGGAAATAAAAATAAATATTATATGTATTTAACAAAGACATGCAGCTTAAATAATTAGTGTAATTAAAATTAATTTTACTATTTTTATATCTTAACGGAAACAACGATTCTCACTAGAGAACTTCAGTAGACTGAAATTTGTTGACATACTGACAACACTGCTTTAGATTCACTGATTGGACAAGCCACATTTGCACTACTTCCGGAACACAATATTAGGATCGTCTTCAGTTCTTTAGAGGTTCTTTTTTCTAGCTGGGCGTCATCAAAATAGTTAAGCAGCCGACTGCAAGGCAAAGAATATAGTGGACAAAATTTGTAGAGTGTAGCTATGTAAGCTGCTGTGTTCTATTTCTTTAATATCGAATTAAATAAATATTGAAATAAATAAGTAAATATTAAATTAGATTTCCACTTTCTTAATCAATCAAAATTTTCATAAATTTTTGTTTTGGTCTAATTTTAATTTCTTTTGTTTTTTATATTTTATTTATTTATATTTTTTTTTATATGGATAAAATTGAATACTTGTCTATAATAATAGATAAAACAATTTGATATTTACAATTAAACAGAACTGACGTATAAGAAATAATCCTGTACGAGCATTTCAGTTTAAGTTGTGTGTGGTGAAAACCACATTAAGGATTTTGCATTTTTTTTTATTCTATTTTTAATATATTATCTTATTCGAACATTAATTTCATTTTCACCGCCTCAAGGTTATCAGTCTGTGTAAGTTTTATTTACTAAAACAATATACATATGTATGTATGTATGTATATTTTATTTCAGTTCATTATTCTGTTAAAAGGTTTAATTAAAAATCAGCATTGATTATGTTTCAGCAAATGTTAATAAATTTTATAGTAGAATGAAACTGAAATCTGACTAATTGCATACTACAGTGTGAAATAATATTTGAGTTGCAATGAAATTAAGCTTTTGGCTAAATACTAAAGAAGTCAAAGCATTGAAAAACATTCATACTGCAACTTCCGGATTTTTTCGATAAATTAACCTTTCATGAACGCATACGTTCTAGGGAATTCCATAGACTCATGTACTGGTAATAAGTGGCAGTAACTGCAGATCAACCGCAAGGCTTACACTCAAAAATAACGAGAACTATAGATATTATTGTTGAATGACAATTGTATCCACTGCGATTTGTTTCTTGTTGTGTTATAAATTTTCTGTTCCCACTGTTGTTTTATAAAATATTGTAAACGAAATCTTCTGATATATTTTTTCTTATTTATTTATTTCTTTTTTTTGTTTTGACAAATTTGCATTCCGACCATAAATTTCGCTTTATGTAACTTAATTGGGTTTAAATTTTCATTTATGTTTGCATGCGCATTTTTATATACACAAAAATAATTAAATGGCTGGCGGCAATGTTTACAATTTTTAAGCAATTAACTTCTGTGTTTCAACTGTATAAACTTGAAAATGTCGGAATGAAATATTTAAATTTATAGTGGGAAATATTTTTTGTAAGCTTTTGCAGAGTTTCTGTTAGTTATCTCACCTGCATAGTAGTGGTTAATAAAAATAATAATTTTTTCTTTACTGAATTTACAATACAGTATGTTAACTACAGCACTTTATTATTAATTGACAACTTAGTAATACGAATGCAGGTAATTGATACAGTGATTACAAATTGCACAACCTTTTAAGGGAATGTTTTTTTTTTAACTACACAATTGAACAATATGTGCAGACGCCATTGAAAATTTCGAAACAGTTTTGGTTCAGTTCGGGAATATGATAAAATAGCAAACTGTGCATAACCATATGGAACGTAGTTAGTCATGCATAGTCGTGTCTACTTTATGGAAATTTTTTCTTAAAAATCTCTAACCAGAATTTCGTAAGATCCAACTGGCACAATAACTAAAGTCTAATGAGCACTATTTTTTATTTCTGAGACCAGCTTTCAGGGTATAACGCCACTACACATAATGCATTGTGTTGAAAGTAGGGAATGAGTTTTTAGGAGGGGTAATGTAGGAAGTAGTGCATTTTGATTTAATTTTTCTCATGTTAAATGTGACAGGAAAGAAGCTTATTCAACATAAATGCTGTTCGCCCGAAAAATGAGTTCTATTTGTAAAGGCATAGTGCGATTCGTTAGCAAATCGCTTTTAATGAGAAACGCATTGCACATAGAACATCAGACTACATCCCTTCATGGTAGCGATAATGATGTGTAGAGTTGGCTGCTGTCCGCAATGACTTTCTTCGCACTCTGCTGTATACGGTCGTGTCACTTAAAAACAAACTTTTCGAATAGCGAAATAAAACAATAAACAAACTGTTTTTCATTGCATGAATTCCGATGCTGTACATTAGCATAGACACTACTAAAGGTGAGCCCAAAACATTATTCTTGCTTAATATATTGAATTGTTTTCTTAACCCTGGATGGTTACTGTTCGTCGAATCGACGAAGCTAATTGACGCTTTATCATGTACCTTTTTTATGTGAGCTCAAATTATGCACTTTTTCTCAACTACGTTAGGTGATGACGAAAGCTTGTATTGTGCGGACACACGCTGGATACTTATGTTTTTAAAGTAGAGTTTCACAGGTATGTATTCGTCGCAACGACAAGAGTAACTTTAATGTACTAAAATGAAGACTAACTTTCCAGGGTTAAAAGTAAAACTTTATTATCGCAACTTATTAACGCAGTAAAAGAAGTCGTGAATAATGCCTGATGAATATTGCTATTCCCGGAGTAGATTAGTGGACTGTGAGGGCGAACACCAAATTCTCTCCGAGAGGTGTATGATAGTGTGTTGTTGTGTGGGTGTATGCAATACATGTGTAAAGAATATGCGTATGGAAATAAATAAACGAATGGTTAGTAAATTTAGATTACAATGAAATTATATTTATTTATTAATTTTAATATGATTTAGCAAACAAATTTGTTGTGATTCTTTTTTACAGTTCAAGTTATTTGTTCTAACTAATAAATTAAATATACATATATTTCAAAAAGTAAAGAAAAGTATTTGAATGATTTTAATGATAAATAATTTTATTTGGTATAAAATATATTATTTTATACAATGCCACTATTTGCAGATAAGTTGTGAAACGTTGCCACTTGTTTGCAAACTTTCAGAGCTCTTTAGTTTTGTAAACATGTGTCTATTTGTAAACAGATGAAGGAATTTTGTTGATGTTGCCAGACAATTGGTTGTTCGCAAAATTGTTGCTGGGTAGTATCTACTACTACGTTTATACGTACGAGCAAGGTATCTTTTTCAAGTAGCCGCATCTCTACAACAAAACAACAATACCAAAAACAACAGGCTTTTTGCTTCTATAATAATCATTAAATATGTCAAAGTTGTTTTTTTACTCTTAAAAGTAAACACACATAGCCTCCCAGTGAAATTTTTGCTACATACATCTTCGATTTGAGACCAATGACAATGTAAGCAAGACCCATCCAATGTCTGTATACAATTTCTATTTACATTTACACAGCGATGGCCTAGGCTGTAAGATTTGTCCAACACAATATACATTGTAAGCGAAGGTTGGATGGGTCCAACACAATATACATTGTAAGCGAATGTTGGATGGGTCCAACTATTATGGTGAATTCGGAGTGCAATAAGATGTATCTGAATGCCATTGATCTTGGAATGAATTTTAACTATTGCATAATTAAATTAGGAACTTCATTTTTTTCAATATTTTGTAATTTCGGAATTTTGTTTCAAACGTTCACTTTCTATTTTCTTTAGTCTTCTTAAATTTCTTTTACTAAATCCAATCATTTTATTCTTTACAACAAATAAAAATACAAAACATACATACATATGTATATAAATTAACACATAAATAAAAATAAAACAGTCACTTACCTTTTTTAATTATTTTTATTTAATAATTTATAACAATATTACCACAAAAAATGCCGCTAACACTTCACTTTAAAAACCACTTATGAACTTGATACAAATTTTACTTTGGAATAATAATAAAAATTAAAAAGAAAGATTAACGGAAAAATTACTTCAGAAAAAAGAACAAAATTCATAATTAAAATCAGATGCGAGTTGTAAGGGCTTAACTATTTTCGTTTTATTTTCCCTATTGACATAATATTATACAATCGGATGGCTTTCAGATTGTAATGAGTAACCGGACTGCTGGGATATGTCTTAATTGCTTTTGCAACCCTCTCTAAAAATAAAGAAATGAGTAAAACTGTTAATGGCGCTCTCTCAAATCACAAATGAGTAAAGGCCATGTCACATAGAAGTTTGTCGCTTTGCGTGACGTTTCTAACTTTGACAGAAAAGCGTAAAGCAAAAGGTGTATGACACAATAAACGCTTTGACAACACTCACGAATTGTTTGTTTACCAAAGAAAAATGTTTGATAATTGTGCTATTTCTTTTTTTATTATAAAAATAAAAGTCAATAATGTTATTTGACGATATGCAATTACAATGTTCTTCTGTTTGAAAACGAAAAGAAGAGAAAGGAAGACACGAAAAAAGAAAATTATTCAAACTGATTGTCAAAGCACGCAAAAAGATAAAAAATGTCCAACTTTTCGCTTTGCGCTGCGTTTAAAATACTTTATGTGACATGTTTCATATAAACGTGTAAATTTCATCATAAATGGCAAAGCGAAACTGCAACGCAAAGCGAAGCAAAAGTTCTATGTGACATGGCCTTAACAATGATATTGGTGCGCAATAAATGTAAACAAATTTTGACATATACGACAAGTGAAATATAAACGAGCAAAGAAAAGTCACCTGATGAGTTGATTTTACTTGATAAATATTATTTGCGTACGAGTTATTTACCAATGCTGAACTCACAAATCATAACGTAGCTATTGCACTACATTTTTGTACAGAAAACAAAGTACGCATTCTTGTTATTTATTTCTGAGGTATACAGTGTAAAAATAATCGGTGTATTCAAATGTTGTCCTCTTACTTTTCAAACGTGTTTTCTTATGCAATAAACACTGTTCAAGTGTGTTAATTAATTTGAGGATTTAATTCACACTATTTCTAATTTTCTATGTTGGTTCTCTAAAACTTGTGTAATAAAATTTTATATTTTATTGTATTTTTTACTGTCATTTCATTATGTTAATAAAAACTTGGAAAATATTGAACAAATCAGAAAATGGTAAAAAAAAATCCTAGCTCATTTGAAACTATATTCTAATAAAAAAAACCATAAATTTAGAAATTAATGTTTTTTTTTTTTTGATATTTCATAAGGTGTCAGTAAATTCACATACTAAGTGGGTAATAAAGAGGAAAATGTGTAGCTGTTATATGTGAATTGTAGGCAAACTTGCTGGATTACATTATATTGAACATATTCGATATAAGTCAAGGACCATTAATGGGGTCAATGTAGCCACTGAAATGATTCACTTGTTTCTGCAAGTGTGTTTAATTATCAGCACCTGTCAGATCTTGACCACCACATACATACATATAAAGTATATTAATAAATTTCCTGCTCGTTATCAATTTGTTTAATTTTAGCTAAACATTCAATTTAAAGTTAACTGTATATTAGTTTTAAATTCGTCATATTTAATTATAAAAGAGAAGATGTAGTGAAATGACAATGGACTAAAATATCTGTTTGAAGCATGGAGTGTCCTGACGAAAAATACTAAAAATGTTCTATCGAGTCATCATCGAATAGTAGAATGTGTCATGATTATTGCTTGTGTTTTTGACAAGAAATCGATTGTTTTATACAAATAATATGCATGTCGCTTGTCTGTGGTCCTACAAATGTTGTGAATATAATATTTATTTTATTAATTTCAAATAAACATGAAATCGAAAAAGTATCATTTTATAAATAATGATTTATTTATTATTGTGCAAAAAAATATTAAAAATTCAAATGAAAATAAAAGTAAAACAAGTTATCTGTAATGGGCATGGCAAGCATTCATAATGACACTATACATTGCAGTATTTTATTATTATTATTATTTATTTATTATTTGATTTTATAATTTGTATTTTTTTATTATATATTAACTGAACTTATTTTGAGAATATCACTTTATATACATATATACGAAACAAAAGCACAATTTTGAAATTACAATCATTTATATAAAGATACATTCCCAAAATAAATTCAGTTAATATACAATACTGCGTGTGCACGGTGTTAGATTTTAATATTGTTTTGTTTTATTTTTAAATTTTTCATTTGATTAAAATATACTACTATACTGCATATATGAATATGTTTTCCTCCTCAATTTTTGAGTTTTCTTTTATAAAAAATACTTCATGAAAATATCATAAAGTATGCAATTTCATATTTTTTTTTGGGGAAAAAGCACAATTTTGAAATTGGAATGATATTCTTTTATTATTTCAATCTTTGAGTTATTTAGTAATTCACTGTAAATTCTGTCTTAATGTTATTTTACTTTTGAAATAATTTTAATTTGTGTAAAATTACAATAGATCTACTTAGCTTTGCTTTTCAAAGAAGTATTGAAATATTATTTCTTTTTTATAACTGATTTAATTTGTTTAAAATTGTAACTGATCTTGTTAACTTTGTTCATTAATTTTTGCTTTGCAAAATTGTATAAAATATGATGAATAGATAATACTTATTCATTGCTTAATGTGTGTGTATTCCTGAAATGTAATTCTATAAATACAATTTTTCTTTTTTAAATTGTTTTTATTTTGAAGGCGAATAAGATTTTTTAAAACTGTTGAAGCCTCAATAAAATATACTACATATAATAAAAAAAGAACTAAAAAGGAATTAATATTTTCGTCTGGCTTGAACCCGAACTTTAGTAGTAAAAAGTGTCCTCTTCTACAACAGTTATTCTTTAAATTCTAATTAATAAATCTAACAGTATATTAAAGCGAGTATATATTTACTGATTCCCTTATATGAAGAAAAAATATAATATTTAACACTACAGAAGAAAAGCTAAACAATTTAAACGATTACTACATACAATTTATACAGATACTAATGTACACTCGTATGTATATTATTTAGAATTAAGACAAAAAAAATATCTTACTACCATTTTATAGACCAAAACTGCAGACGGCTGTTTAATAGTGATAAAAAGTACCCATACATTCAGTATTAAATGCAAAACCAGAACAATAAGAGCCAGAGCTAACAGGTAATTAATTATTATGACAGTTCTAAAACAATTCCAAACAAATTCAAAAATTTCAACATATAAAAATTGTATGCTTATTTTTTGTCTTGGGGCGCCACTAAAGGCATCACCCCTACACAATACATGCAATACATTATACGGAAATGGATCTAGGAAATATCTATATATAATCTTCCCAAATCAACAGGAAAGACCTGTGCGTGTAGTTTATTCCATATACGAGTACGTTATAATCACCATCCCCAATGATTTTTTTTTTCCTTCTGCTGAACAAGGTTGAGTATATTCAAAATTGTTTTTGAAGCACCGCCCCATACATGCGAGTTGTATTTCTTTTTCGTTCGGATATAAGCGGTATAAATAGTAAGAAGATCAGATGGAGTGAAGTATGACTTACAGCGTCTTAAAGAGCCAAATGCTTTCTTTGAGACCTGAAAAATATGCTCCACAATTACAGTTGAAAAACTTTCGAATCATTATGTGTGGAATCGTACAACAAAAAATGCATTGAATTTCTGGCCCCATTTTGTGCTTTTTATTTAAAACTTTTGTACTTTATTGCTCTGTACCGAAGTTATCATTGCTGCATTTACAAGAGAATAATGGCAAATATAATAAAAAGTTTGTGAAACCGAAAGTACAATTATACTTATTCTGTTGGTGTAATTGAATTGAATCAATCGTCATGGTGAATCAAAATGAAATGCATGCAGAGTCATTACATTCCCCCAATGTATGCATATATTAGTACGCTTTTGTCTCCTTCTAAACCCCATTAAGTGATTTTTTTTTTGGCTTAAAATTATAAAATGTGGAATAGGTTGCATACGACATAGAAAGACAGACATGTAAAATAAATTCGATTTATTCAAAAATCGTTTATTAATTTTTATATCAACGAATGTGTCTTATTATTACAACATAAAAATTTATAAATAATTGACAAACATAATTATATAATTGCAAAACTTATTTCACATTTAATTCCTTTATTATGGGAGCTCTGATAGCAATACTACGCAAATGTTGAAGGACAACAGTTCAAATGTTTTTACCCTGCAGCTAAATTGGAAATTAGTCCCGTTTTGGGGCAGTCAGTTGTAACAACACTGTAGTAAAAGTTATATATACATGTTAGTAAAAAACGGACAAAAATTATATTTTAACTATTTCTCGCAATCAAGAGTGTAGTTGTTAAAGTTAAGTGTACGTTGAAACCGGTTATAAAATTCGTTTTTGCATATCGATATTGTTATATATTAAACACTCTATATGCATAACAAAAAATTAAGATGTCAGTTGTACTGCATACGCCGAAGTTCTCTACAAAATTTAAATTTTACCCTGATATGGTCAATTTGGTCACAATGTGTTGTAAGTAAAAACCGAGCTTTTCAATAATTTAGCACTTCACTTTAAGTGTTGAAGAAACGAAGCAATAGTAACGGTTTGTTATCAATAGAATAACTACAGGGTGTCTGGTGGCAAATTTATATTTTTAAATACGATTATTTTTTAAAAAAGTAATAAACGGTGCGGAGGGAGGGTGGCGCTGTTGGAATCATCGATTGTGCGGATTGTGGTCTCATCGACAATTTTGTTCAAAGTTCGGTATTCGGCGAATAAGTGATGAACCGAGTGTAAATTAAATTCGTTCATGGGTGCAGAGATTCCGGGCAACTTCTTCGGCTATGAATGGCCCACGGCCAGGGCCCAGTCGATCTTCAAGCGCTCCCGAAAACATTGCACTGGTTGAAAGTTTTTTACGCGAAAATCCGCGACTTTCAATACGGAAAAGAGCAGCCTCACTGGGACTTCCAAGAGCGATTATTCTTAAAATTTTAAAAAAGGATCTGAAGGATTTGGATGACATAGTCTTTAAAAAATAAAATCCGCATTTCCATTAATAAAACTTTGCGTCAATTATTACGTTTTTTATTTAATTTGGAAATATAAGTCTGCTACCTGTGTGTTTTATCACACAAAATTTTCGAAGTTCCCTCTACCCAATACTAAATCAGCATGAAGGTTCTCTCCACAAAGTACTCAACGAAATACTCTATCGAGTATTTATCTCAATTGCACGTTTCTTCTACTACGAGTCTACTATATATACAAATAAACTAGTTGAGTTCCTATGCTAATCTAATGTTAAAATTGACAGTTCGATATGAGAAAAAAGAATAGATAGACAACTAACAAAAAGCAAGTAGCATGATTCCAACCACATTTTGTCTGCAGGGTAGATACATATACAGCACTCATTTGAAAATAAAATCCTTTTTCCTACATTCATAGAAGTCATTCAACCATTAAGGATTAAAATTATGGCAAAATCCCTTTTCCACTGGCAATTTACATCATCTACACATATTTTTTTTTTCAAATACGGTTTAACGGCAGCATCACACAGCATTGAAAATCACTGGCAACACGCAATAAAGAAGAGATCCAATTGCTGGTTTCTGTTTTTTTATGATGCGAAATTATTTCCAATACACATGTAACATTCATTTGTTCAAGACTAAAATTTTTGTTAAATTTAAATGAATTCATAAATGTGTTAAATATGCTACTAAAACTCTGGTTTTCATTCGTGAAACTTGTTTTTTATAGCGTTGGAAAGGGTGACAGATGCGTTTTGTTTAATATATTAGACTCCAGCAAGCTTGCAAATCACAATAGTTTTATTTGCACTAGACGATGGCGAGAAAATATATAAATAATATATAAATATATTCTTAAAATTTTATGAATATTTATACGTCTTCGTAAGATCTGCAACTTATTTTAGGGAGATGACAGGTGGTGAGTCTGCTTTTGCACTTTTTTTGTTTAAAGCAGTGTTGCAGGGCCTCTAATCTCATAGAGAGATGTATTTAATTTGGAAGCTTTGTTTAAGTAGCAATATTAATTATTTAGTTGACTTCACCGATTATGCTGCACAATGCCGTGGAGCGATAGCGTTCTGAAGTTACTTGTGGATTGGTATCAATTGAAGGCGGTACTGTTTAGTGACCAGTCACTATGCCTTTGCCACTGAATCCTTCCGCAAACAACTGACACAAAGACCCACTAATGCATATCAGAAAAAATGCGATATGTGTTTATGACTTAGTCCGAAACTGAGCTCGAACACAGGAATTTTTGGTTTTGTAGTCAACGTGCCAAATACTTCAGCCATCGCCACCCTTGCGATTTTTAAGACACACATTATTATACGTGACAAATGGTATGCGACAATATTGTTGAACTTCTAGGCGATGTTACCATATTGTTTTGCAGTTTTTTCAATATTTATTAAATGTATAGAAATTTAAAATAAATTTATTAGTGGAGATTTCTTATAATTACAAAGGAAGTTGGAACCTGGAAATCCTTAAATGAAATAAATTTGAGTTTCCTTTTATGGAATGTTGTCTCTTACTGGTGCGATTACCAGGCAAAAATTTTTTTCCTTTGTTAAAACGGCGTTATATTACTGGTAAGCACATATCATGGTAGTGGTAATTACGTTGCCATGTGATCTGTTTATTATGTGCATAATGAGTAGAGTATTCAATAAATTATTCGTTAAACGGTTAATCGATTAATATCTGTTCGATTAATTGAAAATGATATACGTTTCTTTAATAATATAGTTAATTATTTTTCTAAAAATTAAACATATTTAAAAGACATAAAATGAAAAGAAACGAAACAATTCATAATTAAACTCTTCTGGTTACTGCTCTTGATGACCCAGTAGGTGGAGTGCTGAAAGAAGAGTCCTGCAGTTGAACTATAATATTCAATTTAATGATTTTTTTATGTAATTCAATTTAATTAATTTTAACTAAAAATTAATAGTATCAATTGAATTTTTTGTATTTCTAAACAACACATCTAAGCTCTTAATAAAATCTTGGGTGCAGAAACACACAGGGGTCTAGCGGGAATCGGACCCCCAACCACCATATTGATATAGTAATGCTTACGCAGTGGGCTGGCTACCCAGGCACCCAAATTATTATTATTATTATTATTACTGACTTAATTGAATGTATTTTATTTAAATTCAAATGTTTACTTGTGTACTAATTTTTGTTTGTATGTATAAAGAGTGTTGCATATATGAAATAAAATAATCAAATCAGGATTTAAAAGAAAATAATTTCTATTATTATATTATTTATTTATTTATTTATTTAAGCATTGAATTAAAAAATTAATTGAATTGAATAACTTTGATTTAAAAAATATATTATTCCAAATAAAGTTATGAATTAAAAATGAAAAAGTTAAATTTTGTTCTGTGGATGTTATTAAAAGTTCGCAATTTTGAAAATTATATTACAAAAATTGAAATGCTGTATTTTAATTTTTTTATGTATTTTATTCTGGGAATTACGATACTGTCCTACAAATTTGCAATGGTTACCGCTTATATGAGTGGCCAAAAAACACCTTTAAGAGCAGGTACCCGGGTAACTATATGGAAATATTGCCATACTGTTAAGGATGGTAGAAATAAGTTTCAAGTATGTGGATCAACAATTTCTACAAAAAAAAATTAACTTAAAATTGTAATTGGTAACCGGGTAACTTGTCAGTCACATAAGGTTTAAATGGTATCAATTAAAAATGAATATAGTTTCTGAAATAAGATTTTTTTTTAACCTGAGGTCAAATTTCATAATAACTTTTAAACGTACTTTGTGAAAATTATCGTGATGGAAAGCCAAATATTAAAACATTGTTTTACGAAATTAGTTTTATCTTTTATCAGCAGTGATAAGAAATTCTATAAATCCTAATTTAAGTATATTTAGAAGAAATGTCAACTAATTAAATCTAAAATTCCTTTTACTAATCCAACAATTAAACGATTAAACAAAGACGCCAATTAATTGAATACCCTAATAATAAAGTATACTGCATGCCTGGTAAGAATTTCGGTCTATTTGTATGTCATATTACTAAAGAACAATACTTCTTTGGAAAAAGTAATGATGATGATGATGAAAATCCGTTTTCATAAAGGTGAATTCAGTACAATTATTCCATGATATTGAATTTGCTCACACACAAAAGCCGAATTTAATATGTGTGTGCCGGTGTCAGTTTGGCTATACCCAACAAACTCTAATTATGACAGCAGAAAAAAAGTGAATGCGTCCATTTCGAATTGGTATTTCCGTAACTGTGCTTAACCGCTTCTTTAACTGAATTCATTTTTAACAAGATTGTCACTTTAGCATTTATGGAAAACGCATTCAACAGTGCCGATTAATTTATATGAACAACTGCCCAGTTGTAATTATAATTTAAATAAATTTTTAAGGAAATCATTACGCCATGCTCTAACGTAACTAAATTACGCAACATTCGTTGGCTAGAAGCATTGACTTAAATGACGAGTTGTTTTGTTAAATGTGAAGACGTGCTCGCCAATGACACCCTTAAGTTGAAATCATGCGTCTTCAGCTAAGTTGAAGCAGTTCTTTTGCAAGAGAACCCATCCCTTAACTATTTCTTTTGCTTAGATTTTACATATTTATTTAACCACATGAGAGTAATTTTGTATGGTATACGCAGATGTATGCGATAGGCCTGCATTTCTGTTTTTTTTTATTTTTTTTTTATATTTATTTAAATTTGCAATCTATCTACTATAAGACAATAAGCAAATGTGGTAACTTAAATACTAAATAACATGAGTTATGTAGCTAATGAACTACATAACTATATACAAATACATTTTGATAAATATTCTAATAGTCTAATACATGAGCTCGCTCCAATCTACGTGTTCCACCGCTCTCGTCTAATAGCGCAACGGCCAGAGGATTACTATGCTTGCTTAATCTTTGAAGATAATTTTCACTAAACCTTTGAATTTCTTCTTGTACTGAGGATATATTTAAATCTTTGCGAATATTTTTATTTGTGACAAACCATGGTGTTGCTGTAATTAGTCTTAAAGTTTTTGACTGATATCTTTCGAGAATATCGATGTATGATTTGCTTGCTGTTCCCCATAGCATAATTCCGTATGTCCAGACAGGTTTTAGTATAGCCTTGTAGATTGTCAGTTTATTATTTAAATTTAGTTCCGATTTTGGTCCTAGTAGCCAATATAATTTAGCAGTTTTTATCTTCAGTTGTGTTCGTTTAGATTTAATGTGTTGCTTCCAAGTCAGCCGCCTGTCTAAAGTCATTCCAAGATATTTAACAGAATTTTCTTTATGTATTTGTTCCCCGTATATTGTCACACTTGAATATTCTCCTCGCCTTAGTGCGAAAGTTATATGTTTCGATTTATCTGAATTTACTTTAATATTCCACTTAGTAAGTCATTTTTCAAGAGAGTAATTTTGTATGGTATAAGAATACTTATGCGATATACTTCAATAATATAAATTAAAATTCTGTAATTCTGTTTATTAATCACAGATTGTTTTGTACTTCGAAATCTATATAGAATTCACAAGAATGAAAATGGCTTTGTTATATGAGGAGACATAATATCTTATTTGATTGCCTGATTAGTAAATGAAATAATAGCAGCTGCTCTAGTTAAAATTGATTCTCAATGCTACTTTAACCCTAGAATCATAGCGTTTTTTTATACGCAAATACTAATCATTAGTAGAAACGTTTATCATCTATATATAAACCGACTTTTAGTCCATCTATTAGCAAACTATACATTTTATTTAATTTTGCTTTTGAAACCGAAAAACATGCCACAAAAAATGGTTGCTGGAATTAGCTCTCTCCGGAAAAGTAAGCGGAATAATAATTTTTAGTCATAATTCATATTGCAAAATAAAACTAAAGAGGGAAGGGCTAAAGAAGTTATATAATACGTGTTGTACTCATCAATGTGTTACAAAGGTTTGTCAGAAAAAGTTGAAACAGTAGCTTTTCATAAAGCAAGTTACAGCGAACGTTTGCAACAGTTCTAAACCTCAAAAGTTGGACAACTTTCAGCTGTAATAATCGTACGTATGTATGGATATATATACATGATTACAAAAAATATGGAAGATTTAGTTGTGAAAAAGTAGTAGTTGGCTTCTTTGTTTTATCATACAGAAGAGTGTTTTGTTTTCAATTCAAACTCGAATGTTTGTTGGGTAGATGTAATTCATTAATGAATGTGCTGGCAAATCTCTTATCATTTTGTCCATATTGTCGTTAATGCCACCGTATAATGAAATTGCATTCAATTCAATATTTCAGTAAAAATCTTATGCTACAAATATTTTGTGATTAAATTTCGCCTAAAACTGTTTTAAGTTAAATTCAATGATGCAGTCGCTTATGCTGTAATGAATATAATTTTTGCTTTTGAATTTTACATTGATGCTGTTACCATGGGTTGATTATTATTTTTAAAATATATTTTGGTTAAAAATAATTCCAATGTTTTAGTTAAGGAAGAAAACGTATGTTGTATGTTAAAATCGTGTGTGTTGCAAACCATGCATCAGGTTAGACAACGTAAGCTTTTCTTTGACTATTCCTGTAATATAATTTGCAAATTCCATCCATATATAAGTTACAATTCTGTTAACATGATGCAAAAATCGCTCGGTAAAAACTTTTGTTAACTATAAAAATAAATTTCTCTTAAGGATGTCATCTACATCTGCAAATTTCTCGCTTGCTCGATATAAATAGCGCTTCTTTCAACACAAAAATATTAAAAAAAATCCAAATTTTTATTACTTTCAACTTGTTTGGATGCACAACACTTTATAAGTGCGTAGTCTCAGTTATTGTTCGCAAACTCAATACATAATTTTTTCCATATTCAAAGGATTATGCTTGGTACGGAAATACTAAATATTGCATAGATTTTTTGCACAAAGTTTTCTTATAGATTTTTATTTTTATTTTTAAACATCCGACGCGTCGATTTTCTTCTTGCTATCATTTGAACAGTAGTTTATGACACTTTACTGAAAACCAGATAAAAAAGCTATGTATGTACATATAAGTAACAAAAGAGAAACATATTTCTTTTATTAAACTGTCAAAAGTTTGTGGCATTTTATTGTTATTTTTGTTTAGTGTTTAAGTTTCATCGTGTTTTTTTTATTATTTTATTTTATGATTTATCGAAAACAGATTCAAAATTTTAAATGAGGTTTTTTTATGCATCAGTTGGTTTATTTATTTTCTTTAAATCACGTAATTCCTTACAAGTATTTAAACTCAAATTATCATTTATAATGTATGACACAAAAGACAAGTGACATTTAAATTAAAGTATCTTCTAATTTATTCAAAAATTTATTTTATCTTCTAAACTATTAATTAATGAAATCTGGAGGCACCACTCTTGATAACCAGTTTGCTGAAATTATCAAAAAAGTATCTAGGAGTATACTTTGCGCTTTGTGTTTGATGGGTATAGAAATTTTTACAGGTGCAAAATTATGTCTTTTATGTCAACTATTAAAAATGCAAAACTAAGTCCGGTAACGCAAGGCAACAAAATCGAAAAAATTTCAAGGGATTTTAAAACCGCTATTTTATTTTAATCCGTTGAGGTCATTTAACTACAAAAATCATCATTATTTCAAATTCTGTTGTTTGGTTTTTGTAAAAAGTATTTTTTTCTAAAATTTGGGTTTTTTGAAGAGTCTGCTACCTACATCTGGTCGTAAAAAGGGCATATAAAAAAATTTATAAAAAGGGTTTACTTTGCACAATCAGCATTATTCAACAAGTAAATTTCGAGCAGGCAAATGTTTATTTGAGATACAAAAATAAAAAATGATAAAAAAATTGTGCTTTTTCCCGAAAATTAGAATCATATAGAAACAGATATTCCCAAAATAAATTCAGTTAAAATTATAGAAAAACTTAGAAAAATGTTGTGTAAAAATAAATATGTGTGTGGAAAATTTATGTAACAGAACAAACGGCAATAATTCTCAATTTCTTACCAAATCATTACCGAAAATTATTTTAAAATAAACGTTGACAACATTGACCAGTACTATTCAATATGTGGGAATTGCCGAGTATTTTTTTGAAAATCTATCTTTATCGAACTCTCAAAAGTAAGTACTTTTAAATGCACTTTTTCGTTCACTTCAATAAGGAAAATAAAATATGCATACACGCAGTTAGACACAACAAACATTTATTCCAATTTGGCCTCCACACAAATTTTGGACATAGACATAGAAGTAGGTGGCTTTCACTTAATTGGGAATAAAACACGCATTTATTTATTCATCGATTTTTACGAAATAAAGTTTATTTTATTTCTACTATATTCAGCTGTTAGATTGAGTAGTAAAACTAGTAACTATTTGGTGCTTCCTATTTTTTATGAAATCTTTGAATTCAAAAAATTAAAAGAAAATTGTGGTTTTAAAAACAAATTTTTGCTGTTCACCTGTGTAATAAGTGCATCATTGGCAGCAAATTTTTATGCAAATACGGTGCAAAATAATTTCATCTTCTTCCACTCGGAAAATGTAATAATTTGGTCACATTTTATGTAAATCGCTTCATAAGCATAAATCGATTTATATTTTTATGATTTTTAACTTTTTCTTTTTTTTATCTTGCATTCCGCCATATAATTTCCATCATAGATTAATTTTGTACAGGTACGAGTAATAAAATATGAAAATACCCCATGCGGCAACGTTTTAAATTGACATGACATAGTCGAAGCGAAAAAAAATTACTGAAATGGTCCAAACCCAACAGCAGGGTTAATTGATTAGTTAGAGACTGGTCAGCGTTCTAAATATTTTATAAAACGAAATGGTTAATTTTTACATGACGATGGCCTTGGAAAAGAATATCAAAGAACTTAATTCGTTTTTTGCTACACAACTAGAAGAGTTCATGTCACTTTGTTTTTGACACTTTTTAAATACTCGTATGGCGTAATTGATCTCATATCTTAACTTTACTTGCTGAACCAATGTCCAATATTACAATTACCCCTTTGATCTTTAGAACATTTGCGAACAACTTGTGTGATATGGCCTCTTTTAATTGATTCCAATTATACTGCTTCTTTTTTTTTATAAATCACGAGAGCAGTGAGCGTTTTAACAATTAATACAAATTTGCCCCCATATGGAACATACACAGCAGAACATAACATTGATATTTCCGGAAGCCACCACCCTCCTTATCAATGTTTAATTGTATTTCATGAGTTTGCACTCCTTTTTAGCTGTCCCTATTGTATGCGACTAAAATTTCTAATTTAATTTTTATCAACATTAAGTCTTTTAATGTGATTTTTATGTAAATTGCTCATCAAAGTGGATACCGCGTTTTTGTATCCTTTAATGCAGACGTATCGTTTGGTTGTAATAACAGGAGAATGTTTCCCTACGTAGTGCTAATGTTACAAAGTAAGAAACAATTGTTGTATATTAAATATTTTCCCCTTATAATTAAAAATTGTTCCTGTCCTAATAAATTAGCCAAACAAAATTTCAATTAGAGAAGCCGTTGCGAAATATCGAAAATAAAGAAGAACTTATTTAATATTTTCTGAACTTACAATTGAAGAATATTGGCATTTTAATTAAATAAAATTTTAGTGTTTGCATATCGTTATCTTGGGGTTGAGGGTGGCGATGGCACGATGGATAGTAGTCTGCACGTTGACTACGAATCCAAAAAAAACAGACCTGGGTTCAACCCCAGTTTCAGACTAAAATTTTAAATTAAAAATAAACATCTCGCATTTTTCTAATGTGCATTAGTGTGTCTTTGTGTGTCAGTTGTTGTCGGAAGGTTTCAGTGGCGAAGGCATAGTCACTGGTCACTGAACAATACCGGCTTCAGCTGATAGCAATCCACAATAACAACAAAGAACGAGCGAAAACGAAGCTGCAAATTAAGCTTCACCTCCTGTCGTTTCTCCTACTATCCCTTTCCTATAGTTCCAGCACAATGCTTCGCATGTGTGAGTGCTGGTCCCAGATAAAAAAAAAATAAAGAAAGGCCCTAAGTCCATTTTTCTTCACATCCAGTTTTTTCCATATTTCGACTTATAATACTCTAATAAAGCTTTGGTGTGAAAAAGTGTTATACGAATGCACAAATTAAATTGTTAAGGTGTAGCAACCTTCGAAAACAGCATGCTGTTCCGTTCTACTAGTGTTGGTCAGTGTAATTTACAATTTTGTCTTTGATTTAGTTTGTTTCTTAGAAACTATCACAAGTAATTTTGACCGCCTGTATGTTATCGATCACCTTACTGTTTAAAAGTTAATGCATTGTTAAGAATTTGCTTATTTCTCCTCCTTGTATAGTAAGCAAAATATGACTTTCTAAATTATGGTAACGATATGTTATATTTAATAACAGAATATTTTCAATAAAAATATTTAATATTAAAAATATTTGTATAAAAGCATACATTTTCGCTACCCTCAACATTTTGTTCTCAGTAACGCATATTTGTTATTGTCTTCTCTGTATATTTAGCCAGTTCAATAACTTCGCGAAATGTTTGCAATAAATAAAAGTTTGAACAATCTATAAAATCAACATTTTCATTTTTGGAACAATAAAGGGTTTGCTACGTTTTTCTTAAACGATTTTAGAAAATAATGTAATAGACAACCCCCAACATGCCGCAGCAATTTCTCTCCAAAGAAAAAAAAAACAAATAAATAAAAACAAATCACCGAAATAAACAAAATTGCAACTTTTTTACAATTTAGCAATTTTCTTTTAATAACAACGAGATTGGTAGCTGACTGTTGTATTTAAAATATTAAGGGAATAAATTTTGTTGCTGAAATGGTTGATTGCTTTCATTGAATATTCTGTGGTGGCACTTAAAATTTTAAGCATTTGTGGCAGAGCTAATAGTGAGCGGTATTTATTTAAGAGCTTTTAATTTTTCGATCGGCAAATTGTTTACAATTATTAAGAAATTTATAATTCAACTAATTTGGGAAAGATTTTCATAATAGTAAAATTTTAGCAAAGTAAATGATTTTTTGGCAGGGCGATGACATGCAGTTAATAGACATACACTCTCTTTTGTATGAGAGACATAATATAGAGACATATCATACATCACCATGACTTGGAGGAAGACTAAGGTCGTTTCTCTGTCAGGGGAAAAAACCATACAGAGGCTGAGTTTTTCAATACCATTTCTATTGAGAACTAACGCTACACGCCGAATTTCTACTGTCATTGTGAGATCCGCAATTATTTACTATTTGTCAGTCATAGCTTTACCAAGGACTAGAAAAGATTCTGGGATAGGAAACAATGATGTCATTTGTACCTTTAGAATTATGTGTAAAGCAAACATCGGCTCTGTAAGCACTAGTTATGCATGTTTTGACTCTTGTCATTGGGGAATTTTTGTTAGTGAGATGTCCTTGGAACTCATGGGTAGGAAACATCTAGTTGATAGACAACATCGAACTTTCACTGTGGATGGTACTATAAAAATTGATTCTATGGATATATAACCTATGGATACTGTAACCTTGGTCTTCCTTAACCATTTATCACACGGATATGATCAGACTGTCAAGACTGAGGAGATGTTTCTACGAACACCGGTTATAGCAAATTTTCGCTAACAACGAGCAAATTCTTAGTTGCCAACAGTTTTGCATTAATATTTCATACAAATTAATATGGCTATAGAGAACTCTGTTTATAGTGAATTTACGTTTATAATGAACTGTTTCTTATGTTCCATAAACAAAAATGCTTGGAAATTTATACGGTTAGAACGAACAAAAAAATTGAAAATTTATGTCTGATATATTTTGAAACTTAAAATTATTATTATTGTTATTATTATTATTATTGTTGACACAAAGAGTACTGATGACGTGTGTAGTGGCTGAGAAAATATGTACGAGTATATACGTGTTCTACTCAACTTGTGTTGGAAATTAATCGTTATTTTCATTTTTTCTAAAATCAAAATTGTGACTATTTAACTAAGAACTTTAAAACACAACTAAATTTTTATCCAATATTGTTGTTATATTAAAAAATTATTAATAAAAGTTAAACTCAAAGCAACTAAAAAAGTCAAAGAACAAAACTATAAAAGAAATTCTCTGAATATAGCTTTGAAGCAAAAAACTTATAAAATAAAGTGAAGTACATGAAACTCCTAAGTCTACAATCTTATAAAAAATTAAGGAAATTTTGTGATTTTAGAAATATAGAAAATAATTTATTCCGGTTACAATGAACGTCGCCAACAACGAACAAAATTGCCTGGTTTGGCGGAGTTCGTTATAACCTAACTCCACTGTTATATTGAAAACGATTAAAAAAACAAAATTGTTTTATTATTTTTTAATTCAAAGAGTTGTTTTATTTTTTTTGACCAGTGCTCGGAGACATTCCCTACATATGCAATGCTTTCCACTGGAACTAGATAGAGAGTGGGATAGTGTAGAGAATAGATAGGTGGTTAAAGTAGTAGGACGATGGAGCTTAATTGTAATTTATATGCATTATTTTGAAGCTAATGGGAGCCGTTTTATTTATTACTAGCTGACTGCGGTCTGCGTTGCTGGCCCTAAGCAAACATTAGTGCTGTATTACCACACGATTTATTTATTTAAAATAAAAAAAAGCAAAAAAAATAAATATATTATGTCATTGGTGGTGCAATATTAAAATTGGATTTTGACACGCCCCTCCGCCCGCAGACCGAAAATCAAAAATCAGACTTCACAGTGTCACCCGCCTGAATATTCTGAAGATTCCCTGAAAATTTCATCAAAATCGACCCAGCCGTTTTGGAGTCCATACGTTACATACATAACCACATCCTGTTTTATATATATAGATTTAATCTCGCCGACGTTTTTTTTGTTATTAAAATACCGACGAAGTACAATGCTGTAGCACAGAAAATTTAGAAGAACTTCCTTTTACTTGACCCGGGTCTTTCCGGTTGCAGAGCCAACAAAAATATAAATTTTTTTATATTTAGCCAAATTAGAAGAAAATCTTTCTGGTTTATACATTTTGAACATCTATTATAACGTTTGTTTTATTTCGCAAAAGCTTCCACCTCAAATTGCCATTAAAGAAATAATCTGCACTGTACGTTCTCGTACCTACACATTTTCCAATTTCTTTCCTAACAAGTTTTTGATTAGATGCTTTCAATATATAAACTCAAGAGTTTCTATTATAAATCATCATAACGAATAAACTTCAAATACGTATTTTATTACTTTCTTTCACCCAAAATTCCTAAATGTGGACCATCATAAAGCATACGATGAATATTAAAAACAAAAACCAAATCTCTCATATGAATTCAATAAAACAAATTTTTATGAAATTTTTACTTTTTCGAATCAGGTTTTAAAATGTCTGAAATCTTGAAATGTGAGCAAAAAAAGAAAACTCGAACGGAAACCATATAATTACAGAAAATTAAGTAACACAAGACGAGACCAACGTTCTATTAAGAGAAGAAAAATGAAAATTAATGATGAGAGATTAAAGGCATCAGTTGAATACAACTAATCTCATTCTAGAGTTGACAAAATCTAAAAACCAGAAACCAAAATAAAACACCCTCTCCAGTCAGAGAAAAATGCAGAAAAAGGGGAATGAAAAGAAGATAAATTCGGGGAAACAAATTTTTTGTTGTTTTTAATCACATTGAAAGAGATTGAAATCAAAATCCAATACATTTTGTTCAAGAGCTAATACAATACTCTGATCTAAGGGTGTTTGTTGTATGTGCATTAATATTTGGATGATAAACGTAGATATTTTCATTGCAATGCCGGGTTGTCATGCCCTTCTCTAGCACGTGAAATTGTCTCTATTGAATTCTTAATAGACAATTTAAGAATCGTTGATGAACTGTAGCATAAGTTGTTATTAAATATTTTTCTTGGTAATATTTTATTTCTATTAACTGTGAGTTGTAATATCACATTAGCTGAATTATACTTATGACGGTCTCTTTTCTATTAAAAGTGCATTGTATTTCTTGCACAATTTTGTGCTACTCGTTTAAAGATTTCCACTCTATTGTTACCCTAGAAAGCCATTTTACAGAGAACAATAAAGTGAAAATATTTGCTATAAATATAGTGAAAAGTGACATGCAATTTTCCGAAATCAAAATTCTTATTATTTTAGTAGTGGTGGAAATATGAATCAGTTTCGCCGTACACACTCAGTTTAATTAAATTTTTTATAATATTAATTAAAAAAATTATGTAACTCTGCTAATACAAAAATTAGAAAATTGAAATACAGTAGAATGCCGTTAATTCGTAATCGAAGGGAATTACAGGAAGTGTTCGAAATAAGGTGATTTCGATTAAATGAGGGTCTAATAAAAAAAAAAACCATTTACAGGGGTTCGAACTGTCGACACTGCTTAAACCATAAAATAAGTCACTATTTATAGTTTATTATTTATTATTATATAAAAAACCACCACAGTTCTTGTTTTACTTTTCTACCTAAAGATGTACCACTATGAATTCCTTTTTTCCGAAATTGATGAAAGCGTTGCAAGATCGACACAAATGGTATATAATGGTAATTCAAATAAACTATTCTAAAGAAACACAAATTAAGTAGGATTTATAAGGGTACCCTCAGACACTTTGAACTGCAAAAATTACGAATTAATGAGGGGACCAAATTAATTAGAATTTTTACGAAATAAAAAGGTTTTCTCAAGAGACCAGCCGTTTATTTCGAATTGTTGAGGTTTTCGAATTAACGGGTTACGAATTATCGGGGTTGGACTGTAGATGTAAATCGTATAATAAAATGTTTGTTGTTTAAAGAAAATTTTTTGAAGAAGCTCTTTAGTTTATTATGTTTGTATATTTCGTAATTCTCAAGGAGTTTTTGAATAACATATGGAATAAACATATGAAAATGGGAGATAGAGGGAGTAGTGTTTATGGATATTCGATTTGAATCTGCCAACGTCAAAAGTGACAGAAAAGACCTCCACAGAGTGTTTGATTCACATACGTGCCGTTCCGCTAAAAAACGATGAATGCTGGCGTGTTATTCGCTGAAATGTCCGGGAACACGTATCGCGATTTCATTAGAGCACATCGCATAAAGTGTAATGAATATCAATATAAATTATTATTGCAACAACTGAATGTCAAAGAAAAAAATTTAATCGTATATATTTTATTAAATGAAATAAAAAACAGTTTTCCCTTAAAATTAAATTCATATGTAACACACAAAGCAAAGAGATTTTTCACAAAGCAAATATTTACGTTACAATTTTAATACTACAAAAGTGCACTATTTCCCACCACCATTCCGGGTTGTCTTCCAGCAGACTACAAAGTCTAATTCTTATAAGTCTTTATCATTTTTGTAAACAGTTGCAATATTATTTCCTTCCACCCCATCTAAAGTAGATTTCAGATTAACTTGTGTTTCGCAAGCGTGTTGTATAATTTTTCATTCGTAAAATGTAGTTTATCAAATTTTGCTGAATCTATTGTAGTGAATAGATATTAAATTTCCTTTGATTAGTGCATGTGTAAGGTTTCATTTCATTGATAATTTTACATCATGTGACAATTTGCTCGATGATCAGTAAATCATTAATCTCAATTGGTTGAATATAGGAAATCATGCACAGATATTGAATGATAGATGAAGTAGAAATTTTAATTTTTGGTATGAATACAGGGTGCCAAATTCTCCGGTTACTTGAACACTGTTCGTAAACGAAACAGAGAAATGTTAGTTTTTCATGGCAATTTATGTTCACAAAGGAAAGTAAAAACCAAAATTGGATGGCAGACTATTTTCTCGCTTTAAAATATTTTTATGTGCTGGCTTAGTTTTATACTTAAAACCGTTAGAATCGTCAAATCCAAATACTAAAACAGTAGACAAATACGTGCAGCTTTTCGATGAAATAGACTTTATTTATACATGCAACTCAATTGCGTCTAATCCTTATTTATGAATAATGAAAATATATTTCTAGTTTATTATAATTTTTTTATGGCCAGATAAAACCTTTTTATTACACTTCTGCTTACAATTGATCAGCACTTTTTGAGCTACATGGACATTAAAGTTTCACTGCATCATATTTGCTATTCGAGTTGAATTAATATTTTTTATGGAGCGAAAACAAACCACACACAAGAATTTTTTAAGAGATTTTTTTTTGTAGAACTTTCTGTAAACGAAGGAACAGCAACGGCACTAGAACTGACAGCATTAATGAGTAATAAAATGTAGCAAAGAAACAACAAAACGAAAAGTATAAAAAGTAAAATTAAATGCATCCAGCTTCAATTTCAGCTCCAAGAAAAACAATTCACTTTAGAAATTTCAGTAGATTCCAAGTGCTATTGGCCACATATAATTGTGCATTTACAGAAAAATATAAAAATATTAATTCCAGTCATAAACGAGCAACATTAATATGTTAAGTGTTTACCAAATAAATAATAATAAATCGGTGTTGGCTACAAATTCAAATAATAAAATAAAAAAAAAAATATTTAAAATTATGAAAATTTATAATATGAACCGAACACAAGTACTTAGTAACTTAACAAAAAATATTTAACACAAGGAAACGAAATGAACGAAAGAAGTAAAATTATGATTTTCTGTAGTCGTTTTTGGACATTTGAGCACAGCTGAGCAAATAAAACGGCATTCAATATTAACTATATTTAACGTACGAGTACATGGCGTAAATGTAAATATATAGAGGGGAAACAAATTTTTCACAACACTCGCTAAGAAACTAGATGTGCGGTAAAGTGAAGGATGTGAAGAAGCTCACTAACTATGCTTAAACGAACGCTGACACACACAATGCCATACAATGTTATAGAGTACACTCTTGGATATGAATAGTGACCATAGTTTCGTATTTGCATGTATTATCTATATTAGCTCTTGCTATATTTATGATATTATGATACGTATTCTCAGTTCAATTGAAAATGTTGCAAATAATTAGAAAAAACATTTTTTTTCATGCCCTCACGATGGCCGTGAACATGAACAACAGCTTTATTGATAGCAATGACACTGACAAAATTTTGTACAAATGTTAAACGAAAAGAAAACAGTAAGGTGAGGCATCTTCTTGGTATAGTAGCAGCACAGGCTTTTAATTCTAATTGACAGCATTTAAATATCATTAGCAAATAAGTGTAGCATATTGTGCAACTTACCCAAAATGAAATATAAATATATTTAATTTTTGTCTTTGTGTCTTGTCTTCCCCACAAGATTTTGTTTTCTCATTTTCAAAAATTAAAAAAAAAAACACTCCACAAGTATCTGGTATAGCCGTACAATAAGAATGAAGGTGGGGATTACAAGCAGAAAACCAGATTAATCACGCAATACCATAATCTTAACATCATTCATCCATTCAGAGGGCTTACGTACCACTCAATCCGCTTCCAGGCTGGTCTTCGAAATATATCCATACATACATACATATGTATGTATGTATGTATGTATGTATGTATGTACGTATCATTGATTCATACAACCAATTCTCTTCACTCAATTTTATACAAATATTCTGCTGCTTCAAATGATGATGATGATGATGATGATGATGATGATGATGATGATGATGATGATGATGATGATGCTGCTGTGCTGATGTAGTGATGACAAGCATGTGAAATGACCACACACATTAATAACATATACCAAAATGTAAAATAAATATCCAAATATGCGTTGTAGCAAAATCACCTTTTTCGAAAGCTTTCCATATGGTTTTACTTTTGTTGGACCGAGGTAAGAGAGCTCATGGTAGAGGCAAGTATTAAATTATTCCATACAATTAATCATATGTTATCTGTGTATTTATTCCTTTTTCATGTGGCTGTCACTTCTCCACATCCAATGATAAGTATTAAAAACATTCTCATTAGATATCATATTAAATGAATCAAATAAATAATGTGAATGTGAATAAAAACAGAAGAACTTTTAATGAAAATATATACAAAATCCAGTATAAATGAATCAAATACTGGATTCTCCAAGCAAAGAATACATTTACCTAGAAATTAAATAACATCATATTGGTTAAACGAAAATAATATCCCACTGTGATTTGGCAATCATGTTGTTAGAAAAGATTTGAAGAATAAAATCTCTTGCGTAGGAATTGAAGCAGCAGTGTGTCCCTCCTTCTTAAACGAATGTGTTCAGGAGATTTTCAAAATATAGCGAGCAAGAGGAGCTTTTTTTCCTGCATATTTGGCGGTCTCTGTTGTTACCGTTGGCATGTTCATGTGCTTGTGAATGGTTTTCGTTTTTCTTATCAATCAATTGCGTAAAGATTTTGATGTCGTGTCATATTTAAATATTTACCAAAAAATTAAATTGTTGATAAAATAAACTCATATGGATACGTTTTATTCTATTTCTTTGAGTAAGTGGGTTTAATTATATAAAAAAAAATATATACGAGTATATTTATTTGAAAAGATATAAGGAAATAAGAAAAAAAAATATACATTTCTTTTTATTTCGACAAATTTTTTTTCTTTTCTGAAGTTGTTTATTGAAGCAATCACAGCAATTCTAATTGAGAACTAAATTCCTACATCCTAACACGCAACTATGCTTAAAATAACTTACACAATGCGTAAAATCTTCATATATAAATTGACAAAATCTTTACTTGTAATTATAACTTTAATTAAAAAACGACCCCAAGCGGATTGAACTAAATTAAGAAAGCGATGCAAATCGAAACTACGCAAAATAATCGATGAAAATCGGAGCAGCGGGTTAAATAATCTTATTTTGATAAACGTTTTACATGGCTGCAATTGCATTAGAAAATAAAATTCATTTCAGGGTTACAAATTAAATTGAGTATTGTTTTTTAAGCGGACCATATATTTTCAATGTCTTATTCCACAATAATATTGCCAATTTTTCTTTTTGTCCAATAATATCGCCAATGTGTATATCTTATTCGAAAGCGACACAATATATTGTTAAAAACTAAAATATTTTTCACTTTTATTGTACATTCAAAAGATGTGCAACATTCTGGGAAATTTATTGGCAAGATTGTACAATAGATCATGTTTACTTTCTATTGTAAGAAAGTCGCGCCATATATTTTACTAAAACATTGTACTGCTTAGTGCATGTCGGAAAATTTAAAATTTAAATAATTTGGCGAATAACATGTGCAATAATATTGTATAATGGATGGCCCGCTTTAACAAAATTAATTATTGTTAAACTTTTGAAAAAAATTTCTAAATATTTTCCTTTTATTCGTTATTTGGATATCTCAATAAGTAAAATATAAAATATTTTGGATGAGACTTGTATCATTAAACTGGTTATAAGCTGTGGTGCAATTTGCGACAATTGATCCTCAGATTATTTGAAGAAGTTGCCGCTGGTGTTAACATACAAACATTTTTTTTTTTTTTGGAAAATGTGTCAATGTATTGTTTTATTGAATGCACAATTCAACGGCGCAAATTTACGACTCAAAATTGCTGGGCAAGTTTGCAGAGTTTATGCGAATGTACACTTAACTTTATCAACCCAATAACAAAATATACGTATTTGCAATTTGCTTCATTCTACTCAGTTTCCACTACTAAAACCTTGAGCAATAATAGTTGTGCATATATGGTCTGTTGAAATATATAAAGAGCTACCACACTTTCATTTAGTTGCCATATTTTCGTTGTAGAAAATTAAAATCTTTTTTTTACAGCAATGCAATGTATTCGACAATGTGCACAGCCACCTTCGTGAAAACCCCTAAAAGTTTGCATGAGAACCCTTATAGTTTGCTAAAATTTTAATTAATTTCGAAAAACAAAATTTACTATATGGGCTTACGAAACCAAACAAGTTATCGTTTAATGGCATTTAATTTTCATCATTCTTCGAACATTTTTTTCAATTTGCAATGAAACTAAATATTAGAAATTCTTTATAAAAATGTTGTGCCATCGAGTTTTTGTTTTATCAAACCAATTGAGTTTATAATTTTTTTATGTTAATAATACTAAACTTGTGTTTTTAAATAATCAATTTATGGTCATTTAAATATCAAATAAAGTGTACTAAAGCAGAACACCAGACCACTACAACCACTCCTTATTGGCCTAACAGGAGTCAGTTATCAGCAGCATTATTTATTTATTTATTTTCTTTCTTCATTCCACATAGGACTCAATAAAAGAGGAGGGCTTGTTTAAGATATTGTGTGGAAGTGTATGCGTATGGGTGTGTGTATATTTTTCGCTTATGTATGTATTAAATGGCTCTTGAAACTTGACATACAGCCAGCCAGAAGTAACATAAAGAACTCTCAAGTTGATATTGGAATTGAATTTCCGTTTAGCGTTTTGTTTAGCACATCGTGTTTCCAACTAATTTAGAAAACGTTTAAGTTACTTTAGTTATTTAAAATGCAGATATGGCAAGGAGTCTAGAGTTTGAGTTTTCAAAACTCTTTCGCTGGTCAGACAGGCGGTTTAAGAAAACTGTTAGGAATTTGGCCATTGTACGTACAACAAATTTTTCATGAAATTATAATACAAATAATTATGAAATAAAATTTTGATAAGCAAAAAGCTAAAAAAATATATATATTTAGTTTCAGAAGTGCTCCGTTTCCAAAACCATTTTTCTGATATGAACAAAATAAGGGATTCTGTTTAAAGGTTGACTGATAATCTATTCATTCTTTAAGGGATCTGTTCTTATAAAAAGGTCTTCTCATATTTTTTGAGTTTCTTTGTCCAGTGTGTGCTCGCTCCGCTTTTAGTCTGCACACTTGGCTGACTGTGAGCTATAGGGAAGGCATAGAAGAACAGAGTAACCGAATGCCGCAATCCGAATTTTATTAAAGTGGCGTTTTTCAGAGCGTTTTTATGTTTACTTCACTTTCGTTTTCTGTTTTTATTTTTTATTCCCATTTTTGCTTAAAAAAATTTAATGACCATTGACAGTCATGACTTGGTTTTGTTTTTTTTTAATTTTGTTTCAAGTTCAGTAGTCGTCGCAGCATGTCTTTCTCTATAGTTTTTAATTAAGTATGATTCTAATCCTTCGATTTTTATGGTTTTTAAAAAACTTATAGACACAAATTAACGTCAAATTAATTCATTTAAAATTGCCGTCTGCGGGATAATAAAGGGCTGCCAATTAAAGTGGAAGTCGGGCGCATCACACATTCTCGTGTAAAAAAATTAAATTATGGATAAGTGAATATGAATATTTTATGAATAAAATAAAAAGAAAAACATAAATTTTGTGTGTTCTTTCTTTTTATATTTACCCTTAACATATACATATTTACATACATATACAGTGGCCAAAAAAACTATTCGACATTGCAATTATTTTCTTAAATTTCATTGAAAACGCTAGTACCCTTTTGTTTTTTATATGTATAAACGTGAGATCACATTGTATTATATGTAATTAATAATTTATGGTCCTAAAAATAATAAAAAATTGCACATTTTTTAACTCATCTATCTGTTTGAACGAAAAAACAAAAATTGCAAAGCAAAAAAAGTATTCGACTGGCATTGTTTTTCCCTTATTCTGATTGTGTATTTTTTATTACTTCATGTCATTGTTGGTAAAAATATCGCTATGTTTCTTGTTTATCATTTACAAGAACTTTTTTCTTATTTCTGTGCAAGTGATCGCGACGATGGGACGTAAAGGGAAAGAAACTTCTGTTGATGTAAGAAATTTAATAATACATCATTTTAAATTAGGAAAAACGGAAAAGACTATACCAGAAATCGTTTAAAGGTCAAGAACTACTGTATATTACATTATAAAAAAGTACAAATCAAGTAAAACTATGATAAACAAGGTAAGGATTGGGCGACCTTGCGTGAAGTAAGAAAAAATCCAAAAATTACTGCTAACACTTTAGCTAAAAACACTGAGGGACACTTAGGTATATCCGTTACACCTCAAACTATAAGAAACGTCTTAAAAAAGCACGATTTCCATGCACGATCAGCCAGGAAGAAGCCACACATTACTAAGAAAAATAGAAAGTTGAGATTAGAGTCTGCGAAAGAGCATGTAAAAAAGCCAATGGAGTTCTGGATGGATTTTATTTTTGCTGACGAAAATAAATATAACCTTTTTCGATGTGATGGAAAAGTTCTGGTGCTTCGCAAGCCTAACACAGAATTGGATGAAAGGAATATGGTACCAACTGTTAAACATGGTGGCGGTGGTGTTATGGTATGGGGATGTATGGCGGTATCAGGCGTGGGTAATATTGCGTTTATTGATGGGATTATGGATCACCGAAAGTACATTGACCTCTTGAAGCAAAATTTGAGGTCAAGTGCTGAAAAATTGGGTCTGGTAAATAGATTTCAGTTTTATCAAGATAATGATCCCAAACATTGTGCCACTAATACAAAGCTTTGGCTTTTATATAATTGTCCAAAATTGAAAAAAAAACGCCGCCACAGTCCCCAGACCTTAACCCTATTGTACATCTTTGGGGTCACTTCGAAAAAAAAAATCAGAAAACGTGAATTTACGAACAAACACCAGATGAAAGTTATCCTGCAGGAGGAATGGAGCCAAATTGATCCAGAATATACGAAAACGTTGGTAAAATCTATGCCAGATCGTTTAAAAGAGGTTATACGTAGGCAAGGAAAAGCAACTCGCTACTGAAGTAGAAATAAGCTTGTATTTCAATTCATGTATTTTAAAAATGTTACCAATGTCGAATACTTTTTTTGCTTGTTTTTTGTTATTAATATTTTAATTCATGTGTTTTTTGCTTTTTTTACTTTGAGATCTCATTTTTTTTACTGAATATAACTTTGTGTTCCTTAATAAAGACTTTTATAAGTTTATTTTTGTTTAAAACAACATTCCATATTTTTTTCTTGATAAATATATAAAGTTTACGGCCTATGTCGAATAGTTTTTTTGGCCACTGTATATATGTATAGCCAGTTGGGGCTCAGTTGTTGCTGACGACATTTGCATCTACGATGCCTGCAAGACAATGAATGATTTGATTTGTCGCCTTTAAAACTGATTTAGAAATAAATGAGTATAGCGACAAGGTGCTATAATTTCTCGTGTTTATAGATTTAGTTCTGAGAAAATAATAAAAGTTTGTTCTTTTCAGCATCACTGTCAACAAGAAAAAGAAGAATTACATGCGATATGACGCGTGTAGGATTTTATTTTTATTTTAATGTTTCCAATAAAGTCATTGTTGACTTCAATGTCCTTTGTTCGAAAATGACGTCAATAGTTGGACTGGATAGCCATCAATATGTCATCGGTGATAGACACATGTCATGCAGACATCATCGGCGATGTCTCGAAGCCTTGGCCTACCGAGTATTTACAGAAAAATGATTAAATACAACTACAAACTTAATAAAATATTCTTGGAAATATTTTTTTTTTTAATTTTTTAATACCACAAATATTTAAAATAAAATTTAAAAGATATTTCGTTAGCTGAAATATCCGAGAAATCGCCGAGAACAACAAAACATGTCTCACCTTTTTATCTGTCTAAAACAAACTAGGTATATTATGTTGTTGAAACACATGTGCCGGACAACATAACAACAACGAAAACATCGACAATTGAATGTACGTTTCCCGCGAAATTTGAAAAGTCACGTTACTTTTTGTACACACCTCGTATATACATAAGTTTGTTAATATTTTTTATTTTGTAAAACGACTGTAAGGAAAAATTCGTAGAGAATAAACAAATAAAAATAAATAAATAAAAAACCATGTGGTTGTTGAAGGTACAGAAGAGCAAATTTCCCTGAACTTATAGGTTTCTATCACTTCAAAAGAAACTGCGGTTGAACCCAGGATATTTTTGGTTTCGTAGTCAACATACAGACTACTTCAGCCATCGCCAAAAAAAAAAGAAAATTATTCGAATTCATATCTCCTGCACTCAAGCCGTACATTATACTGGACCATAGATAAACTTGACATGTTATACATATTTATTTAAAGAACTATTGTACACGTGCATACTTTTGACGATCTCATGCACAGTATGTTTTCTTTTAAAATACAACTGGTGTTAAAACAAAGCATAATAACTCGACATAGCAGCTCTGCTGTATAATCCGGTGACGCAGTCATTGTTAAGATACGCGACTTAAACTCCAGTCTGATAACAATTTCATCTGCCACTGCTATATAAATGCCTTTTTTATTTTATTTCCTTAACGATATTTAAAAGCAGAGGAGCAAAAAAAAATAGCACTCAAACTAATCTGCCATTTAATTTTAAAATATCATTAATATTGCGTGTGTCACAGACATCAAGACGCAAATGGAAGGAAAAAAAACAAAAGATTTCAGAATTCACAAACTCAATGCCAAAAACTTGATCATCATTTGATTCTAGTTTAAATGCCCATTTAACACCTTTAACTTTTTTTTAGGAAAAGGCCTAGATAAACACGCAATGTCTTTTAGCGACAATGTTCCCCCGTTATGAGGTTGACATTCTGTAATAAAAACAACAGGCAGCTCTTAATTTAAATGGGAGTACAAGTAAGTAAATTGCTTGGTTTTAAAAGCAGTAAAGAAAACTGAAGTTAAAAATTATTTATAAAATGTTGGTTGCATGTGTCACTTGCTAAAAATAAAAAAATTAACAGCAACAGCAGCAACGTGAGTGCGTGTGTGTGTGTGTATGTATATAAAAATGATGCAAGTGTAACACGCAACGTGCATTCAGGCAGGCACAAGCAAAGTTGCCATAAAAAATATTGAATTGTTTATTATCTAGCAAAAGTTGTTGGTTTACTTATCAATGGAATATAAATTCATATAAAAGCATTGTGGCTGACTAACAAATGGAAACCCACCCCAATAGTGAAGGTTACCTGTTGTATCAACTGTCAGCTTAGTTTTTTTTTATCTTTGTTCCACAATACCAAACAAAACTGTGTATAAAAATTGCCGCCATTATCAGCTACTAAATATATTTTCATACTTTCAACTCTTGGCGCTAATCTTCGACATTAAGACTGCATTTTAGAAGGATATAATTTTGAATTCTAATTACAAACCACTGAGAGATTAGAAGTGGAAATATAACTACAGACCTTTTATTATATGCATATAAGATTAATCTGAACTCTTTTAATGATGGCTTAATTATAGACTGCTCTTAGCACCGATGCCCGTGCTGCCAGCATTAAAGTCCCTGTATCTCTGCCAAGGATTCGTCAACTCAGTTTGTGTACAAAACTTCTTGTTGAGAGGTTAAATTGATTTAGAACTTTTTGCAACTTAAAGCTACAAGTATATATTTACACGGCAAGAGTCTTCCCATAATACTAATTCACCAGGCATTAATATAGAACTCACCAACATGCTGAAGATCCATTTGTATTTCCTTGGGATGATTCCATGTTTTGAAGACATGCAAATGCCCACATACTTCGCTTCATAAGAAATTATGAGAATATGATTAACATTCCATCCATCTGTGCGAGCCTAATAATTGATATTTGTAATTGTACTTCAGCATCGAAGGCAAAATATTCATACGTTTTCTGTCTTAAAATGAAAATATCGCTCCCGCTAAAGGAATGACGCAAACGAACTAAAAAGTCGAAATTTCCCTTTACAAAATAAACCGAGTTAGTGGTATTCAAACTCGATGTTGAGTGTAATTCAAACTTCTTTAAGTGGAAATTAAAAATATTCAAAAGCATATATTTTCTCCCCAGTTTAGAGTCCGATAGCTGCGGTTAAATACAAGTGAATTCATTCATTATTGACGATACTTTTTATTACAACCACTTTTTATTAATTCAAAGATTTTCTTTTACAAAATCTCAATGATGAATGTGTAATAAATATTTTAAAACAACTTAATCAAAGGCACTAATGCAAAGCCTCTTTCTCTTTTTATCTAAAAAAAAAAGAAATCATTAAATTTACGATTATTTCCATACAAACGAAACACCCACAGTTTTTGTAAAGAATTTACGTTAACAACTTCATGTTAATTGCATTCTAGCAGAACAAATTGATTAATTAGAAAGTCATGTTTGATTTTGAAAATCATACAAAAATAAAATGTTAAATAGAGAGTTGAATGAGAAAGAAAAATCATATAGAAATGATAACATAATTGAATTAATTTTAAATTCAACAAGCGACACTTTTCACCACAAGGAATTTCTTGATTTATTTATAGCTTATGAATTTCTTCTTCTTATACAAAATGCCGTCGAAAACAATAAAAGCCCATCAATTTGATTCGACATGCTGTGTAACTCATGGGGGATTTCCATTTAAAATCATTTGAGTGCGTAAACAAAGAGGCATCCAGACAGACTAGCGAGCATACTCGTACATACATAAGTGGTAACAGTTTACAATCATGGGCAAGAGTTTAGTTCTCGACCACGAAATTAACTAAAAAAAAAGAGAACATTTTTGGTGCTATAAAGTTGATAAATATTCGAAATTTATTTCCATTATATTAGAATAATCGAATAACGCAGTAAAAAATGTATGTTGTTAAAAAATGGATATACAATATATTGCTTGTGGGCCTGAATATACCATTCAATTCCTATTTTATTAAGCAATTCTCAAATGGTTAAGAGAAATTATTTTTTACATACACATGCAATCAAAATGAGCTAATGATGGAAAACATACAGGAAGTTAAAAATCCATGTGATAATTACTAAGCAACCAACTAAGTGAAAGACAAAAATTGTAAGTCACACTGACAAACACTAGCAGAACGGAACAACATGCCGCTTTCGAAAGTTGCTGCACTTTCATCATCAGCGTTCTTCGTGTTTTGTCCACAGTGTGTGATTGTCAGTATATGTAAATTATTATCTTTATATATTTATTATTTTCTATAAATTGAATACGGGAAAGTATTGCCCGTTGTTTTTTTTCCTTTCTAAATGAAGCTCTAAATTTATCATCTCTAACTTACAATAGTCCTTGGGATTGGGTAAATTTTCGTTTCCATTATTAACTGTTGAGACATATTTTGTTTTTCTTTTCTGTTCAACTTGAATGATTTGATTCGTCAAGTATTTATAGTGTATAATGAATTATACTGCTGCAAGCCCCTAGCCGTTATTATATATTGTTAAATTAGTTCGAACGTCATTATTTACATATGTAATCAAAATTAACCAATGATCGAAAATAATTTTTTTTTACTTTCCGTCTATAAATTCGCTATTTGCTGCCAGAATATGTATGTGTTTCCATCGTTTCTACAAGTAGCTTAGGGCCTCAAATTTGGTTGGAGAATAGTGGATTAAAATTTAGGCTGCCATATAAGTCTCCTTAACTTAAAGGCTACGGTAACATTTACCAAAATTTGTAAATATCTTTTAATGAAAAAAAATATCTGTGAAGAGATAATTTTGAAGCAAATATGCTCACCAAGATATATTTCTGAATATGGCGCTGTGAAATAAAGCCCCAAAGTGAATTTAGCAAAATAACATCAATATTTTTTTATGCAACAACTTCCCAAACAATAACAAAAACTTGCCCCCAAGTCTAAATGAAATATGATCCCAAAAGCAATGGATTCTGAAAAATTAAAGAAAGTATGTATATTTGAATTGAAGAGCATAGTGCAGTAACTATGTGGACCGTACGATCTGAAATTATATTGTACGATTTGATATACCCGGAAGAGTAACTTTTTAAGCTCGGTCGAAGAAAATCTTTCCTCCGCGAGGATGCCATTTGCAATAACACCCAAAAACAATATATATGTAATACTTTGAAATTTCTTAGCTTTTTTCAAGAATTTGGTTAAAAGTCTACTGCAGATTTTTATATTAGCACCAAATAAAATGCTGCATATAGACCAGCTAAACCATATAACAAACATAAATAAATAATTATATATATATTATATTTACAACATATATTCGTTTGTTTAAATTTTGTGCGGTCTTTTTTCATTACTCTTTTCTAAGGTAGAGCCTCGATTTGAGTCTATCTTATTTGCTTCGCTTTTCTAAAGTTGATTTAATACATTTTACTACGCCATTTTGATTCCGATTCGAGTTCACTGAAAATTCCACAATTATCTCCCCCATCATATTGCAAAAATATTAGAAAATTAACTCCATTAAGAAGAACAATATTTCTTTATAAAAGACATAAATGATCTGCGTGGCTCTGTTCGGAAATGATCCAAAAAGAAATGAAAAAAAGTAAAAAGCAATCAGCGGTATCATTTAGAGGTCACTACCTGAGAACTTCAAAATTTAAGTGTGTTCCACACGTATTTGGAAGGACTAAGGCAGACTGGCGATATTATGTTTGGAAAAACATTTCAACAATACACTGCTCACGGAAATTTCTTTGAAGAAGACTTTAGAGTTTTTGTCAAACACGCTACTGATGTAGTGTCAGTCCATTTCACTACAAAAATTTTGTTTGATAAAGTCGTCAAAATATGAACATTCAGAAAACCAACAGAGATCTGGCATAGAGTCTACGTCAAGCTTGTATACTATATTGCGGCATTCTACTCTAATTGAATTAAAAAAAACATTAAAATGTTTAGAAATTTTGATCAATACCGAATGCCGCAATTTGGGTCCTATTCTAAGCACTGGTTTAGTGTCAGGGAACTGATCCAATTGGCACTAGACTGACTTGCCTTAAAGTCATATTTGAGGATCGGATCAGGGCTTGTATTGGAGATACCTGAATTTTTGGACTGAAGTGGAAGTATCCCGCTCGTTCGGTAGAGTGTAGCACGGCTGTTTGGGATTTGGTCGACGCAGTTTCCCCCTCTTTTCAGCGTAACATAACCTAACCGAAGGATCGGCTCATATATCACATGATACATGTCTTAATCCCATAAAACTGATATACATATTTACATATGAATAAATATATTTATGTCATTCGTTAGCTGAGATGCGATTCTCAGCACAAAAATTTTCAAAGAATATATGAATATCGAGTTTTCTAATGCTCGTAAAGCGATTGTTTTATTTAATGTAGAAAATTCTTCTATATAGAACAATTTTTTTCGTTTAGTTTTAACCAAGTATGCAATTGAAATTATATTATACTTGGAATTTTACATGAAGCGTTTTGTAAGCGAGTTATTAAATTGCGCGCTCACCGAAGTAGAGAAACCATTCTGTTACAAATAGTTTTTCTGTTCCAATTAATATAAATAGTGCAATAACCAATAGTAACTGAATTATATATCATTTTTTTTCTGTTTTAAAATGTTCTCGTCATATAACTTTAATTACAAATATGGTTAATTAAATAGCTAAGCAGTTTTTATTCGATTAACGGCACAAGTACTTAAACTATTTAGAGTTGATGACTCTGGAAAAACATCGCACTAAGATATGCCAATTCATGTTAAATCAATTAGTAATCAAGTCAAGAATATAAAATTATATCATGACAATAAATAATTGACATATAAAAGAGCCCTTTTAACTTTTGAAGCATGAACAAAAATAAAGACGGCTAAATTGTGGCTTCAATAAGTTGCTGAGGCATATGGAACGGTTTTACAAAAGTTGTTCTGTAATTTTTAATAAAATGTTTTTTGGTTTTATTTAAATTTTTCTAATTCATGGAAATGTATTTTGCTTAACATGGATCTATCCAGGTTGTGTGCAACACAATTTAATTTAAAGTTTCAAGTAAAAAAATTCTATTGTTTGTGGTACGTAATTTTTTGAATTTTATATCGTTTGAAAAATATTTGTAACAAACATTTTAACATTCCACGTACAAAATACTCATTATTCTATTATAATTCCTTTTTGTGAGCCATAGTTACCATGAAGTTCCTAGAATTGTACTGTTTTTTTTTTTTTGGTTATTTATTTATTTCTATTTTCAAGAATAAATTAAAGAGCTGAAACCTTTAACAGATATGCTGGCTATACGAATGCACTGTTCCATTATCATATGTTCGAATATTTTACTGTCGAAATCCAGAAGTAAAAAAAAATAAATAAAACTCAAGTGGGAACATTTGTTGTGAACTATTTTCATATACATTAAATAAATATTTTGTTATGATGTATTCTCATTCATTATTGCATCCTCAAGATTTATTTTAAATCATCTAATAATGTAATCCAGCGACAGCTTTAAATTTAGTTTTCTTGCGAATTTTTTATGCAATCAAGCCTTCCTCTAAAACGAATGATGTTTAGAATCGCAGGATTTTGATATTTTCGTAGGTGCTTTATACATTTCTCTGCATATTAAAGATGTCTATCCTCATCATGGTATTTTGGAATCAACGACATTTCGATGTTTTCGGACCAGCATAATTTGCTTTTAATTAGTTTCTGGAAAGTGATCAAATTATACGTCTGAGGGACGTATCGTTGTCTTTTGTGTGACTTTCAAATGATTGTGGTGGCGTTTGTATTGTATCCTTGTGTCCACAATATTACATATTCAATCCGATAATATTAATTCGTGGGTAATACAAGAAATCTCTTTTTATATCTCTGACAACACAATGAATGGAAGAAAGATTCGAAATATTAACACTATCGAAAACTTTTCGGAATTAGTGAAACTGTTACATATGATTGCAGTAACAGTGAAGGTCAACCAATTCCTAAAAAGTCCTACTGGAGTTTTTGTCTCTCGAAAATACGACAAATGACAAAACTTGCAGGCGACAAGTATGACACAGCCCTATGTGGTGACCAAGAAAACATTGTATCTTGTAACTCTTCCACAAAATACTCTACGAAAAATTACTTTTATATTTTATAAAGTTTGCCTTGAATTGTGCAGACTTTAGATTTCACAACTGAAAAAATCCAAAAGAATATAGAGTCGGCTTTCGATATTTCTAAATTCAAGAGATCAAAGAAAAACTTCGAATAATGGAGATTTCAAATACACAAGACTATAAATGAAAGCGAAACGTATGGTTAAAGTTGATGACACTAAAGCAAACGAATTAATTTTTGTTAGTTTCAAAATCACAAACAAATTCCCATTACGATTTCAAATTAGAGAGTTTAGAAAAGCCATACTTTAAATTATAGAATGTTGCAAGTGAGATGACACATCTACATCTACATATATATAGAGCAGTGCGTATAAACTAAAATAAATAATTATTTTGTTTTTGTTTAATATTTTCCATAAAACATAACCCCGTTAAATAATTCAAAGTTTAGGTAACATTTAAACAATTTTTAAGTAGCGAGGCGGTCAAATTACATGGATTCTTTTTTTCCCAATTTTTTTAAGAGTTTTCATATAATCTGGAAAACGATTCAATACATCACGAGATTTAAATTATCAAGAGTCGACTGTACCCCATTGATTTTTTATAACTTACAGAATATATTTATTATCCACTGGTAAATTAGTATGCCGTGTGTCAGCAGCCGGCAAATAACTAAATTAAAAGAAACTTCTCAGAATTTCTAAATGTAAATTTTCGTTAGGATCGTAGTGCCATAGAAAGATTTGTAAAACTTGAAACTTCTGTGCAATAGACAAGAATTTTCATTCTTCGCAAGATTTCTCTGAGGAATGTGATAAGAAATACTTAAATTATTTACAAACAGAAATGTCTTTAACGAAAACCATTCTGCAAAACCTTTAGTGGCACTTAAGTAATTCTTGTTAAAAGCCAACACACATGTTAATTTTTTTATTACCATTCGTAGACGAAGACATGATTCGCTTTTTTCTGTTCCTAAACATTTTTCTACAAATTTCTGTAAATAAATAGTTCCAGTGAATTCCTAGAAATCTACTGAAATCATGAGTATTTTTAAAAACACAAGAACACACATTGAATTTTAACGATAACAAACCGAAATGTTTGTTACCAAAAGTCTTCAAGTTGTTCAATATATTTCTATTTTTATGCTCTTTTTTTAATTGCGCATATCGAACTGCATAGACGGAATACTATTCGCAGGTAAATGACACGTTTTACTTTATTTGTAGTGGCAACACGTTTGGAATTTATCAAATGTTTCTACAATCAAACAATTAAAGTACGTATAAAGACTACCGCTTCATTGGGACCATGTCTACATTAAATGTGGGTCATACTAATTTCTTGAAAAATTTCAATCACAACCAACATGGTATTTTTAATTAGAAAATATTTCAACACCTTTTTATAATTTTGCTATAACCTATTTAACTGTTTGTTTGGAAGAGAAAATTTATTTTCAATGCGTATTTGGGACCCTTCGGTACGATGAGTACGATGGCATGGTACGAGTAAATTATCTATAATGTCATTTGTAAAAATTTCGTTTTATTATTTAAATAAAATAAAATTTTCTGGTACCAGTGTCGCCTACATATGCAACTATGGAACTAAGGAAAAAGATAGTGATAGCGAGGAGAGATGGGGGAAAACTTCATTATTTTTATAACTTTGCTTTAGCACGTGTTTTGTTTTTATAGCAGTGTTGCAGCGAGATGCTGTCAAGGGCGCTCTGATGTTACTTGTGAATTAGTATACAGTTGAAGCCTGTCCTGTTCAGTAACTATTGGACCGTGCCTTTCCACACAACGGCACAATAATGCACATCAGAAAAATGCGAAAATCTTTTTCTGACAATGTGCTTGAATTCTGGAAATTGGGTTTTATAGTCAACGTGCTAACTGCCTCATCCATCGCCACTAATTTCATTTACTAATAGATAATTTTTTTCATTATAAAAAAAGATTAAAGGAATTTCAATACATATAAACTTTCTGTAGTACTTCGCTGTTTGACTCTACAGTTCGAAAGTTGTGAGTTCAAACCCTACGATGGTAATGAAAAACTTTCTTTGAAGGTGCTGATGGCGAGTAGTCAGCGTGTTGGCTCTGCAACCAGAAAGACCCAGGTTCGATTCCCAGCCAGGTCAAATCAGAAAAAAGTTTTTTCTGAGTTTTCTGTGCTACAGCACCCTCCTTCGTATTTTTCGTATTGAGCAATAAAACGTCGGAGAAGTAAAATAATAAATAAAATGGCTCCATTAGCTTAAAAATAATGCGTCAAAAAGACATCAGAGACGCTGCAACTTTGCTTTATAATTAACACGCAACTGCAGAGTTGTGCAAGAATTAAACTCTAACTTCCTACCACTTTCACAACCTGTCTATTATCTACCCCATCCTTTTCTCTAGTTCCAGTGCAATGCGTTGCTTATGTAGGGGATAGCCGCTGAGCACTGGTCCAAGATAAAAGAAAATGATTGTTTATGATAAGGTGCATCACAGTAACATCGTTTCGTAGTATTTGAATAACGAAAATATCGAAATTTAAAGCATCTAATCAACTACAGAGATGCTACACGTCTGCTTGATATACAACTGATGAATGTTGTATGGCGCACTCGCTTGCCGTGAATACTGAAACAAATATCTAACGTTTTAGGCTTATCTGAAAGTTTTCCAACGCATGACCGGCTCCACATTGCTTCAGCGTGGTACCGTTTGCGGACCCGTTTTGACGCCATCAATTAGCAATTCCTATAATCATTATCAATCCGTCTCGTCAGACTTTGACTTTTTCAAATGACATTAACGTGCCGACGGAAGAAATTGCCACAATGAGTAATTTGTTGACGGATATCAACTTATAGCCAGCGTTACCACTTTAAAAAGTTAAAAAATAAAATAAAATACCAGAATATTTTTTACTTTATAAAAATAAGTTTTCAAATTCTTTTATACTAGTCACAAATTTAAAAAAAATTATATAAAAACATTATGTACATACACGATTTCAATTTATGACAAACAAACTCGTGCAAATAATTTCCTATCTATTTTGAGTTTAAATACTGTGTTCATGAATTTTTTGTTACAACAGAAACGATTTTTAACAAAACAAAAAGGTGTCAAGAACGCTGCGCTATATAAAACGTGATTTTAAAACTTTTCAAATAAAATTTACGTATTTAGTATTAGTAGAAAACGTAACCAAAATGCAAAAAATATGCACGTCTCCAAACTAAAAAAAATTTCACTAATTTCAGTTGAAAATAACCTACAACGGCAATGCTGTTTATAGCTGTCAAAGTACGCAACGTTCGTTAAAAGTTAAAAGTTGGCAAACTGTCGTGCTTTGCTCTGACGGCGAAGTACTGACTGTGACAAAGCTAACAAGAAAACGTGCATTTCAACTAAGTTGTCAGTTGAAAAAGCAAGGTATGACAGCTCTCACACGATGACATTTATTTAGTCTACTATGGTTCCAGATAATGTTAGGGATTCTAACTCGTGGAGTTTTCTGCCACCACGAAAAAATCTAAAGTCTAGTCACTGTCACCTCCTATTTTAACTTCATCACAAAAACAAAATCTGTTCTGCACTTGCCGATGTTACATAAGAAAGCGTTTGGCTCTAGTAATAGTTAATATCTCCGGGATTCCTACTCACTTTCTTATCTATGGTTATGAGGTTTTATACTGGCGTTCTTTCAATATTAAAAAAGTTTCCTGTCCCATTTAGATTTAAAAAAATTTTAATATTTTAATAAGAATGAATTTTTTTAATATTTAAAGCAAATATAAAAACAATTTGTTGCAGAGTAGAGATAGTTATAATTATTATATTATAATAATAAATATCTCATCTGTGCACATTTTATCTAATAATACCTTTGCAAATATTATTCCTATTAAAACACCCTTCTCCACTAAAGGCCCAAGTTTTATTCAACAAAAAAACAAAAAAAAAGAAGATATTGCCACAATGGCCACTACCTCAGTCAGTGAAATCAACTTTAAAACATATCAAATCATTTAAGACGTGCCTTTTATTAGTGATGAAAAATCACTTCAACAAAACTCCATGAACATAAAGAGTAACATGATGATGCAAATCATTTTCTTCTGTATCGTATTGTTCACTTCGACGACGCTGTGGTGATCAGCAAGTGCATGAATGTGCTCATGTGAAAAATCATCAATGTCTGTATCATTTGAAGTCTCTGTTATGTAGATAAGCCATCAACAAATTTCTTTGTGGCTTTGAGCTTTTACATCAGTACAACAGTAACAGCATCATCATCGGCATTGCACATTATAAATATCGACAGCCCTCAGCAGTTTTGTATTTCTTTTTTTTTTTGCTTCTTAATGATCATGCTGTTGTGCTGACATTTTTGTGAAGTTGATCATGGCGAAAGATGTGTTGAAGGCAAAACAAAATTTTACAGTAACCGAAGAGAAGAGTATTAGAGTCAACTGTAACTGCAACAATAACCAGTCAAAGAGACACATGAAGTCAGTTGATTTTATTTAAAGGCTTAAATATCAGTCATGTCTGATTATGTTGCTTCTCATACAACAAACGTGAAAAAATCACAAGCGAAGCTCAGAGAAAAATATTAATTATTTCCATTTTATACTTTCCTTGCAGGAGACATGGACAAGTCAACATAACTAAACTGATTGCTTGCATAGTTTAGCAAAATGCACTTCAATAAATAAATAAGTTCTTGGCTTTGTGCAAACAAGTTGGCTGAAGATCAGTCAGCTGTCATCTTATGTTACAATGCTTTGTTTCGTATACCTGTATTAAGTTCTGTTTACAAGTCTTTGCTTATAGATATAATTCAAATTAAATTGTTGAAAAATGCAAATATTATTTTTGTATGATAAAAAACTGAGGGACAGTAGAGATGCCAGTTTGTAACGTTTTGTGAATTATTTTAAATATTTAGTTTTGCTCTGTGACAACCACCATTCTTTTAGTGAAAGGCTGATTTTTCGAAAGCATTATCCTTTGAAGTGAATTTTACTTTTTTAATATTATTTGGATGAATATAATGTTATTTATTTGCACATACAATATTAATGTCTCATTTCTTACCCCATTGAAAAATTTATTTATTTTTGGAATATTTCTTAGCAAATATACCTTCTTTGTTCCCCTTGGTAAAAATGCTTTCGGTAGCATTTTGATATCATTTCAGGGCCCAAAGTACGGCATTTGATATTGAACGAAATTACTGTAATTTTTATAAAGAATTTTGTTTTAAATTTGGATTCGGATCGAATGCCGCTATTCCAGTTTTGCAAGGGCAAAAACTGCAAGTCGCACTCGCTTGCCTGTGTGAAGATAAATTTCGAAATTTAAACCCTGAACACAAACGAACTGTCTTAACAAAGCTCTTTTAACATGTTAATAGGCCTCTGTTAAACATGAAAAATCAAAAATCAAAGGACCAAATTACATTTTTGTTACAAATTAAACGCACAAGCAGTTTACTCAATCCCCTTCACAAAAAAATAAACTTTTATCCCCAATACTTAAAGAATCTTGTTATTTTTACAAAAAAAAAATGTCAATTTCTTTGGAAGATGCATCGTATTCCAGTAAAACGAAGAAGGATGGGGATGGAAATTGATGGAATTTATGGCTGGTGAGGCCCTTTATGATATCCAATGGCCAAAATCTCTAACATGAGATGTTTTCATACAAAAAAAATTACGTTTTACTGAAATTTAAAATTTGGAATTTGGTTTTAGCCATTGGATATTATAAAGGGCCACAACAGCCATAATTTCCATCCGCCCATCTTTCTCCGTTTTCCAGAAAATCCATCTTCTAGAGAAATCAGTTAAGTTAAAACTTAGAGGCTTGTATTTCTGTAACTGTTATAATTTTTTGTTCAATATTTTTCTATATGACGTGTAACAGCCTGTAAAACAATTCTTTATTTCGAAATATATGTTAGTTATGTTATTTTCTCTATTAGGGCTCGCGATTTTTCTTTTTTTTATTTTTTAATATCTTGGACCAGTACTCAGCACATGCATGAATTTTGCTGGAACTAGAGGAAAGGCATTGTAGAAGAAATGATTGGAGCTGAAGCTTCACTATCTTATAACTCTGCCTTTGCACGTTCTTTGCTTTAAAGCAGTGCTGTAGCGTCTCTGATGTCAACGAGCCATATTAAATTTTGAGGCTTCCGGTTTAGTAGCCACTTTTAGTAATTATTTTACTTCGCCGGTGCTACGGTGCTTCGACGAAGATGGGACTTCTGATTTGCCTGTGGATTTTGGATACAGCTGAAGCCGTTACTGTTCATGTTTGGTCTTAACTTATTTTGTATATTGTTTTATTACTATTTTATTTATATTGCAAATATACAGTGTTTTTAGCCGCGTCAGAACTTAAAATGGTAATGCAAGACATACATAAATAGAAAGTTGGAATGAACATTTTTCATTATAAATTGATAATAATATGATTTCCGGCACCGCGGTTAAATAGTTCATTCAATCAGTCCTATTTTTGACTACATTTGTAAAATTGTTCTGGGATCAAAATGGTGCCTTGAATAAAATTGTCATAAAATTGATTGTGCAGTAAATCGCTTCTTAAGCGCGCTGTATAAGAAGTTCGAACAAAATATCGTTGATAAAGGGTGTCTGGTAGCAGATTTCAAACATAGATAAAAAAACGTAATAATTGACACAAAGTTTTATTAAGAGCATTGAACGATAAAAGGGAAATACGGATATTATTTTTTAAAGAGTACGTCATCCAGATTTATCTTTAAAATTTCGTGAATAATCGCTCTTGGAAGTCCCAGCGAAATAATCGTATTTAAATTAATTTGCCACCAGACACCCTGTATTTAGTTGATTAATTTTTGAAAGCAAAAATTCATTCAACATGGCTCGATAGTGCTCGCCATTCACAATAACAGCAACGAATCGAAATTTCGGCGCTTTCTTCAATACTATTGGCTACAGGAGCAATATTCTCTTCGGTATCGGCTCCAAGAACTTCCGGAGCAGATTTTTTTTAAAGAACATTTTCATAATTTGAAAGCGTTGTTCATGATGACTTGTCAAACATTACTGAACAGAAATATCAACACAGTTTGACATTTGCAGCTGTCAAACTATAGTTGTTGATATCAGTAGTTCTTATGCAGCTAAAAAACACCCCATACAATTAATAATGTGAAGAAACCATATGGTATTTAAAGCATTATTTATTTTTAATTTCCTGTTTCTTTATTCTGACATTTAAATACAAAATTGAGCGGGATTTAATTAATTTAATTTTTCTTGCTTTTCTAAACTGAGAACTCTTCAAATATTTGTTTTTTTTATAAATAAAACTGTTAAATGCTTTCAGCCCGGTATTGTGTTCATAATTTCACGTGGAATGCTGTCAAACTACATACTTACATAAAAAAATTGCTCGGAAAATTCATGAAAAAATGTTTAAAAAGAGTATTGTGTTTTAATATTGAAATTTATAGTCTGCCTTAAAATATATTTAAAGCATGGCAACTCTCCTCGTTTGTTTAAACTACAGAATTTAAATAGAAACTTAGTTAAGTTATTTAAAATAATACTTTTATTCTTTTCTGACAAAAAACAAAAAAAATTAAAAAATAAACTGAAAACGAAAACCAGTTTAGTTTTTGTACTTTTTTACAAGTGATCTTGTTGTCTGCACAATATTATATCTCCATGCTGTTTTGTATCTTGTAAACTTGCAGTAAATTGCGTAGGTAATACTAAACGAGTTGCAAATGATTAATTATTTTAAATGTTACCACAATTGATGGACATGATGTGCTCGGTTATTTTCTATTTAATTTTTTTTTTTTTGTTCTGTTCGTCCCATTTAAATTTCTGTTAACTGAAATAAATATGTAGACAAGCATGCAGATTGTTAATGTTGTCTCTTTATATTAAATGTTGCTCTTGTTGTCGTTACCATTTAAACTTTTACTAAATAGAGGTTTAATGATGTTGTTTAACATTCTTCCATGAATATTCCTTATTTGCAAATAACGTGGCCAGTCATAATTGATTGATTTTCTTGCCGTAATAAGATTAAATTTCCAGCGTTGTTTGTATTTAACTTGAACTTTTGTCGGAAATTCACTATAATCATGGCAAAGATATTACGCTTTATTAATCACCGCTAATAGTTACAATAAGAAAATGATTAATGATCTCAAGTATTTGTAAATCATCGTTACAGAAGGCACTCACAGTTCAAAAATAAATGGTTTGCTACAAATATCAGCAGCTTATAGAATTTTGTTATAATATATTTTTGTATTATATTAAATTAAGGTGAATTTGTCTAATCAATGTTTCGTAAAATCTTCAATAAATCCAAATCTAATTGCAAAAAACATGAAAAACTAAATATAGAGTAATAATAATTAATATTTGTGATTAATTGTTTGTATTTTATGTTGTATGGTGAAACGTAACCAAATCATGGATCATTAATTGTTTCGAAACACTCGTGTAAATGACGAGTTGTTTTATTAAATGTGAACTCATGCTCGGCAATGACACGAAATTATGCATTCATCACCTAATTTGCACCAGAATAAATAAATAAAAAAAAAGAAAAGAAAAGTTGTTTTTGACTGACAGAGGATTGAAACCCACGGCTTTGAGCTGTATAGTCAAACGTGAGTAGTTCTGTTTTTATGTATCTAAATGTCTTTATGTTTCATATTATCCTTCAAGTGCTTTTTGTAATTTTTTCCTCTGCCAAATATGGCTAAAAACACTTCAGTAGGAGTAGTTGAACTCATTGTCGTTCATGTGTTTAAAATTTACATTATTTCACTTTTTTTAAATTCCCCAAGTACTTTATTCTAATAAAATTTACACAAACCATTTCTCAATATCATTTTGTGTGCATTTATCTGTTCCTCTGGACTGTGCATATAAGTACTTGTGGCAGTTGAAGAAATTGTTGCGTTAAGTGGCATATTACGCATCATTAAATGTAATTACGCCAAACTAGCAGCCTTGTGTCATAACACAAGATTTTTTTCCTTCCAAAGGATATACTGTATGTCAAAGAAAAGCAACAAAAAATTGTATTAAACAGACACCATGCTTAAGAAAAATTGCCAGTTTTTTTTCGTAATCTAACCCAGAGAGCATTTTAATGGATTAAAAGTAAAAAAGTAAAAGTAGATTATAAACAGAAAACTAAAACTAGAACTATAATAGGTCTACAGCCGGGCAGCCGTGTCAAAGAAATATTTACTTCAGACGAAGATCAATCATTATCCGGATCTAACTATTAATTAAATTTTCTTTGATTTACTGGCATTTATCAACAGAGAACGCCTATAAAATTATAAATTAATTAAGAAATTGTTAATTATTAATAAGTACATTAATTTATTTGTCTATATACGTGTTATTATTACCCGTAAAAGCTATCCAATGTGAAATTAAATAAGTGATTTTGTGTTAATAAAAGAATTACAGTCTCAATAATCGAACTATAAGATTTAATTTTATATACAATAGCATAACGAGCCGTTAGTGCAATATCGTAGTAATTCAAAATTTTAATTTTTTGAGCTGGGTATGCAGAAATGATCTTTGTGGGAATATATATCTAAAACTTCGATCTCTAACTGTTCAGATTCTACAGCTTCAAATGCCTTTATTGCCTCCAGCTATTTCCAAGAATACTTATTTGCCATAATGAAATATTTCCTTTATGACAAGAAATTTCCAAGCAAAAAACATTACAAAATATGCCTCTTTATTTAAAAACTTGTAAAAGAAATAACTCCAGTAAACGAAAATACTATCAAAAAGATGGCTCAAAACTTCAAATGCATTTTTTTCAGTTCACGATTTCTTGAATTACGACGGAATTACACCAAAGGCTCGATATGAATATTTTTTTAAAAAGCAAAGAATCACTATGTTAAGAATAAAATGTTTGCTGAGTCTGTGCTTTGCACTTAATTGACAAGCCCGAAATTGCTTTAATCTTAAACATTTAGTGCAAAACACCAGCCAGTACAAAAAGAAAAAAAAATAGAAACTTATAGACTATTCGTATTGCTGCATAGAAGGAATGTGTCAAATGTGTTGACAGTTGATGAGCTGTCATAACAGTAGATCAACAATTTAAGTGACGTTATTAAGACTACAAAAATAATTCAATTAAAACTTTACTTATACATATGTATGTGTGTTTGTACATGTAACTTAAAGTCTATGTGAATAAGCCATGTGTATTTAGTTGGTTCCTGCCTTAGGGTTGGTATAACGATAATGAAGAAAGACGCCCAAAACAATAAATTAGCCAAAACTACTATTAGGTTTTCTAACATGGGATGGAATTTCTGCTTAATTATTTTTCATTACAGCGCTGTTTCAATTGTCAAAGAGATGAATTCCATGTAACAGAAATTTTGGAAATTGAATTTCTTGTGTTACAAAATCTGACCAAATTATGAGATGTTGTCAAAGAATTTGTAGTTCGGAAATGTCTTTTTCATATGCATTGGCAGAGAATTTTGTTTATCAAGTGGATTAATGGATTTGGCAAATTAGGCATTGTGTACAAGAAATTAAATCCGAATTTTATATTCTGTTAGTTAAATTAAAAGAATAAAAGAACTCCTTCTTAGTTTTGTTCTGCATTTAACCGTGGTTAAAAAAATTATTTTCTTAAAACAATTTCGAAAGTACTTTTTTTCTAGTTCTATAGAGCGATTCAGTAAGTCGCCAGTTTCTTTGCACTACCGATTCCGCAATCCTGTAACTTAATGTTATCGACAGTGGACAAATATACAAATCGAGTTCCAGCTCTGTGAAAATATATGAAAAACACAAAGAGGAACACGTAAAAGATAAACCAAAATTTTTTTATTAATATATATATGATTCTAATTGTGCTTTTTCCCTTATAAACTATATGTGAAATTTATTTTTACATACCTTATGATATTCTCATACAGTATGAAAAATATCATAAAGCATTTTATTACAAAAGCAACTCAATAATTGATTAATTATTAATAATAATTTTATTAATTTTATTTTATTTAGTATTTTACTTATTCATTATGTTTGTAAAATGTAATTTAAAATAATTATTTGCTTTAAAAACAGATTTCGTATAAAAAGAAAAACAAATAAACAGGCATATGATTTAAAGCAATAAACGCTACTCCCACTATCCTCATTCTCATAACCTAATTTCCTTGTTCCAGCACAATACATCACAAGTGTAGGGGTCATCCGCTGAGTGCCGGTAGAAGAATGTAGGTATTCACACCGAAATATTCTAACAATATCATTTTAAAAATAACGTGCGTTTTATCGACAAAATAAACAGCACGTAAATTATTTTCGCAAAACTTAACGATAAAAGATGACATGAAGCGATAGCGAATTTCGTTAAAAATTTTACTGAACTGCAAATTCGATAAACTTTTGTTGTTCTATTTTACCGATACGATTATCGTATTAAAAGTTGTTGAAACGCAATACTGTTACGCGATACTAAATGAATCGACTTCATTCTTCATAAACTTATTTCAGCACGTTGAGTACAAAACCAAAAATCTTCTCTTCGAGCGCACTTTCGGACTAAACATTTCGCATTTTTTCTGATGTGCATTAGTGTGTCTTTGTGTCAGTTGTTGTCGGAAGGTTTCAGTGGCGAATGTGTCACTGAACAACATCGGCTTCAGCTGATAGCAATACACAGGCACATCAGAGGTCGCTCCTTCGTCGGTATTTGTAGCACCAGGGAAGTAAAATAATTAATAAAAACGAATCTTAAAAATTTAATACGTCTCCCTGACATCAGAGACGCTAAAAGGCTGCCATAAAACAAAGAACGTGCAAAAAGCAGTGTTGTAAGAAAGCGAAGCTTCACCTCCTGCCATTTCTCTAACTAGCACTTTCCGTTAGTTCTATCAAAAAGAATTGCATGTGTGTTGGTTCAAGATAAAAAAAAAATTAACTTGGTCGAGATAGATACCGTATCCAAAAAAATTTTAGTCACTTGGATTCTTTTTTTAAGATTTTTAAAATGTTGTTAGTCCAAGTGAAAGACACGCTTAATTTTAAGAATAAAAGCTGCTGATTTCCTAACATCTATTATTTTTAGGCCAAAAGCATCAAGAACTTTAGATTCCTTAACTGCAGATGACACAGCATTTTCGGTCATGCATTTATGCATAATAACACAGCTCTGGTATTGCGCGTTATTGCCTTATTTCGCAAAGTTATGTAAATTTCATTCCCAAAAATAAATCATTCTTATACATGGTGGCGCAGAATGAGCTATATGGTTTGAATTCTTTATTACTTTTTTAATTATTATTTTTTCTTTGTTTTTTTTCAGCATTTTGTGAAGAAGACTTGGGGAATTAATTATGAAACATTCGAAATGAAATCATGGCCATTACACCCGAAATTTTGCGAAAAGTTATGGAAAATATGCTAAAAAGAGCACGTATGTGTGAAGCAGAAAATGGACATCATTTACAGGATATCATTCTTCAAAGCTAATTGCAAAAATTCCCCAATAATATACTGTATTTAAAAAAAAAATTATAATAATCGCATAAATAAAAAAGTTATAAACAATTTAAACCATATACCTCATTCTGCGCGACCCTGTACAACTCCAACTTTTTTATACTTATAATACAAATTAAATGTTTCTTTTTACCTTTTGGCATAATATTTTCCTTGCCTTTACTTGCTGTTCATATTAAAAGTATATCTATTGTTATAATAGCAAAACTTTAGCCATAATTTGCAGGAACACCTTCTGTAAGAAAAACTATTATAATTCATTCCAATCTTTGCTTCCATTCTCTGTTGTTATTTTTTAATTACATATTATTTTTGTAACCATTTTTTAACTCATGTATTGTAGTAATTTTGCTCATGCTGTAAAAATTACGAGGTTTCCCTCTAAATAAACTTTATAGTGCTGTACTAGTTTTACTAGTGCGCGTTGCCATTGCTACTGTTGTGGCTGAAGGTAATAAACATGGAGAGTTGTTTTTTTTTTTATTATTTTAAGTTGTCTTAAATATGCAAAATTTGCATTTTTAAATATCTTTTATTACATTTACTAAAGCATTGCAAGAACAGTGTAAATAAGCTTGAAGATGTTTTTACAACTTGGCAAGTGTTTTAAAAATGTAACACTTACGAGTATATTGAGGGCGTTATGCTGCATATTTTCCTGTTAGAATAATTACTTTTTACGCCCATTTCGTTTTTATTTCGCAGCGGTTTGGAAAATAGAAACACACATTTTCTTTTTAATATTTTCCTAAATTGAACTGATTGCTGTTTATAAATAAGTAAATAAACAAAAGTCCACTCTTGGAGAAAATTTAGACATTTCAATGCAAACGGAAAGCAAACAGTTCACAAATCTTAGAAGTGTGATTGTAGTAAAGGATTTTTGTGAATGTGCGAGGAAAATATATAAGCAGGCCACGAATGTTAGGATGCGAGTTCAAGCCTCTGCATGCCATCGTTGGAACGACCACGTCAGACCGGCCAGAAAACGCTTCATAAATATGTTTCAGTTTTAATTTTTTTATGGAGTTTACGTATTCACAGTGAAAATGTGTCCGCCATTGATTTTTAGGCTAATTCCAGCTGAAAGGCGGCGTACGCCCCACAATCTGCTTCATTGTACCCAGGTAAAATCTGAAGTTCCCTTGTCGTCTTAATTAATGTAGTCAATCATCCTAAGATACAGCCGTGATATCTGAATGTTGGTGGAATATCAGTGCAGGGGGTGTTGCATAAAGGTTGACCACCACCTATTCTGGTTTATAAAATACAAAGACAGAAGCTTGATATCTAAAAAAGACTTCTTTTTGTATTCTTAGATTTGCCGATTTATAATTTATATTAATAATTATTAATACTACAAACTTTCTTTTCATCGCCCATTAGTCTAGTAGTTTTTGTTTTTCTCCCTTTTTCAATCTCATATTTATTGCTGACATATTGACCATGATATCCCACACAAAAATTGTCCCACTAATCATTATAAATTTTATCTAAAATTGTTTAAATGGGCAATTATGGCTGAACAGCTACCCATTCCTCAATCAATCCGAACTTGATTCCGAAAAATTATTTCCGTGTAACACATCAGAATAGGGATTTGTACCGCTTCGATAGCCAGCATTTCTATACGATTCAAAATAAATATTTGCATTTGAAGAACTCAATTTATATGTTGCAGAGAAATATATGTTCATGATAATGACATAATTCTTTCTACCATTTACTCTCTTCAAATAGAACCGGCAGTTCAAGCAGTTACACCTTATTTCGCTCCAGTTACTTCAGTACGGATTTCGTTCATCTTGCAATGTTGGTATTAACTTTGCAAACTCTTGCAAGACTTGAAAAATTAGACAATACAGTTACTAAATGAATATTAAATTTATGCACATGCATATTTACATATTTGTTTACATATACAAAAGATAAAAAATCAAATCAAATTTTATAAATGACTATTTTTCTGGAGAAGAAACAACAAAGTGAAGGTAGAGTTTGCTATTTTTATCAGTAGTTCTAAAACTTTTTTTGAAGGAGAATATTGAAATATTTATTAGAAGGTCTATAATCATATATAAAATTTCTTCTTCTCATTGCGTCCAACTGGGAATGAAAATAAATACACTCATACCCCGGTTAGCGTCGCTAATGGGGACGAGAAGCAAGCTGAAACGACGCAAACCGAATCACAGTTTTCCATACATTTGTATTAATTTTCATTTAATTCGTTCCGAGACTCATAATTTTGGTAAAAAAAAATTGATTTTTCAATAGAAAATACCAATTTTTTATTATTATTTGTGTAATAATAGTTTTCATTAAAATAAAAAATAACAATTCATGAAAAACACATAAAAAACATAAAAATATTAAGATTAAAATTAAGAAATTTATAGTAACAAATGAATTTTATTGTAGGAGGGGCTAATCCCAGGTTTCCACCAATATCACCTGGTTTCTCTCCATATTTAAAACGCTTTAAAATGTCCAGTATTTGTTCTAAGCTTGTATGCTTTCTTTTTTGACTCATTGTTGAATAAAATATTTAGTTTAGACTTCACTTCACCAAACGTAATTTGAAACTACCAACGAAGACAAACTTCAAGACAATTTTCACATAAAAATTTGCATTAGACATAAACGGGAAATCCCCCTTTTCTATTTTTGTTTTGTACATACAAACATTTATTAATGACGCAAATCGAAGCAATAACGACGCTACTTCGAAGGCATACGACGCAAACTGAAGCAAAAACGACGCAACATTACAATCACGGAAATTTTAAAATGATGCAACTTTGAAACGGCGCAAACCGGGGTATGAGTGTAATTTAAAAAGTTTTTTTTACATAAATATTATTCGAAATTTCGCTGTAATACTATTTAACTTAACCGCAATGGGATATGGTCGTTGTTGATACCAAGAAGTTTCTTACGACTGTGTCAGACGATATGGATCTTAGTAATCTTAAAAGTGTTCGCACTTTCTGTATTCTTTTAGCATTTGAATTGAGGCATTGACAGCTAAATTAAGAAACACTGCAAAAATGCGAAAGGAAAAAAAAACACACACGTACTCATAGATAAACCACAATAAACTAAACCCAGATAGAATGAGTTACTGAATGAATCATGAATAAAAGCACACACATGCACCGCCTACAAAAAGATAACAAAACAGCTCGTGTTTACAATACCGCACTTTTTGCTTTCTTTTCTATTGTACGTACAACTACTCCTACAACTAAGGAAGTAAAAAAGTTAACAAGTAGCAACATGTTTAAGGACACGATGATGAAAAGCGAAAAAACAAATAAAAAAGAACTTCACCTGGGAAAAACTGCAGGAAATAAAAAAGAGAATAAGCGGAAGTTCTTGCAAATAAGAGGAACAAAAACTACTTTAGTAGACAAACAATTGCTGAATACAACAAAAAAAACAAAAAAAAAAATTAATGAAAAAATAAATAAACTTTTAACGTTGTGATGGAAAGAAACAAACACGAAGAATACGTGTATATAGCAAGAATGGAATGGAAATTGTATACGGGTAAAGGGTGGTGCCAAATTTGTATCACAATAATGTAATAAACATAAATTTTATAAATTTTTAATTTCTTTATAAACAGCAAGAACAATGAGTAGAGAGTATATTGTCACCTGAAATGCAAAAGGGCGTCACAACCAAAAAAAACTCAAAATTGAGTTTTTAATCGATATTGTTACAGCGCATCAAGCCACACGTCTTCACAAATTGTAAGCTTTATATTTTTAAAAATAACGACTTTATTAAATAAATTTTTACTATGCTTTCAAAATTAATGTATTTCGTGCAGTTGAAAAATAATGAAACAATAGAGTAATGTTACCAGTTTACTCTTTTAGAGGCATAATTTTTAACCTTGTAAATAAACTCAGCATTTCATTTGGATGATATTGTGAAAAAATCATATTTGTAAGGACAACACTTTTCATTTTATTAAGTTTTTTGTCTCTCCTTTAAAATTTGTAACAGTTATGACCGGCTCCTTTGCATTTTAGGTGACGATATGTATACAAAATTAATTTTGCTTGTAAAAATTATAATAAAATACAAAAGTTCATTAGAACCGAAGCAAAAATGCTACTGAGGGTGGCGATAGACGAAGTAGTTTGCACGTTGACTACAAAACGATAAATTTTCCTGGTTTCAACCCCAGTTTCAGACTCATAAAAACATGTCGTATTTTTTCTGATATGCATTTGTACTGGTCACTGAACAGTAACGGCTTCAGCTGTAACCAATCCACAAGCACATCAGAACGGTATTGTGCAGCACCGGCCAAGTAAAATAATTACAAAAAATGGCTACTAAAAACGAAGCTTCAAAATTTTATACATCTGCTTTACATCAGAGACCCTACAACACTGCTATAAAAACAAATAACGTGCAAAAAGCAGTGTTGTAAGATAGTGTAGCTTCACCTTCTGTCTTTTATCTAACTATTAATTTCCTATAGTTCCAGCACAGTGCAACGCATGTGCAGGGGTCATCTCCTGAAATGGAGAAAAAAATAGATAAACATGTGAAAAGATATTCAAATATTAATTAAGGTGGAATATTTTATTTCACCGATCAAACGTTTTATATATTGGAACTAATCGTCGATCGAAAATAACCAATTTTGAATTGATCGACTGTTTAATCAAACAAGAATATCTGCATTTTAATTTCATCAGTTCAACAATTTCAATTGCCTATTTTAGAATAATAATTATTTTGAAAATAAGTATCTGTAGATTATTCATCTAGTTTATTTAATATAAATTAATTGTTAGTTTATCAGTTCTTTATTATAATTTATTTTTTTTAATTCTTTTATTTCTGACGTATTCAGAAGAATTTTTTCCACTCAAAGGAGGTACAATAATTGAATTTGTTTATTAAGATGCTCTTTCTGTAGTACAAATAGTATTTGTTTGTAAAAAAATTATATGAAAAGAAAATTAAAAAAACTGAGATAAACTCAACTGCTTTCTAAAATGAGTTGCCTGCACATTAATCAAATGTTTGCAATTGTAACATTTAGAGATTAACTTTTTTGTCATGGCAAAGTATATTAACTTTAAAATTAAAACAAAAAAATTGTTTCTCTTATTTTTTTTAGGATATTTTCCCATTTATTAATTTTTTTTTTTAATTAATCATGGCTATAAAATTAAAACTTAAAATATAAGAGAGGCACAATATCAAAATACTTTCTTCTGAAAATACTGAAAAAGTAGAAAATTATCAAGATTATTTTAATTCTGTAAAATGAATGAAAACCATATCGAACATAAATATTGAGCATCAGTAAGTGATTTTGAAAACTTTTCTCCCCTAATAGAGCGTTTGCAAGAATCAGTGTACATTCCTACACATGGTTTTTATTCTTATCGAAAATTCAAAATCAACTTCGTTCGTTCTTCTCCATTTATTTGCAAACAGTTCTTAGCAAAAAGTTCTTTCATTTGTGTGATTCTCGTTAGACAAGTTTCTGTTATCGAATTGCATAACGTTCACTTGAACATTAATTCCTGTGCAAAGCTTTTGAATGTTATTTTTGTATCATCTATTTTCTATGTCCTGTTCGAAAAAAGCCTGTAGTTTTTTTGTTGTGCTTATCTATTGACCCTTGTGATATGTTATAAAGTTAAGCCTGTTATTATTTCCTTTGATATCGGTTAATACCTTATTAAAGTAAAGGAATTTTTGTATTTTATATCTCGGGGTTTATACCTTTTTCAACTTGATGAAGGAGGGATATAAAACATGTTTGTGTACAAGAGCTTGCAGTTTGGCTTTCAAAAAATCTAACTAATTAATAAATAAATGTCAAAAGATTTGTGTACGAAGTAGTAGATGAAAGATTTGCTTTTGTACAAAAGAATATTTTAAGCATATTTTAGTTATTTGGCAAATAAATTCATTGATCAAAATTCCATTCTTTTTTGTACCGTTGTTACCTGCCATCAACCACAAGAAGAGCTGCCTGCGTTGTGTAATGCTGGTTTAATTTAATGTGATTTATCTCCCCAATGCCAACATATTGTATGCGTTGTCAGGGAAAGCTATTAATTACATTAATGATGTTTAACGATAAGACATACATAAATATTTGGTTCTCAAAGTTTTACGCAAGAATTAAGGAGCAAAGATTTGTGAAACTTTTTGTGGTATATTAGCTAAAAGTTCAATCTTTAATTGAATTATGGTCACTTAAGGTTTTCTCAAGGGTTTTACCAAATTAATGTAACCGTATAAACTCGTATTTTTACTAAATCCCTTATACCGCTCCATTTATCTAAAAATGCCTATTCAGTTTTTTTTAATTATTTCTTTCTTATACATACATTAAAATCATAGAGGTTTTCCATAAGAAAAAATTTAAAAAAATAGCATGGAATTGAAAGACTTTTTTTGTTCGTTTCGGACCAGTCCTCAGAGGGACTACTTTTTGTGGTCATTAGACTTGACCTTTCCAACATCGAGTTGATGCGCTACCTACACCAAAAGAAAAACCTGGTACTAAAGTTAAGATTTCTCTGCTTCACATTAGTACGAGTCGTACTTATAAATTCGACACCGAATAGTGCTCATGTGTAGTTAAAAAAACAAGCCGAAAATGCTACTACTTGAGAGATACAATCGTGGAAATTTTTAAAATGAGTACAAAATTCTTAAATCAAGAAAAAAAATTACAAATTAAGTACGGAATACTATTTTATATAATTGTAATTCTCAAAGATTTTTTGCGATTTTTTGTATAAACATGAAAGAACTTTTGGCCTTTTTAAAAATTTGGTTGAAAGTCTACTGATGAGTTGGTATAAGCAAATGTACATATGGACTAGCTTAACTATACACCAAGTCTATATGTTTAAAAAATACAATAAAGTCTTTTAATCCAATACACAAGTTAGAAGTTCTCGAAATAAATACATTTTAAATTTGATTCGATCTCGGTTTTTCTTAAATCAATCTCGTTTTGGTTTATTTCCAGTACGGATTTGGGATTAAATATGGCTAAAATAAGTATTTAGCGCTTGAAGAATCCGTACTTGAATTAAGTATTTTGTATTTGATTTAAAAAAATCCGTAATAACAATACTTTTGGCACCGCTTGAAATGGATTTAAGTACGAATGGCTTGATTTTTAATTTGGGTGTAGTTACGAAAAAAAAATACAAATAATGTATTAAATTTTCTAATATTCAGATTTATTTGGACCAGGAGATGACTCCAACACATGCGATGCATTGTAGTGGAACTAGAGAAAGGGATGGTTAGAGAAGTGAAGCTTCACCATCTTACAAGTCTGCTTTTGCACATTTTTAGTTTATAGCAATGCTACAACGCCTCTGATGTCAAGAACATGTCTTAAATTTTGAAGCTTTATTTCAGTAGATATTTTTAGTAATTAATTTGCTTCGCTGGTGCTACACAGCACCAACAAAGGTGGGGCACTCTAATGTGCATGTGGATTGTTTACAACAGCTGAAGCCGATAGTATTCAGTGACCAGTGACTGTGCCTTCGCCTTTAAAAGCACATAAGAAAAATGCGAGAAGTTTTTACAATGTAATCTGAAACTGTGGTCGAACCCAAGACTTTTTTGGTTTTGTAGTCAGATATGATAATGGGCCATTGTACGATGGGAAAACATGCAAAGAACTAACTTACATTAATTCAAAATAAAAGAAAAAGAGTTGCTCTGAAGAAAGGAACTTTCACAAATCTAGTTACACTGGCCTCTAACTGGTTGGAGACTGGTTCGAGTTCTAACACATCTTATGGGATAGAACATTCACTTCTAAGAGGACATGTTATAAAAAATATAAATTTAAACTTTTAATACTAGTTGGGACACAGTGTTATCGAATTCACTGAAATAAAATTGTTCGTTATCGGTGAACATCTGGCTTTTCTAGTTCCTAAAACTTGTAGAAAATGTGACACTTTGTGTTATTGGAGAATCAATAGACGCTAGTTAATTACTGTGTGACAGATCTCATATTTAACCTTTGCAATTTAGAACGAAGTGTTATTAATCGTTCAGCTTGAAATCCTGATCTTTAACTGTAAACAAAATTTGATTTTACACATGTCGCCAGAACAAACATACTGCCAAAAACAGGCCCTCATTAGTACAAACAATTTTTTTCTTTAACTTAATAAACGAGAAATTTTTTTTATATAAATATTTCTTATTATTATATTTCTTTGCACCTCTTTCGATAATACAAATAATAAATTTTCACTTTAACGGAATCGTTCACACTTGCTGCCAAATAATCTGTTCTTCACTTATGAAATAAAATATGACTAACAGCAGGTTACTAATGATAATCAAATATCACTTAAGCCAACGTCTAACTAACATATCAACCCCAAATATTTGTCAATGTTTCACACATTTCCACCGAAGCTGTGAAGGGGAAAAAAACCTTATTCGCAAAAAAAATTAACGTAATAAATTATGGAACGTTTGTCGCCAGATTACGTGTCGTTTTACAAATAAGTAGACACTCACATTTACTACATACAACTTCAAATGATGCAGACTGCCAATATGGAAAGAAAATGAAAAATTTACTACAATTGATAAAGAATTTATCCATAAGAAAAACACACAGAAAAAAACAAAAATATTGCCAACAACACATGTGACTCTTGGAAACTCTTAACGAACTTTAACAATGTTATTGCTGTTTAAGCTGAAAATAAAAAATAAACTTAAGAATCAGAACGAAGGAAAGAAACATAAATGATAAATAATTTCTTATGTGTTATTTGACTTTTTTTTGTTTCTTCTATGATTTGCAAACACATTCACACTTTTCATTTTGATCCCTTACGGCAAGTGTAACAGTTAGTGGCAACAAATTTCCACCAGCTGTGACCTTTGACATGATTTGAAAGTTTGTATAGAAAATGAAAGAATAAATAAAAATCAAGCTCCAACCCTTACAACCTTAAAAATCTACTTTTTAACTCAAGTTTTTACAAATTGATAATCAGCTTAACACCAGCAGCATTATACGTCCGTAACAGCAATGCAATTTCCAAGCAAACCACCTGCCACCCCTTTGGCAATCGTACAGCGCCTTACAACGTTGTTGCAACTTAAAAAAAAATAATCTCTTTAAAACATAAAAAGTTTTACTTATCAACTTGTGTAAACAAAATTTTGAAAAGGAGAATTAAAATTACATATTTGTAACTTCTTTACTGTGATAATTTTATTTGAAGATCCATTGTTGGTTTAACTTTATTTAACGTATTCAAATTTAAACGTATTCAAATTTAAATTTATTATATTTCATGAAAAATATCTTAAAGGCCCTTTCACACTATAAAACAAATCTTATGAATTTCATAATACTTTGTGAGAGAGAAATCTAATGAGATTTGATGTGATGTGACATAAAATCTAAACGAATATTATATTTTGCTTTCACACTGTCCCACTTGACATAAAATGAAAAGTTTAAGTAGTAAGAACAGCAAAACCGGTTTAGAAGCAAATGGCGTTTTTGTTTTTTAGTAATTCCTTTGGTTGCTCACACAAAAAAACATTCCTGATGAAAAGAAAAGTATAATTTTTTTTGGAAGTTTTTAAAAAATGGTGAATATTGTTTTACACTATTATACTTTCCCATTTGATTTAAGTTTTGGACATGTCGTATTTCTCAGTACTAGAATTTAAAACAGTCTTAAGTAACAATTGTGAAAATAATTCCAGATAGAAAACAATTTAATGGGTTTTCGTTAAGCATGATTACACAGGATACGACCTTGTGCAAAGGCTAGCACCGAGCAAGTTTATGGATCTTTTGGGATATAGATCAGTAAGTAAGCCAGTCTTTGTATAACTATACTAAATAAAGTAAGCATAGTGGATGGTGAAGTGTTCCTAATGTCGTCATCCGAACACAAAAGTTCAGAACGAAAAACCTCATAAATTCCCTCAAAACATTCAAAACTACACATTCACACTGAATGTGCAAAGTCGTCTCAGTATTATTTATGCACAATCGAATGATTTTTTTATATGTTCGCCACGGTTAAGAGTTACATGGTCCAGTTTTATTTAGGACTACTTTTTCCAATAAATCTGATCGTATAGCATGAATGGTGGCTTGAATATTGGCTTCAAATGTTTAAAGAGTTGCTGCTCTGCGGGAGAAACCTACGACTTAATTCAGACCCTTAACCCTTATGTGAACACCAAGGTACCACGGTACCTTTAGCACTTTCATCTTGTTTTTTTTAATGGAAACAGATGGTTCTCATACTTCAAACTTCTTGAGAACTCCTAACTATTGAAATAATTTAAATTATCATTACTTTTTGGCTAAAAAATTATATTGAATTGGCGTGGTAGTCCAATTTATTTCTTACACCCTTAACAGTACGGCAAGGTACCCGGGTACCTTCATACATTATATATGAAAAAACTGTTATAACAAGTACAATATTATTGAAAGATTACTAAAGCAAAATAAGATAAAGTCGTTATAAATATTTTATACTTGGATATTTATTTACAGAAAGAGAAACAAAAACAAAAATAATAATTTTTATTCTTATAAACAGAAAAATAAGAAAAGAGAAATATGAAGTTACAAATAAAATCTACTGATTACTTTGCGAACAATTTACACATATAGCGTAGTTTGTTGAATGTTGATTACAAATCGGTTTGGAACAAGAGTGACAAGATTTACGTGATTTACTTTGTTTCATGCGTAGTGCTCGAGCACACGTGACAGCTTCCTACTACTGGACTACGTCCGCTTTTAGCAGTTTTTTGCAAAGCAGAAATATTTGATGTTAAAACGTCAAAATCTTTTCCAAACACACTTTGTAATGCTGATTTGACAGTTGATTGGGCAATAACTTTCGGGTTTTTAGCACGTATTTCAATGTTTTTCTTACATAATTCAACACTCAGTTCTTTCAGAAATTGTCTGCGACGATCTGTGGAACGCAACTGTGTATTGTTTTCTATATATATTACATAGGGCGCCAATGCAGCTATATCTATTGCATTATAAAATAATGATAGTGGCCATCGACTTGTTCTGCGATTGCATGTGTATTCGCCTAATAATTTATCCATGTTGTAAACCCCTCCTTTAGTTTTATTGTAAATTGTAAATCTCGGAGTTATTTTCCGAGATCATGCATATAATTTTCTTTAAAAATGTTAGTTTACCATAATTTTTCCATATAGGTACACGGGTACCTTGCCATGCTGTTAAAGGTGTTTTTTGGTATTCACATAAGGGTTAAAAAGCATTACAGAGGCATTAAATCGCATGAACGAGGGGACCAGTGAACAGGGCCACATGTAGAAATAAAATTGTCAACAAATTGAGTTTGCAATAAATCGATTGTTAAGAGCGCTGTATGGCATGTTGCACCGTCTTGTTGCAACTAAATTTCGTATGATAAATTTTTGGGACACAAAAAAAGGCCTACAAATTGAGAACGACGACGAATTGTTATTTCGATGCATTGTGCTGGAATTATAGGAAAGGGTTATTGAAGGAGAAACGACAGGAAGTGAAGCTTAATTAATTATTTTACAGCTCTGCTTTTCCACGTTCTTTGTTTATAGCAGTGCTGAAGCTTTGGTTTAGTAGACATTGTTATTATTATTTTACTTCGCCGGTGCTACACAATACCGACGAAAGAGGTCGTTCCTTCTTCAATACTTCGGACTACAGCAGTAATTTTATATTCGGTATGCACATTTCTTTGTTTTGTTGATGGTTTTTAATCGAGAAGAGTAAAGCGAGTGCTAAAACGATCAATAACTGCACGAACTGCTTGCTGATGAGGCCGATTATGTTGACCGTTAAATGGACGAAGTGAACAGAATTTTTTAAAGTAATTTTCCCTAATTTGGAAATTTGGAATTTGTTCTTGAATTAATCGATTCATGATGACTTGCCAAACCTTATTGAATAGAAATGTCAACACATTTTGACATTCTCAGCTATCGAACTATATTTATCGTAATCGATAGTTCTCATGCAGCTAAAAAAAGATACCCAATAGATGTGAATGAGTGTGAGTTTGTAGTGTCAACACAAAAAAAACTAATACCAGAGTTAAGTTCTCGCTAAGACTACTTCCGTAGCCTAGTGCATGGGCATTAGTTTTATCAATTCGGAAGAGCGAGTGCTATTCCCTCGTAGACCCCGGCTCTTTCTACTTGTGGTATCACAATAGCACTAAGCTCTGGCCTAAGTGGGGCGTTCCCTTCGAGGACAATATGCCACCTAACCTAACCTAAGTTCTCTCTATGGAAATATAGAATTCTATCATGCAAGGAAGGTTACAACAATGCTTTACATAACCTGGTCTATTCCGGATTAATCATGCCAGCAACATTTCCCTGTTCCGTTGCAATTTTTATTGAATGGAGAGATCGCTTTCATGAGTACACGAATCATCATTTGCAACATCACATGGTAGCAGTTCAGGTCTGTATGTTCGTATATTTTGACATTTAAAAACTTTTACATTGGAATTAATGCAATCAATGCGTCCATTGCTTTGTAACTTATACGTCGCAGGATAAATCATATTCACTTACAACGAAAAGAGTTTACAAAGTTTTAAGCGGTGTCACAGCAGTAACAGAGCTCACCTTATCATCTAGAGAAAATATTTATAGACTTTTACGAAACTTTCTGTGCGTAACAAGTTCATGTGAAATAGTACATTAATGGCCATAAATAATATTAAAGTCAACAATACGTATATTAGCACCCTTAAGCAAACAATTAATTTTGTGCTTCAAGTGTGTAAGTCTGTATGTACAGTAGCGCGTAAAAATTGTTACTCCGTGTTGGTCTAATATATAAGAAATTCAAATCTTTTCTATCAAATTATAATAAAAAGCTGTTAAGTAGTTTCTTATATATTTATCCGGTTCAAATTCAAGAGAAAAGTTGTGGGCATTTGTTGAACGAAAGCAGTCCGTGTATGAAAATTCACCAAACAATTTTAATGAATTATGGAGAATAATTGAAGCTGATAGTCAGATACAAATTTCTTGAAAACTTTCAAAACTGTAATAAAAAATTATGTATTATGGACTAAATATACAATTTTTAATTTTGTAAAATGAAAGATTAGTATTTCAGCTGCGTTTCTAAAGTTTATTTTAAATGGAGAATGGCGATGGATGAAGTAGTTAACACGTTGACTACAAAATCCAAGGCATGGGTTCGAGCCCAGTATCCTACTGTCATAAAAACATTTTCGCATTTTTCTGATGTGCATTATTGTGCCGTTGCATCCAGTTGTTGTTATGGTCACAGAACAGTACCTGGTTCAGCTTATATTTATTAGTATAAAAAAATAACATCAGAACGGCCCCCTTCGTTATTCTGTAGCATCATCGGCGAAGTAAAATAATTAACAAAATGGCGACCAAATATAGCTTCAAATATGAGACGCTGCTACACTGCTATAAAAACGTTGAAAAGCAGAGTTCAAGAAATAATGACACTTTCCTCTACCTGTCATATTTTTCGCTATTCCTTTCCTTAATTCCTGTGAATGCTTTGCATACGTAGGAGACATCATACGCTGCTCCCAGAAAAGACTACTACATTGCTACTTTCATTTTTAATTAAAAGATAGTTTTTTAATATTTCACATTACATATTTTCTTTTATTTTTATAAAATATTTAAAAATAAAATGTCAAGAATTCATAAACACTTTTGCTCTCCAGTATACGCAGATACGATGCTTCGACTGCTCATATGCAAAAGTGTTTTTGGGGATTCATTCTGAGTGCTTGTTCATCTTTTTTACGGTTTCCAAAAACTCATGAAAATGGATATTGGCATATCAAACCCACAGAGATTTTTCAAGATTAAAGCATTTAGCAAACGGCAAATGACTCCTCCAACACAATTGTTGATTCTTTGTTCCAGTGTCTTCATTGCTTCGTATTTGTATTTCTTTATTTTTATATTTTGGGATGAGGGTAGACACTGACAAAGACTTTAAATGAAAGAACAAGTGAAATCCCCTTTGAGTAAAAGCGTTTGGTTAGGATTTATTTCAAGGAATGAAATTGTAAGTTTTAAATGAGAACATGTAAGTAGAAATGTACTTGCCAAGCACAAAAAGAACATTTACCACCAGCATATATACTGATGTTAACTACAATAACATCAACATGTAGTTGAATATGTAACTGGCAGCAACATGTTCTTTTCAATTATCTGTATACAAGGAATAACACGTAAACTAGAACTGACTGACGTCCTTTATTATTGTGTGCCATAGATCTTACAGTGTGAGCTTAATATGGCGGATTATTAGTAAAATATCAAAAAAAAATACATTATAAATCACACTAAACGCTTTGTCGTTTCATTTCACTTATGTATAGAAGTATGTTACGGTAATTATCATGTCGCCGGATAATTCTGATTTCTAATACATGACGAAATTTTTAGCAAAATTCTATTGAAGTATGGATAATTTTTTAATAATTATTCGGTTTGTGTTTAATACAAATGTTACATTACACCAGTTTCTAAATAATAATAATAGGCGTTTATTGCAGTAATATTAGATTAAAGCTTTTACCTTTCTTTCATGATGCCAATGGATACATATTGTGTCAAAGCTTTACATGGGTACCTGCCAATTTTCTCTAACACCACGGTGCTTTTAACATCGTGTGATTTTTGTGAAGTTCACCAACGCTTCTATTGCTAATAGGAAGCACATATTTGCTTACAAAGTAGCAATCCTCATCATAGTTATTCCTGACTGCTGATGAATACCTTGCTGAGGGCTGTTTATACCCGTATTACCACGCCACGGTCGCTTAGTACATAAATGACTCTGTCCGAAATTAGAGCACAATGGGGAGTTTGACCCTACACCGACCGAATACCCTCCGATGAACCTCCGTATTGAACCAAAAACTAATTCCCTGCCTAACTTTAGGTGGTAAAAACCGCAGCCACGAATAGTAATGTATAACCAGCCATAAACTTCAACTTTTCGGGGTTCACACCAACTGCACTTCAAGCGAACGTAGACTTGACGATCTAACTACATCAGTGATCAGTATTAAACTCCGTAGGGTAAACGAGAAGTCCCAGTCCGCTCAAGTCAAGTCCGGCGGCAGCACATTGGTCATTAAACAAATGGTGTGAGCAATCGGTTGCCCGTGGCACCAGATTACTCTCTGGTGTCACCTCGAAGATTCACATTTCTAATTTTATCTTCGAACACAGGGAAGTTACTGGCGATGAATCGCCTTAACCACTACCGTATAGTGTCGACACAATTCTTAGGGCGTTTTAAGTCGCCAACGACTCCGGTACCCTATTATATCAGAGTTCAGTCGCGACATATCTTTCTTGGTACAACTATAAGGTAATGACTAAAACATCAGTAGATTCAATATAAACAAAAAGAAATCCCTTGCGGGAAATAATGGGTACAAAATTGTCGGGACTTTAATCTATATGTTCCATTATTCTGTCGGACCCAGACGTGGGTGAGTAAGGGCGGTCCTGATTGGGACCCCGCTCTGAGCCTTCCCGAAGTAATGCGGAAAGCGGTCCCGGGAAGGAATCTACCCAGAAGAGGAGGAGGGAATTTTTTAGTGGTGACATCACCAGACGCAGATGACGACGGTATCTGTAATTACGAAGGCATTTTCAACCCTACCTCACATGGAAAAAAAAAATTATTCTGAAATCAAATTAATCTAATAAAAAATAAGAGATTAGTAAGGCTAATACGCCGAAATCTTTCTGGTCCTGTAACTCCAACAGACGCGCTAAAGTTGATCAAATCGAGTAATAAAATAATTTTTCTTCAAACTTTAAAGACTTTTATATTAAAAAGAAGTTATGAAATAAAACACAAAGTTTTTATATTTAAAAGTTAATGAAGCACTACGACCGCCAACCCCTAAAAATTATGCAAGAAAATTTTTAGCTAAATTTAATTCACAGCAATTTTATTGACTTAAACGTTTCCCAGTGCACGAGTATATATTTTTCTGTTTTTCTTTTTGTCCGTCTGCAAGTTTCCTTACATTTCTGTTTACTTGTTCTCATCAAATTACATTTGGTGAAATTGTGTCTCAAATGCCATCTTATAGTTTTATTGTGACCGCTAAAATTTAATTTACTTGGGTTGAAATAGCAAGACACTTGGGGCGAAATTTATTTGTATAGTTTAATAGTTCCATAACAGTGCTTATTGTGCAAGAAATAAATTTAATTCAAGGGCTAAAATTCTCACGCGAGAATGTGGTATCCAAATAAAAAAAGTACAAGACGTACGAAATTTTTAAATTAAAGAAAAGTTTTTAATTAAAGTGCATGATAGAAAAAGTTTTTTAATCTCTAATTTTATTTATTATTCAAATTAAAAAAAGACATACATACATATATGTTGCATACACCGAACGATATAGTTTAGAAATCTGAAAAAGAACAGTGAAAATTATTATTTTATGAAAAATTTATAAAATAAAAATGTTTATAAATTTTATAAAACAAAATTTTTTTATGCTATTTTTTGTAGAATATCGTCAATAAAACAATTTACAAAATTTTACAAAAGTTTAATCAAATTAAAAAATACATATGTATGTAGGTGTTGGATACACCGCTCAATATAATTTTTAAATCTGAAGAAAAAAAGTGGAAATGCAGTACAAATTTTTACAATTTATTTGATAAAATGATTATAAATTTTTTAAAAAATAATTATTTTTGTGATTTTTTAAAAATATTTTCAATAAAACAATTTACAAAATGGAAAAACACAAAAATGTAATAATTTTATTTTTAAACTAAATGGCAAATTTTATTTTGAGCCTTTGGTGCAATAACGTAGTAACTCAAAATTTTAATTTTTGAGCTGGGTATGCAGAAATGATCTTTGGCGAAATATATATCTAAAGGAAAAAAGATTGTGGTTATATCTCTAAGGGTCTCTTTCACCAAACATATTTAAACACAATTTAATTTAATTAATGATCTTTATTTAAAGTATGTTAAAAAAATTTAATTTTCACCAACTGAAATAATGAAACACAAGAAAGTATGGTAACGCTCTGATATTTAATATGATAGCGTCAACTTACAGCTTTTTTAAAACTGTTTCATGCTGTTGCTGGCTACTTAAAGAGTATTTAAATAGTCAATGAGTATATCTAGATGAAAATAAAAATCCACATTTAAATATGAATTGATATTTAAATAGAATTGGTGAAAAAGGCTATAACTGTTCAGATTCTACAGCTACAAATGTCTTTATTGCCTCCAGCTATTTCCAACAATATTTATTTGCAATAATGAAATATTTCCTTTATGACAAGAAATTTACAAACAGAAAACATTACAAAACATGTCTCTTTATTTAAAAACTTGTAAAAAAAATAACTTTAGTAAAGGAAAAAAATACTATTAAAATATGGCTCAAAGCTTCAAATGCATTTTTCTGAGTTCACGATTTTTTGAATTACTACGGTATTGCAGCAAAGGCTCGATTTATCCTTTAATATTATTTATCTGAAAATTGTCAAATATTTCTCACATTTTTTGTACACAATTTTGTCCTTTGTTTTTATAACACAGAAATTTTAGTTAAATTTTTAAATAAAAAAAATTTATTTAGTTGCAGTCAAAAAAACAAAAATCTTCTGGTTTAGTTTTCTCCTTCCACACATTTTCTTCTCTTTGTAGGCAACCAATTTAGACAGTTTGGAGATTTTATTGCACTAACAAAATACATGTCGTTCTATAGCAAATAAGCATTTTAATTTACAACATAATGTCCTTTTAGACCAATATATTTAGTCCAGAGTTTTTCCAATTTTTTTTATACCTTCCAGATAATATTTTTTTCAAGGTTCTTAAAATAGCCGTTTGCTTTCATTATGACCTCTTCATTCGACACAAATCTCTTAGCGTTCACCCATTTCTAATTTCTAATTCATAGTCCAATTTATGGATTTTTGCCATACTGACTACACACGCGTGCCCTCATGAATTATCTTGATAGAACAGCACCTTTTTCGGCCAATGTGATCGGTTTTGCTTTAAATCAATATTTAATCTGTCTAAAATCTCTGAATAATTGTGGCCGCTGATCGTTCTACCCTTCTCTGGGTAATCCATGTGGATGACACCTCGGCCATACCCAAAAAACCGTGACCATGACCTTGTTGGCTGACAGATCCTTCTTGGCCTTCTTTTGTGCACGTTCATCCAGTGTCTTGATTGTTCCTTGGTCTCTGGGGTATTGCAATGGATCTAAGTTCCGTCTACGATTCAATATCACATACGAAATTCACTTTTTCTATGCTTGTTGAAATTCACGAGGTTTTCTGCATTTAATAGTTGTCAAACACAAACGAAATGACGCAGCTTATTCTAAATTTTGCGGCAGCAGGGTTGCATTTCAACTTAATGCGAGGGAAAATCAATACCTGAATAAATATATTTTGAATTATAGAAATAAAAAGCGAACTTCTATTTTTTTTTAATTTATTTATTTAATTTTTTTTTACCAAAAAAAAATCTGTAAGGTTACGGGAATTGCTCAAAAATTGTTTCGTTAAGCTTCTCCAACAGCTGATGTCTTTAGTTTATGGACATTTATTGCCAATAAAAATAATTTAATTTAAAGATGGATAGAATAAATTAATATTTCTATATCAATCAATCAATTCAATTTAAATCAATTTCTTTCAAAATGCTAAAAAAAATCTATTTTAGTGAATGTTCAGCAGTAACTTTTTCGGTTTAGCAACGGAATGCTTTTGCACAAACAAAACCATTATAAAAACTATTTCCTGAATAATTTATTTTAGTAAAAGAAACCCTTTTACAAAGAATTTGTTGTAAAGTAATTAAATGTACATAAGTAAAAAAAAAAGGAAAAGATTTTCTTTATTAATTTCCCATACTTGAAATTGAATAGAATATTCTCCAAAACCCGTACTTTTTACAATTTAATTTCTGGCACAATTTGATATAAATTCCTTTCCCACACTTAACACCACAATATTGTTAGCGTTTAAGCATTTGAAGAAAATCTGAGTGTAACAGATTTTATTTCAGGAAGAAAATCATTTACAATTTTAATTCAATTGAAAGATTCCTTATGAAATACTGTGCAACCCTTGAGTTGACAGTGAATAAAAATTGCGAAATATAAATTACTATAATTGTACGGAAATAGATATTTCAGAGAGTTTCACAATAAAGTGCGATGACTGACTGCTATATCCAGGCTGACACATTTATTCAGTTTAGTAAGGGAAATAAGCATTTTATTGATTAATAAATTTCATGTTTTCTTTTCCAAAGCATTCAAGTAGCAGTGATTGTGTCATTTTTGTCATAATTTTCTAGGTTTTCATTCTCTTTTTTTTAATAAAGTTTTATTTTGTCAATCAGCTTATAAGTATGTACTAAGAAAGACACTTTAGGAAATCATAAAGCAAATAGAATTTATTAGAATAATAAACGTCATTTGCAGAAATATTTGCTTAAGAATTTTGTGATTGATTAAGGCGGTATCAATTTCTGTAAATTCAAGACAAGAAAGAATTACATACTAGTTCTGAACGAACCTTTAGAACATTTTAATATATTGTTAAGCGTACTTTTAAACGCTCTTTAAGAAAAAATATGAAGAAGGTGTAATTTATTGTCTATTGAGCGAGGGTTCCTTAATAGAGAAAGTTACATTTTTCTTCTAATCGGGTTATTTGTTTTCATAGTTAATGCGCTAATAGAGCGTAAAACTCAACTGAAATTTGCTTAAGAAATTTTCATTAAAAATTGCCTTATAAAAGTAATCGCGATCACAAAATGTTTATTATGTTTTATTGTCTTTCTCCTGTATAGTATGGAAACTATTAGTTAGGGCCTATCCATTTAAGGAAGCAATATGGAAGCAGTAATTTATTTTAAAAAGTTTTGAAATAAAATGGGAGTTAGAAACTTATGTTCTGCGCGGGACTTAGGCCCCACTGGTATACCTGTGAATCTCACAATACTGAAAATTAATCTCGGCCTCAGATAACCCGTACCTGACTGTAGAGAAGCCAATGCAGACACAATCACTTATTGTTCATTGCGAGTTTTAGCTTTTTGAGTATAAGAATGCAATATGTTTAAACAGAGCGCTACTTCAAAAAGATTATTGCATATTTATGGCACAATAGACGTTTTGTGATACAGTGAAGTGCAGTGGTTTTAACTACCCGTTAATTATATTAAGATTTAAATGAAATAAAAATTAATTTTCTGTTATCCCAACCATATATTTTTTTTTGGCCGGTTCTCAGGGGATTTACCATTTTTAGGAAATAAATTTCTAAATTATGAACTTAAGCCTTATATGGCCGAAGTCGCCGATATTTGCCAAAAAATAAATATTATGTCCAAATGTAAATAAAATAATAAATACGATTTTATTTAAAAAAAAATTGTTTTTCTAAATTTTATTCATAAAAAATATTTACGCAGGAATTAGCCAGCAAAAAGTTAGACATTACCATAAAAAGTACTTGCCACATAATAATTTACTTTTGTGATTGCCAAATTTAACTACTCGATTACAAAATACATTACAAAAAATTAAAAAACCAGAAGTATTAATTGAACTGGTTATTTTATTTTTACTAGAAAGTCTGAAAACATTTTCACAATACGCGAGTATATAGTTATTTAGAAAAAAGTACACAGTGTGGCACAAAAAGAGCTATATGGTGTAAATGATTTATAACTTTTTTATTTATGCGATTATTATAATTGTTTTTTTTTTTTAAATACAGTATATTTTTGGGGAATTTTCTGCAATTAGCGTTGAAAAATGATATCCTGTAAATGATGTCCATTTTCTGCTTCGCACATACGTGCTCTTTTTGGCTTATTTTCCATAACTTTTCGCAAAATTTCGGGTGTAAGGGCCATGATTTCATTTCGTATGCTTCATAATTAATTCCCCAAGTCTTCTTCACAAAATGCTGGAAAAAAACAAAGAAAAAATAATAATTAAAAAAGTTATAAAGAATTCAAACCATACAGCTCCTTTTGTGCCACCCTGTATAAATTTCTAAATTATATTTATAATTACTTTTTTTTTTGTCTTGGACCGGCACTCAGGGGATGACCCCTACACATGCGATGCATTGCGCTGGAACTAGGAAATTAGGTTATGGGAAGGAGGAAGAGGGAGTAGTGTTTATTGACATTTGATTTAAATCTTCCCAAGCTAAAAGTGACAGAAAACACCTCTGCGGGTAGTCTATTCCACATACGTGCCGTTCGGCCAAAAAACGAATTTTCCATGTAATGCGTAGTGCGAGTCGCCGTCAAATCGACCACAAATGGATGAGCTCTTAATGATGATCACGTCGTGCGAGCGAATGACCGGGTTTCGGGAACAAGCTCCCTGATTTCATTGGAACACCTCCCATCGATAGAACAACAAAACGCACCCCACGTTGCGACGATGCTCAAGAGAGTCAATAGAGTTGGCTACCCTACTGTCTCCTATGAGTTTCTTCGCCCTTTCTTGTACACGGTCGTGTAACTTCAGAATAGTCTTTGAAGCACCGGCCCATACATGAGAGTTGTATTCTATTTTCGGTCGAATGTAGGCGGTATAAATAGTAAGGAGATCAGATTGCGTGAAGTATGTCTTACACCGCCTTAAAAAGCTTAGGCACTTGAATGCTTCCTTTGAGACCTTTAAGTGCATATTATTTCATTTTAATTTCAGTTAACAAAAAATATTATTGCTTCGCAGTCATATTTTACAAACTATTGGAATCTTTAATTTTAAATAAAATTCATTCCAAATATATTAATAACATCACTTTGTGGAATTACGTAAAATATTTACTAGTATTTAAAATTATATAAATATTTATATTCAAAAATTGTTTTATTTAAACACATATAATTAAACTATCTCGATTAGAAATTCAGGAAAATGTCTGAAATTCTAATTTGGTTAAGAATAATAATCATTTCATCGAATAAAAAAGGTAATGACTTCTCAAGAATCGATGATTTTAGTCTCACTTCTTGTAGTCCAGTTGGGAAGTGATTCTACCAAAAATGCTTAATTCCTTATTGGATTATCTTTTTTTATAATTTGTTTCTGGGAAAGATTTTTATACAGATATACCAAAAGATTTTGTTATGGGATTTCATTAATTTATTTTTAAAAGTTAAAACAGTACTTAAAATATACTGAAAAAATAAAAAAACACAGAAAAAATAATTAAAAAGAAATATATGCAACAAAATATAAGTGAAAACGAACAAAAATTCAATACGAATGCTTTACATAATGAAAATCAAGAATTTGTGTGGAGTGCACAATGTATCTTTAATTTTAACCAGCACAAAAGACATGCCAAAGAAATAGTTAATGCATGGCAAATCAACTGGTTAAGATTAGCTGAAGAGACGCATGATTTTAATATAGTCGAGTATGTGTTCACATTTAACAAAACAGCTCGTCATTTAAATGAATGCTCAGAACACATGTATGTTCCATGATCCCAAACAACTCATCATGAATACAACAAAAATTAAATTACAAGTGCGCAGTTGTTCATATGAATTAATGCGCAGACTTGAATGCATGTTCCATGTGAACTCAGATAAAGAAGTGCTTATAAAAGTCATGAAAATACCAACTCATAGTAAAAGCATTCACTTTTTGTTGCTCAATAGAGCTTGAAGCCCCTTATCAGATTTATTTTCAAATCAAATTCTTTCACTAAAAGCAACATATCGTAAGCAAATAGAATTTCTTTTGTTATGAAAAACTGTTATTAGTTTGTAAAAAATTAAAAAAAAAAATAAATTTTGTTAATTAAAGAAAAATGTTTATAAATTTATAAATTAATATTAACGTTCTGAGCCAAATAAAATTGGTTTAAAAAAATACGGCCACTAATGTGGCAGCAGGAATTTTTAAATTTAAAAATACACCAGGCATTTAAGGGTTAAATAAGTATCGATAAAGAACTAATGACTGATGTTTAATCGATGCACTACATATATATTTTTTATACAGAATATAGAGCGGTGATTTTCCTCTTTATAAAAAATTTTCAATATTCCAAATGGTAATTCGTTGTAAATCATTAAAATCAATAAAAATGTGTATCTAATAAATATATTTTTTTAAATTCTCTCTAATTCATGTGATACCGAAAATTTGTATTGATTTTGTCATGTAGTAACCATAGAAATAATTTTAATACTTCTTTTCGCCCGAAATAAAAAAATTATAATTTTTTTAATTTAAATTTATATTTCCTTAAAGTATCTACAACTGAATCACACTGTGTTAAAAGTTAATACGATTATAATCGTTTATTTCCGCACAAACTTTTCTGCTTTTAAATTTTACATATGAATGACATTCAGCGAGCGCTATTTTATGTACAGCAGGTTTATCACAAGAAATAATCTTCTCTTCGTAGTGCAGTTTTTCAAATACAGATAAAACGTATAAATTATTATATATAATGACAGGAAGCATTGTATGTATTTTGGCTATTTATTAAATATTTCTTTTTTTTACATATTTTACTTCGCTAGAATGTGAAGTGCATCGTGTAAAGTGTGTTCGAAATTCTTCTTTGTCTGCGAATATGATTTATATTTTTTCTTATTGGCTGGCACAAGTGTTGGCACAAAATTTATTAGTTCTTGCGGGTGTAGCGAATATACACATCAACTGTTGAGATTACGAGAAATAGGAAAGAAAATATATTGCACCATCTTGCTGCTTGTCGGTGGTAATTAATAATTTTATTGCCATAATTTATCAGCAATAATTTGTACATGATTTTATTATTGCACTTTTATTATGCGCTTAAATTCTTCAAAAAAAAAAACAAACATTTTTATATATGAAAAAGTTTTAAGAGAATATTTTGTGTGCTAAATATTACGGGGGAGGGAGAATAAAAGAGGTTTTTAAACAACGAGAGAAGAAAATTTCTGTATTTTTAAACACGCATTCCATACAGGTTGGATGAAAAAATATTAATGCTTTCAAAGTGTAGCTGTGGAGAAATATTTCTATGCAGGGTTTAATTAATAAACTTATAAAAAAAAAACTTAAAATAATATCTGTTTTGTAATAGATTATAATATGCAAAGAAAACTACATTTAAATATTCAACTCATCAAAGTCTAAAGATTTAACCAAAATGACAAAAACTTCCGTGAAAATGGAAAGGCAACAGTTCAAAAACTTGCCCAAAATTCATAGTTTTGGGGCTTGTAAATGTTATTGTTTTGCATACATATAAATATATACAGGGTGGCACAAAAGGAGCTATATGGTTTAAATGGTTTACTTTTAAAATTTAATCCCCGAATAAGAATATACTTCTAAATGATTACACAATGCATACGATGTTAATACGATCTTGTAAATTGAACTAATATGAACATTTTTTGTAAATAAGTTGTGTATGTTTACAAGAGTAAAACTATCTATTTCTAAGTGGTAACAGTTTTTCGTAATTAATTTCTTTTTTGTCATTTAAAAGTCAGATAAATTAAAAGTAATTTACTTTTTGACACTCAAGCTTTGTAGAGAAAAATAAAAAATCTGTGGACTTAAAATATTTGCAAAAATATATATATAGAGTTTACAACTCAAGACTTTTCTGCCCTGATTCAAATCTATATTTCATTATGGTAAAAAAAAAAAACAATAAACAATTGCCAGGATTTCTGCATTGTACGCTACTTTGCATCTTTGTTTGCAATAAATTCACAGAAAAGGAAAGTAGAATAATAAAACGCACACGTGGCTACTTTTAAATGCACGTTGTAATTATAATTTAGTAAATGTATTTTTATATAAATAACTGACCAGCTCGCTTGAAGTCGCGCTGCTAAATATACACATAAAGGGGGTAGTTTTTGAAAACAACAGAAAGAACAATGGTTTTGAAAAACATGCACATTGTAGTGTGAGAGTTGGCCCGCCATCGTTGACTTTTGCATGTTGATTATCACGGTAATTTAAAACCCTTCAAGTATTTCAATTCAATACAATGAGAATTTATTTACCATTTGAAAATCGAATTTGTTTTACGTGTTACATAGAAGTTTACAAAATATTTTTTTTTCGCTTTAAAAGCAACATTTACTTATAAGCAAATGATTTTTTTTGGGAAATATATTTGCAGAGATTTTTGATTTTATTTTTTTTGAGGAAATGTACATATAGACTATTTTGACTATGCAACATTTATAAATAAATAATCGTCGTATAGTTTAATTTAAAAAAAAAAAATTTTATTATTGTAAGAATTCCATGCTATTAATCTTTTTTTATTTAAGGGTTTTGAAACAGTAGTTTGCGTTTTATTTATTTATTTATTGGAATTACTATCCTAGATAGAAGTAAACTGGAGTTCAATGTAAACAAAAAATTAAAATATACGAAAGAAACGTTATATTATTTGAAAGATGCCAAGAATTAAAAAAAAGAATATAATTGAATCTAAATTTTAGATTATGAAACGATTGGTAGTTGTGGCAAGGTATCCAATATTGCTGTTAATGCCATCAACAACTCATTAACATTGACAAATTATTAGTGTATGGGAGAGAACATCTACGCAAGACGTTGTAATTTTTTTTTTTTTAAATCGAAGTGTTCCAAAATTAAACGACCACATTTGAACAAAGTACTAAAATATTTAGTCTTTCAATCACTTTTTTTTCTTTTTTTAAAAATAAAGTCTTTGGGATAAGATTATTGATGGAAAAACCGATCAAAATAGCGGCCTCCAGAGTTATGCTGCTACATACGCACCGTTCTAACGAAATTTTTAATAAGCATTTCGCATAACTGTGTCTACATTTCATTGATGTAGCATCGGCAGTGGGTCACAGCTTATTTGATGCAGTCAATATTTTTTTGAAACAAATTAATAATTTGATGTCCATTAAGCTTTACAAAGAAAAAAAAAATATATAATGCAAGTAAAGATACGTGTCCGATTAAAACATTGAAGAAGAAAAAATAAAAAAAAACTTTATCACTGGAAAGTTGCCCTTCATTGGATCAATGGAATATTTTTTTATTACATTTATGAACATGATTTAGGTGCGTGTTTCATAAATGTAATGAAACTATTTCTTTAGTTTGATGAAACACTTTCATATATAAAATGAGAATATTTCACTGATATAATGACAGTATTACATAACTTAAACATAAACATTTAGGTGGTGCTTATGCCAACTCATCACTAGACCTTAAATAACATTACTTTAAAAAGCTAAAAAATATGACACGTACATATAAAAACTCCCAAAAATCTTTGAGAAAATCAGCTTATAAAACCAAGTAAAAGCAAAATGTAAACACACACTCCCATACATACGTAAGTAAATTTATTTTTTTTTATATGAAGAATATTTTTGTTGTTGTATTGATGAAATACATTCATTGCATTTATGACACTTTAATTTCTATTTTTAATAGTCATAAATTTACCAACATTAAGAATTTTTAGGTAAAATAACTGCCAATTTAATTAGCTTTAGTAAATCGTATACATGAAGTAGAAAAAAAAAATCATGCAGCTTACTTATATTTTATCATAAATTTATTAAAAATAAAACTCGTTTAGGCTATGAAAACATATTCGTTGATATAATGAACTATGAGAACTTATGAAGAGCACGGATTGCAAGGTTTCTTGTATTTAATCTAATGCCAATGTTTTTTTTTCTTTTTCTTCAATTCATTCATTTTATTTATCATTTCTGTCGTGTTAAAATTTATATTAGGATAACCTTGCGAATCCTCTATGGCTTGTCTGCAATGTATTAATGAAAACTTTCATTATTATAATGAAGAACATTTAAATGAAACCGTTTCATTATATTAATGATGGTTTTTCTTTTTTTAATTGTAGGTGCATAATTTAAGAAATTGTATGACGTTTAATGCTCAGGTACTCGCCCTTTTCAGAATTTGTTATTTGCAGTCGAAGGTAAACAGTTACGAAATTTAAAAAAATAATTATTTTACAAATTATCGATAATATTTGAAAATAACTCAGTCTCTTGGCGCCCCTAACTGCAAGCCAGCTTCTGTATGACACTCTCTCTGGAAAACCAAGACATTTTTATACACCCGAGCCATTTTCTTCCTACGATTTTCCCTAGAGAGTATAATTTATAAAATTTATATTTTAAGTTTGGCATTATGTGGCCCATATTAGCAGTGTGTTTTCATATGCTACAGTTGATTTATTGCCATCCGTTCACTCTTCGTTGGCAACAGGAGAAGTTTATAGTGTTTTCGGCCACCTCTGCAGGATCCACATCTGAAATGCTGCTACACTGTTCATATTAGATACTAAAGTCCATATATTATACCATAATGAACACTTCATTTTGTGTGGTGTATTTTTTGTATCAGATTAAAGTCTCGGCATAGCAAGAATGTAAATCTTTTTGTAATTTAATTCTTGTTCTTTGCAAGGGGAACAACGTTGCACTAAAAAAAAATCTGTAATTATGCTTGTTTGTTAACTTTTTAAGTCCACTTGTACCACTGTTTCATATTTTTAATTTTTAATAAACTATACACAGGCATACACATTTATATCAATGTATGCAGTTCAGTTAACTGAAATATTTGGTCTATTTGTCGCCTACATGCTTTACATATGCATATTTGAACAACAATTCTACTTATTGTATGCACAATCACACCATCCACTTATGCCCACATTGTTTGTGTTGCAAGGACTTACACAGCTTGTCGACTGTATAAAGGACATTTTCGCTTGTTTAGTATATATGTATTTGCTGGCATTTTTCTGTTGGCATTGGTGTCAGCTTTGTTGCTGTTGCTAAAATTTGTTGCCCTATTTTCCACAGCAATTTATTTATTTTTAAAGAACACCATTTGCATATCCACACGAGACAACTTTTACAAATACAAAGTATTTATTTATTATCCTTTGAGCCATTTTTCACATTGTTCTCTGTTGCCATCTTTTGTTCTTCTATGTTTCTTCCGTATTAAAAACGCCTTCAGATTTTGTTTATGAAATCATAACAAGAATAACATCAGCAACACAACAACATTATTGTTGTGCAATATCCTCTACTATTAATACGGGTATAGTTATAAATAATGAACCATGTAGAATGAAGAACTAAAAATAAACTACATGCAAGAAAATGCGAGTTGTATTAAGGAATATTTAAACTTCTGTGCATATTCCCTTAAGGGAATAACATGGAGACGGGTAGAAAATCATGGTAAGTCAGCAAGTGAGAGTGCAAGTACCCTACAAAGCAACCAATTAAAATTAGCTGCAGTTTATGGGAAAATAATTCCAAATTGTCAACTAGTGTATTTATTTTAAAAACATTAAATTTATTCACTAATTTCTATATGAATTATCTTAACAACCTGACATTATTTTTATTTTTAATTTTTTTCTCGAGAATATCGTTTCATTGAACTGAATTAAATTGCTTTAAGTAGGGCATCGATATTTTTTTCATTAATATACTGTTTTACATGCCAACATACTAATATTTCTTAAAAAAATATTGCAATGTATTACTTGTGTTAATATTTAGAGCATCATTAGCAATATGGCACCATATTATGTAGAATTTGAAATTTATATAAAAATAATGAAGGAGAATAAATATTTTATCCTTATTTTTATTGTAAGGCGTGTTCGGTTTGTCTGTGTTCTTTTTATGTTGTAAATTATAACATATTGTAATCATGAATGAGTATGAAAAAATTCTTTGTTTAACATTCGAATCTATATTTTGAACAAATAACGAGTTCTGCTGCATACAAAGGGTGATCTCTTGTGTGGTATTTTTTTAAATGAATTGAAACACATAAATACTATAGACTGAGTCATATCAAATATTAATGCCATTTCGATTTCATTATATATTTCGATTTTATATATAACACTATCAGACTTTCGCACCAAACTGAAATAAATTTTTTATATAAAAAATATGTGATTACGAGAAGAAAATTTTTTCTATTCAAATATTGTTTATAATACTTGTTTTTATTAAGTTTATAATTTCAAATTAAAGTAAAGAAAATTTAGAATGAAACTGTTTGCATTACAAAGATTATTTTAGGATGTTATTGATTAAATATAAATGAATGTGTTTGTTAACCTTGGCTAGTGGGCGAATAGCGCAATCTTTATGGTAAATTTTTATAATCTCGTATTACTGAGAACGCTGTAAAACTATTTAATTTAAAGTGTTGGGTAAACTGATTCGTAACATATGTGTGTTGCCATCAAAGAGGGTAAAGAGCACTTGCCCGACTGATGCAAAGGGAGTGCTTTTGTGCTTTCGAACATGATGGAGAGGGAGGCTCGCCCGGTTCCGAGGGTATTTCGAAGATGAATAGTGGTGACATCAAGGGACGTTTGAGGGTCTTGCGGGACTGCCTACATATCCCAATCCTCCACAGTATGACATAGCATCACCGAGCAAGTTCTCTGCAGAAACTTCCGAGAAGATTTCAACGACCGTGGGAACTCGACGATTAACTCTGTAAATTTTGAGTCGGGATTTCAGTTATGATAAGTTGATGGGCCCAAGCTAGAGAATTATAGGAGCGGAGACAGTAATCAACGGGCTCAGATTCAGAAAATCGATTTTAATGTTTTCTAGGCAGAGGTTCATGCCTTCGAAGTATGCGTGGACGAGTCTTTTCGTAGGAGCATGAGGGGGCTTTCGTCTAAATACTATCGTATAGTCAGGTGGCTCTTAGAACCCTTAAGTCGACCATTATAACTCAAGAATGGTAAACGAGTACCTGGACCTTCTCAACGAGTTAGGGAACTTTAAAATCGTTACATTAGGCTCGGTTCCTGTACATTAGAGTTACTGAAACGGAAGGCAAATTTGCCACTAATAGATCCGGGCCATTCTATGGACTTATGAAAAGCCACAGGAATAAAATTCTGAGAAACTGAGTGGAAAAGAAATTCGTTGCTCACTGACAAAATTATGCCGGTCAGCGTCAGGCTAAACGCTTCCTGATCCAATCGCAGATAAGCTGCTTTCACTGAATATATCAGACTTGAGCCTTTTTGACGTAGTACTTCATAGGCCAATGTCTGTCGATTTTGTGAAAGTGACATTGAGAACTCTGAAAACGTTCTTTGCGATTGTACTACACTCGGCAGACAGAGATTTTCCTTCTGGATGGTATTGTTGTGCCTCGACACAAATTGTGGAAGACCAGAATCCAAATAATGTTTAGAATGCCTTTAGGAGCCTTAAGATAAGAGTGTAATGTAATGGGGTTTGCACAATAGATCGTCTTTGGTTTCCTTGACTTCTTGTCCTATTAATTGTAATAGGAATTAATAAGCAATTTTTTCAATATATCGTTTCAAATTACAATTTAAAAACAGATTTCTATCGTTAACTAATACCGTAATTATTCCACTTTGACATATGGAGCTTATGTGGTATGAAAGTCTGGTTTAGCTGTTCTGATAGTGAAAGATGGGTTGCGCGAAGGGAGTAAGACTTTCGTTGCTCTGGCATGACCAACAATTAATTGGAAAAATGTCTATCTACACTAAAAAAATATCCACTTAAAATTAAGCAATCTTTTGAAACATCGCTAAATAAAACACTCTTTAGAAACAACACAATAATACATTTCTTAAAATATCTACAATGTGAAATTTTTCCATATTTTTATTTTAATTTTGGTTGCAATTCAAAAGAAGATTTCTTTTTTTGAAAACTTACGAATTGCAGACACATAAAATTTTTATTTCTGTTGATTAAATGACATGCAATAACGCCAACACAAAAAACTTATTTTCTTCTAATTTTGCCAAAATAACCAGCGTTGAAAAAGAAAAATAAATTAATTTAACTTTCTTTTGCATTGCAGTTGTTTGTTGATCTTAATGTAGATATTTAAATTTTGAAAAAAAATAATAAAATAATTTAAAAAAAATATATTAAAAATCTGAATTAATAAATGATTGTCCAATTCATTTTACAAGTTTTCAATCTGACACGATTTTTTTTACGTAAAAAAATAAATATAAACGAAATATACAGACAAAGGCAAATTTTAGACTGAGGTGCACATCGAATCGTCGAATGTATGTATGAGTACATACATACCAGCAAGGCGAATTCATACCAGATGACTGCGTTAGCTAAAATTCTCATCAGCTGATTTCTGTTCAGTTGTCAAAGTTGTGTTCTACTCAAAACATATTAATACATGAACTGTTTTAATAACTTGAATAAAATTGTTGTATTTGTAAACAAAAAATGCTGTTGTTGTAGGGACAAGTTCGCCAGGTATGAATTCACCTTGCATACAAGCTTAGCTGCATCAAATATGATAAAAGGAAAAGTCCCTCTAACTAAGAAAAAAATATTATGCCAAGTTATATATCATCAGTTAATTCCAAACAATAAACCAAGACGGACGTAAACGTTTTTCTTTTATTTTTGACAATTAATTTTAACAACCTGTAAAATAACTTAGTTTAAACTTTTTGCTTTGCAAATAAAACTAATGTTTTCTAGAAGTTTTTAGATTGATTTAAAACTTTTGGTTTTATGATGGACAAATCGATAAATAAAAACGGAGAGAAAACGTAATACTTTAGAAACAAAAATTTCTGATTTAGATAGTCTACGTAAAACTTAAAGACACTGGTAGAATTTATACTGTGAGGGAAACTGGGATAAAAACAATAAGAAAAAATGAAGAATTGTTTAGAAGAAGTGCAGAATATATACGGGAATATATATAAATATGAGTACAATGCGGTTTTACACATTTTTTTTCGTGAACAGTTTCACTTTACACGTATTTATCAGGAACGTAACTTCCCCGTAAAACGGGAGATAGGTTGACAATAGTGTTCGTTAATTCCATATAGAAATAAAATATATTTATATGCTTTTCTGTGCTATCAAAATGCCAATGATTGCGAATAAGAATATTAAAACAAACATATTTTCTTATTCGCAGAAGAAAAATTACAAAAAAAAAATTATTAGCAAAATATATAAATGGTAGTTAATGTAAATCATGATGTTAAAAAAAATAAAATAAAATAAAAAATAAATAAATATAAAAATGTCATTTGTATATGGTTGCTAAAATATTACTACTTTATTTAAACACTGCTCTGACATTGCATACAGATGGCATACAAATGTTTAGGAAGTCACCGAAAGTTTTTCGTAACTTCACAAAAATATAAATTAATAAAAACACAAAAGTTTATATATAATACCAGCATTTAGTAAAATATTTTCATTTTGTTTTTCAGAAAGACCTCTAATATTGTAATCCATTTTGGTAAAATTATAATTATAAATCATTTTTTGCAAAAAAAAAACCTTATTTGCAATATTTTTCCACTCAACAGTTTGAAAACTTAATTAAAAAAATGTAAACATTCACAGAAGTTTGTATTTAAAGCGAATTGCCAACTGGGACAAATTTTTGGCATTTATTCCACCGAAGTGTTATAGATTGAAGCGTAGATTTTGTGTTTTTAAAAAGTTTAAAATTTGAATCTTTCCGCTAAAATTGAAATTGGAAAATTTTTGTCGCTGAAATTATCCACAAATAAATTAAAGAAAATGGCTTTTCTTGAGTTTAAGATAAAAATTTCGATTTGAAGTTCAAATAATGGCAGCGGGTATGTTGCTTAAGTCTTTTGTTTTGTTTCAAGTGAAAGATGCCTAAAGGTCACATGATTAGTATCAAAAACGGGGCGATGGCGCGTAATCATTTTTACGATGTAAGTTTTAGTCACGGATAGTGATTGCGCATGGTGGAAAAATATTATTTGTAGGTGCATGACGGGCGTGTTTTTTGCTTTAATCCCTGGATAGATAATCATATTCTGAAATACGATAATCATGCGTGAAATTGACGCATGATTTTAATTCGCTATTGTCTTATTTGATTAATTTGTTTCAAATAAACTAATCTGGAGTATATTTTAGATGTATAAATGAAATGCGAACACCATAATAAAATATATTTAATTTAAAAAGGGAGAAATAAAAACAAAATAACTTCATCGGTAGTCAAAAAAATATAATATTAACTTAGGCAATCCAATTTCTATGAAAACTTAAGAGATAATCGTCAGTAATTTTGACTCCATCAGTAATTATAATCATTACAGTTCAAAATTGACAATACTTATCACATGGCGTGTTTGACTCGTGAAAGGTATACGCAACGACTTAGATATCCTATGTGCACAGCGACGTATTCATGAAATATTCCCCCCTGTTCAGTAAAGCGAGTCGATTTAAAAACGAGTGATTTCTCAAAACCGAATAATTGCTAATTTCTAAAAATTGTAAAAATCACTACTTGTATCATTCGAACTTGGTTTCGAATAAGATTTTTTAAACGTCAATATAAAAAAGAAACACCATTTTTTATTTTCGAGTGAGTTTCATCAGTTCAAAAAATACATACATATAGTAATATTGAACTAAAAGTTAACATGTCTTAGAATGAGAGGTGATGTGCCGCCATTTCGGTTTTTATATTTTAAATCATAAAATTATTGTCACATCTTCTTTCTGTATGCATACGCACGTCCATATGTACATATATCAAATAAACACATGTTCTTCGCTATCAATTTAAACAGAAATGCTACACAAATTGCTTATCAATATTTATATGAAACACCAGAAAACACAAAATTAGAACAAAAGAAACGGAAACGGCAGCAAGATCCACAGCAGCCATCATCAATGAAAACCTTTTCAAATTGAGGAGTTGTTATTTTCAACTCTAAAACGTTATAATATATTGTGAGCATGGGCGTGTCGAAGCATTTGCGTGCCACTATTGAAAATAACGTACAAATAGCGAAATGTCTAAATAAAGAAGAAAAATATTTAACAAATTTTAAAATTATTTATTTTTTTAAGCAATACAAAAAAAATAGGAGAAGGCGTGGATCTGGTTACATTGAATTTACGATACCCTTTAGATTTATTAATATTTTGGGTAGACAACTGCCAATTAACATACAATCTCCCCATTATTAGAGGCTTCAGTAGGCTTAATGCAGTGATAGGCGAAATTTCTATAATTAGTTCTGTTGTAAATTTGAGCTGACAAATCTCCAATTAATATATCACGATCTAAACAGCTTAAACTTTAAAGTGCAGTTGATTTATGTGACCTGAGCTTTAAGAGAAAATGCATCCAAGTAGAATAAATTGAATGTCAATAATTAATTGTAAATAAAAGTTTTCAGAGAATTATCTTAATATTTGTTATTATGATAGAATAATCTATGTCAATTATGTGTGATATAAATATCGGCCAAATGCTCGCCACGGCTTCGGTGCCATATCTCCGATCCTAGCATCCGATAGTCGATATTTTCAATGACTCTGAGACATAATTGAGGTTGAATGTCGTTAATGTGACGAATTATTTCATCTTTTAGCTTTTGAATAGTTCTGGACTTATTGGCGTTGACTTGTTTTTTTAAATATCCCCAAAGAAAGAAGTTCATCGTGAGGGCCTATTAACATCGCCACGACGTGAGACAACACGGCCTTTGAATTTCTCACACTATAGAGCCATTGTTCCGTAGGCTGTGTATCCAGTGGCACCATTATGTTGGAAGCACATATCCTCCAGGTCCCACATCCTCAATTTCTGTCATCAGTGATGTTGAATTCTTGGGCACGACGACGCGTCGAGGTTGACGGCTCTTCTGCGACACTATCGCGAACAACAGAAATGTTTCTGCAAAACGAATTGAACGAGAGCATGCAGAAGTATTTTCACGTTTCCTACAGACCCTGTTTGTTGAACTTTGCGCACAATTCTTTTGATTGTGAACACATTTAGGCGATTATGCTGACCAAAAAAAATTACGGTTCAAGAGTTCCCATTTCTTAAAAGGATTCAACAATCTGCTCAATTATGTACCTGTACGTGGTTGATTTTGTCAAACACTGGAAAAAAGAAATTAAGTTGGGCAGAAAACTTGACGTTACGACGTGACTCACAATTTGGAAATCTACAACTACAATAACTCATTTGATTACAGGGGCCAACAAATTTAATGAACAACTGAATTTTAGGAATGAGTCATAATTTCGTAAAGAACTGTAAAATACTATTTTAGATGCACCAAAATTTTAAACGAATTTTTAAGAATATTTTTCTCAATTGTACAAATAACCCTTTGAAATTTCCTATTAATTTAAAAAAACTGCTCTCCATTTAAAATTTTTATCACCATTAATTTTTATACTGAAGGTTTTTCTCACTATCAATTTTTGTCACAAAGACCTTAAAGAAATAACTTATTTATTTTCGAATAATTTTGTTTGGTTTCACGTAGAATTACTGATGGATTTAGGCTGTTTTTTTCTAGCTTTTTTCTTTGATTTTCCAGATAGCGGAATGCTAATGATTGATTATTTACTGACAATAACACAAAAGGTAGCAATAGACATCGATCGTTAAAGAAACAATTTAAGAAATCAATGCTGCAGTGAATTGAGTTTGAGCATCTTTTTTCTACTCAACTTCTTGTTTATACATTTTTGTTTATTCTTTCTAGTCATTTAAAAAAGGTGGCATTTAATTTTTATTCATGTTTCGTATGGCATTTTTTCTATTCGTCTCCTTCATTTATCTTGTGTAATACATCCCACGTCCTAAGTCAATAATTTGTCGCCATAAAATGTTACCATGTTTCACACGATACATTTTTTATTATTCAAAAAAATATACTGAAAAGTTTTGTTGTCTTTGGAAAATCTTCAATATTCACAAGGGTTGTTTGTTTTAGGGAGTTGTTTTCTTTTTTTTCGCAAGGGTTTGTTTATGTTGTTGTTTAAGTGTGTCCTTTGTCAACGTTCGATCATTTATTTTAATTAGCAACATCATCGATGATGTTGTAAGCGGTGGTTTAGTTTCACGGACTGTATGTTATATTTTTCGTATACAGGGTGTGATAATGAAATGTGTTTACAGAGAAAATGAAAAGTATTACTGGCAAATTTCACTTTCATTTTAATTTAAAAATATTTCTAGGAAAAAAATTTTATGAAAATTTAAGAAACAAAAATAATAATGCAAGTAAAAAAAAATTATAATATATGTATATAACTTTCGATATACATACGAGCATCACTCATTTACTTCAACAATGTCATAACTCCAAAAAAATAATTTGGTAAAAAACATAATTAAAGTTCTCAATTTATATACACTTTAATGGGAAAAAGAAAAAATATTCTTCCGCCACGAGAGGAATTTTGAGGCTATTTGTATGAATTTTTTACACAAGAGAAAAGCCGATATGAAGAATTTTTCTGCATTATTAACTGAAAAATTAAATTCTTTTAATTATGACGTTATTGAAGTGAATGAATTATATGTTTGACTCAAGAAAGGATTCCCAACAACACTTTGTAAACAAAATTTTTTCCCGTGAACACAGACTCATTTTTAAGCAATTATTTTACAAATTGGGGTGCCATTTTGCTAAAATCCAATACCAGCTAAAAATGAAAATAAAACTAAGATGAATAAAAATTAAAAAAAAAATTAAAATTAAAAATTAAAAATAATATGACATTAATTTTCACCATCATTTTTTGCTCTTCTAGCCGACCTGTGAAAAGTTGCTACGCAATCGTAGGAATCCATACAACCTTATGTGGCAATCCATAAACCTTTGTTTAAGGGTGAGGGACATCGAATCGAACCACCACCAAATCGGGTCACTTTTCAACCCCCCTAAGCAAAGGATTGCCGGTTCAATCAACAAGTGGCAAACCCATCAGCTATTGAGATGCGCGCCAATTCCACCGTTTGCTCTAGACTCCATTGACTTCTGCCAGTCGAGCGGTATTTCTCGACACCCACCTCATTTCAGAGACCACAAAGCTGGACATTCCCACAATAAGTACCGCCGTCTCAGGGTCCTCTAGATACAGTATGCAGATATCATCCGCAATGACGCCAAGCTGCCTCAGATGATTCCCATGCCGGGAATCATACTATTATTTTATTTATAAATTTCTTGAGAATAAAAAAATTATCAAAAAATCATCTGAATTTTCGAACTTCTCTTTTAATTTTATTTTACACCAGCACAAAGGAGAAGACTCCTGCGATAATGCGATGCATTGTGTTGGGACTAGAGAAAAGGGATAGCAAGAGGGAAAACAAGTGGTGAAGCTTTGTTTTAGTAACTATTTTAGTATTTTTTTTACTTCGCCCTTGCTAAACATTAACGAGGAAGGATAGTGCTCTGATGTGGCTCTGGATTGGTTAAAGTTGAAGCCGGTACTGTTCAATGACTATGCCTTCGCCACTGAAACCTTCCGACAACAACTGACACAAAGACACACAAATGCATATCAGAAAAAATGCGAGATGTTTTTATGAGTCTGAAACTGGGGGTAAACCCAGGAAATTTTTGGTTTTGTAGTCAACGTACAGACTACTTCAGCCATTCCCATTTAACAAAAACACTTGTGAAAATTCAAGAAAAAATTTGACAGTTAAGGAAATCTGACTACAGTTACTTTTAAAATTTAAAATTTTATTTAGAGAACGATTCCCCAAAATGTATACTTATTTTTATCGTACTTAATCGACGATCGTTTGAAAAACTGAAACAAATTTACTGTCTTACAAGCACTTATTTTAAATTTCTCATTTAAACACTTTTATTGCTGAACCCTTTAAATATGTGTTGACAAAATTTCTTCCTATTTTTTTTTATTGTCTCTTGCAAATTGTGACATTTAAGGGTTTCTTTCGTCTATACCACGGGTATCAATTTTTTTTAAGTCAAATATTTACTTTCCTACACAACAAAAGAAAAAAAAAACAAAAAACACAAAATAAATAGAACGAGATGCATGTGTTTATAACGTGTGACCAATTTCTTATACAGCAGCAACTAAAAAAAACAACTTAATGCAACATTATCCAGTTTACAACACTTTATTAACATTTCTGTTCGAATTTCCTTTTTATATAAAGTGACTACAGTATCTTCAGGGTTAGAGTTCATTCAGTTTTTTGAAGCAAAAACTAATATTTCATTCAGCAAGTAGATACTTGAAAACTAGTGAAGGATTATTTATTTGCAACAATTTATCCTCAGCGTAGATTTACGATAAGAAATAGATTTTGTTAGTACAACTTTGATATTGATATGTGATATTGTATAATTCTGGGTAGATATGTGCATGAACATTTTCACGGAGAGTCCCAACAAAGATAGAAAATTCAAATATTAATACTCTAATTTTTTTATATTGTTTCGTTCAAAAGCAGAGGGAAATATATAGTGATTTAGAAAAAAGTTTATAAATTTCAAAATTACATTCTTAATTATTTTAAATCAAAAAAGAAGTAGTAACTTTTTGGAGAAATAAAATAAATATTGAACTAGTTACAAAAAATACATATGTATTATTTTAATGTAATTTAAGTTAATAAAAAATATTATTCCTTACAGTAAATATTTTAAGAACTATTGGAATCTTTAATTTTAAATATTCGATATACGTCAATAACATAATTTTATTGAATTAAGTAAAATATTTTTAGTATTTCAAAATATACAAATATTTATATTCAAAATTTGTTTTATTTATACACATAAAATTAAACTGTCTCGAAACATTGTGTCTGTGCTATTCGAATTTGGGTCAGAATACTGAAATATTGGAACTTTTTCAACTCGAAGAAGAAAAATGTACTTTTAGTTATTAGAACTTTCTGCGTAAAAAATAACCATTTCACACAATAAAAAAGTAATGACTTCTCAAGAATCGATTATTTTAGCACCACGCCTTGTTAAAATCATTAACTTGGGAATCCAGCTGGGAAGTGATTCCAACAAAAATACTTTAATTCCAAACTCGATTACCTGTTATAAAATTATTTGCTGGATCTATCCTATTTACTTTATACTCTGCTTCAATTAAATAAATGTTATTCCTTGCTATAGCATATGTTCCTATAACACTGTATGGTTAATCTTTATTTTAGTACAGGTTACCCTTCTTCGGAAGGACGAACTATGCCATTTTTAAAGTAAAAAAGCACAAAAGAAATTTATTTTATTAAATTTTAAAAAATAAATTATTTTTGAATTTTATTCGACCTCTTTCTTATTAATTATATTAAGATCATCAAGCTTAGGGTCAGTTTTTTTAAAGGAAATTTAAATATTTATTCTTTTTTATATCAATATTTCGCCAATATCATTGATTGGCTTCTTCTGAAAATTAAGAAAGAAAAAAAAATATGAATTTGCAGAAGAAGCCAATCAATGATTAATGATTAATTTATATAATTGATTGATTAATATAATTATAAAGAAAAAATTTAAAAACGAATTGGAACTTCCTGTTCTTATTTTGGACACAACATAAACTTGAAGCTTCTGTCATTAAATGACGTTGTTGACAGAAAGAGCGTAATATGGGTATGAAATAAAAGAGTTATATGTATATATCATGCGAAGGAGTGAATGATCGTCGATCCGACGAAGAGTAACCATTCAACGTTAGGCACAATCAAAGAAAAGCTTTCTTAAACACTTTTTAAATGTTTCCATAATACCCTCTTGTTGATCAAGTGCAATATAAAGGTTCTGTCATCAAGATATTTAAATTATTCTTACTATTGCAATATTTGAATATTTTTTAAAACTTATAATATAGAAAATTTGTTGCAAACAGATATACATAATTTCATTTGTATTTATTAATATTTTCTGTTCTGGTTTTCCTCTTCCAAGGCCACTACATCGATGCTGACTCTTTAACAGTAACTAATTCCTGTTATGATTTTTCCTTTACTAACTTGAATAGAATCTTTTAATTTCGTTTACAATTTTCCTCTTCCACAAGAAAGTCAATAAAAACAATGAACAATGAAATTAAAAGACGACTACAATTTTATCTTAAATAATTGAATTTTAATCAATTCTATTGTATTGCCTCAAGCTCTTCTAAACAAAATATTTAATTTCGTTTTCATATAAAAAAATTTAAACCATATTCAATTTACAATAAATGCAAGAAAATTATCAAAAACTACTTCATATAGTCAGCTGAAATGCCATCATATGCTAATATATTTTAAAATCAATTTAAAATTAGCCCAACTGCTAATGAAATATACTGTTTTTGTACATTTTCGAATGTATTACGTGATATTTAATCTTTAATTTAAAACCAATTATATGATAAAACTCCTAAAATTAACATCAAATTGTTATCCTCTGTGAATGAATTAGCTTCCCTACAGTAAAGATGTATTTTTTCAAAAAGCAAACTCAATAAAATTTATTATTGAGAAGAAAAGCATATCCATATAGTACTATTTCACTAATGCTTAGTTAGCTCATAAGTGGATTTTTCTTAATTTCAGATTACAAACTTAAGATTCTTATAATCAAAATTGAACTAATCAATAGAGGATTCATAGTTGAATATCCAACTCAAAACCAAAAATGTTTAAACAAAAACAGAACAATCCATGAGTTTCCTTTTTACAAACACGTACATATTCGTATTTATATTTTTATAATTTTCATCTCATATTTTTTTTTAAATTAAAATCAGATATGAATAATGCTAAAATTTTTTTTAACTAATTTAATCTAGAAGTTTAACTAAAATATATTTTTTACAATTTCAAGTATATAACGTCCTAAACTCTGCGTTGATTACACTATTTAAAAATTGCAAAATTTTTTTAACAATGTGTGTAAGAACTTTTAAAATGTTGCGCCGACCACACTGTTAACCAGTTGTTAAATTTTCAGTTGAAAATAATTTTTTTTTCGCTTTCTGTCTGGCTCGACTGATTTAAATAAAAGAAGAAGAAAAAGAGAAACAGGCGAAAACATTTTTAAAGGTAACCGAAAATATATATTTATAAAACAATACTTTCATTTTAAAAATTATTTTAAAATAATAATAATGAATATAACAATAATAATATTAAATTATAAATATAAAAATATAACATTAAAATACAAGATACGTGTCCAATTATTAATAAAATGCATTTAAGTGCCTTAAAACATTGTTTTTTATAGTATTAGAATCAGTCGAAAAATCAATGGAAGAATATAGATCATTAAATTCAGGGCACATTCTACGGAATGCATCAAAATTGGCATAGTTGGAGCGGAAATATTGAAGTTTTATAGGAATATAATATCCTGTTGGACCATTTGGTATTGTAAATTCAATGTGATGGAGTAAGAACGCTGAGTCAATAACGCCATTTATTAGATTCATTACAAATGATACTGTCATGTATATTCTCCTACTTTTTACTACTTTTACTTAAAGTCCAAGGCGACTTTTATATGATGGCAGATTAAGATCACGATTCCAAGGAAGTCCACGCAGACAAAATGAAAGAAATTTTTTTTGAACTGATTAAATTTTCTTTATGTGGATATCATACTGCGGATCCCAAATAATACAGTCGTATTCAAGAATGGGTCTCACCAGCGACGTAAACAAAAGCTTTATAACGTAGGGATCATTAAATTCCTTACCCCAACATTTTATGAATCCCAAAACTCCTTTGGCTTTATTCACTGATTGGGAAATGCGTAAATTAAAACTTAATTTTCTGTCGTGTAGGACAACAAGATCAAGGAATGTTTCGACTTCCTCAAGAGTTAATCATTAATATAATAATTATAGGATAGATGGCTTCCTAATTTGCATTTTTTTAAGTTGAGGTCCATTAAATTGATATCACACCATTGACTGAAATTATTTACGTCAGATTGCAGTAATGAACACAGGTTAGGATTATTAAAACTTGGAAAAAGTTTTACATCGTCGGCGTACATTAATAATTTAGAATATTTGATACAAGATGGTAAATCATTGATGAATAGTAAAAATAAAAGCGGACCTAGGTAGCTACCCTGAGGAACTCCAGATGGAAATATATTTGGACTTCATATTTTTAAATAATACGCACTGAACTCTGTTCGTAAGATAAGTCGATATCCAACTCTGAAAAGCTGCAGAAAATCCAATTTTGCTCAGCTTGTATAGGAGTAGTTTTTGATTTCCTTTATCAAAGGCCTTACTGAAATCGGTAAAAATTGTGTGTGTGTGTGAAATAGTTCTTATCCAAACGAAAAATCAATTAAAGGTATATAATTCTTATTCTAAGATGTTTAAAGTACCTGAAAAATGAAAGTGGTACACCTACAAGGTTTTGAAATTATATTTGATGGGATTTTTATCAGATTTTGGTTGGCATCACTGCTTGGAACCATTATTGATTTAAAAAGTCAAATTTAGTTGTTCTGTGAATTTTTGTCTCCCTGTCTCACTCAAAGAAATCATACTACAATTGCATTAAAAATAAAAAAAAATTATTTTTTTATTGTTGTTTTCAATATTTGACCATTTATACGAGTATTTTCACTCGACTTCTAGGAACAGACAGTAAATGTATAATTCGAAAAACTCAGTAGTAAAACACACAGTAAAATTAAGTACTAAATATTCCTCACAGCGATTTCAAACTTGGCCTTTCTGGTTGCAGATTCAATACGCTAAGTACTCAGACAACAACACTACCAGTAGCATTCGTTGTATGCCCTCTTCATTTTCAGTTAACGATATCCCTACATGCAGACACAACCCAAAACATACGTATTTGGATTTGTAAAATAAAAATAGCCAAAAGCTATATTTTACAAAAAAGCAATTGTTTTACTGAAGTCAGCAGCAGCAGCTGCAGCAGAAAGGAGCGTAAGGATTAGTCGAGGCATTGTTAGGCTTACTTTGACCAACTAGAGTGAGTTAAGTATGCACATTAGCACAACAATTGCAAACAGGAAATGAACTGGAGCCGAAGGGATTTTAATATAAATGCATTTATTAATAAAGACTCTTCATTTGTGTTTACATACATACGCACACAATATTTTCAGTTTAAAAACTGTAATTAAACAACATTTCATCAGGTTTTTTTTAAATTAAGATGTATATATTTATAAACGAAAACTCAAATCTTATATATTTAATTTTAAAGAAACCTATATTTACTCGGTACACTGCGCTTCCCCCCATTTCATAAAGAATTCTTAACGATGGGTCGGAAAAATTTGCATATTTCGAAATAGAAATATTACCAAAATCGTAACGAATTTTATATGATGTGGTTGACATCACTTCGTGCAGATACGTTGGTACGAAATATCAACGATAAAACGTTTACTTTTAATTTTGGATATTTTATCTAAATTCCTGTTGAAAAATTCTTGTTCTTTAAAATTATCTCCGTTTTGCTAATAAAACAGCTAAACTTGTAAGAAAAAAGCATTATTTGTTTAATTTTAAACAAATGTTGCAATTTTCTGTTGAAATTCTTCTTTTTTTTAAACTTCCACCATGGTCAGGTGTAATCCCCTACATATGCATTGCACTGGGACCAGATGGAGAGGGGATAGTGTAGAGAATAGACAGGTGGTGAATCGATAGGAAGATACAGCAGTTGCGTGTTAATTATAAAGCAAAGTTGCGTCGTTTCTCTGATATTATTTTTGACTCATTCTTTTTAAGCTAGGGGCAGCCTGTTTTACTTTACCGAAGTTTCATTGCTCGAAGGAGAAGAAAGTTTTTCTTTGATCGAAACCGTGTCCTTCTGGTTTCACCCCACACATTAACTACTTCACATCAAACAATCAGAAATCAGCCCCATATACCTAAATATATAAACTAAAGTATTTCTGTCGCATAATAATATTTTGAAAAAAAAATTCATAACTAAATTCATATTTATTATAATTTTATTAAAAATAATTACAGTAAATAAAACACAAAACTTCTCCTTAAAATGAAGTTAAATTTACTTTTCTTAGCACTTTTTAATTTTAATAAATGTATCAAACAAAAATGTAATATTGAATATATGTTTGTAAATAATATGCATTTTTATTTAAGAAACCACGTATAAAATAATGCACATTTATATACAGGGTGGCGCAGAATGAGCTATATAGTTTGAATACTTTATAACTTTTTTTAATTCTTATTTTTTCTTTGTTTTTTTTTCAGCATTTTGTGAAGAAGACTTGGGGAATTACTTATGAATCTTTACACGATCGAACACAGCACTTACTGCAGGTGTCTCAATGGCTTTGTTAAGGGACATATTCGGCGAACGCATTAATACGCGCACAAGCGATTTTAACGGACCTCCACGTTCACCAGATTTAACAGCTCCTGAAAGTTTTCTTTGGGAATATTTGAAAGAAAGAGTGTACATTAACAAACCAAGAACCATACTCCAACTAAAAACCAACATTCGAAATGAAATCATGGCCATTACACCCAAAATATTGCGATTACACCAGAAATTTTGCGAAAAGTTATGGAAAATATGCTAAAAAATGCACGTATGTGCGAAGAAGAAAATGAACATCACTTACAGGATATCATTTTTCAAAGCTAATTGCAAAAAATTCCCCAATAATATACTGTATTTCAAAAAAAAAAAAAAATAATAATAATCGCATAAATAAAAAAGTTATAAACCATTTAAACCATAATTCTGCGCCACCCTATATATATATATATATATATATATATATATATATATAATATATAAATCTTAAGGGGTAAATTAGACAGAATTTATTTAAAAGCGGGGACATATTTTGTACAAAAATCAACAAAATGCTAAAAAAAAAAGTTAATATTCGGTAAATTGTTGTGTTGTTAAAAAATTATTTTCCATTATTTCGTATTTCATATAATATTATAATATATAATATATAAAAAAAGTAATATAAAATTCATAAAATTATACTTATATTACATATAGGGAGGTCCAAGCAGAGTGCACGATGTTAATTTTGAGTCACACCTTAAGTTAAATTTCTTTGCCCAACTTCATTTGATGTATAATTTTTTCAGTGTTTAACTAAATCAACGATGGAGAGACGCACAATTGAGCAGCACGTTAAAATTGTTGAAGCCTTTTACGAAAATGAGCGTTCATAAGACAATAGATTGCGAGCACTTCGTGTTTGGTGAGGTTTATGGGCTGGCGAGGAAAAAGGTCAAGCAGTTACCGTGAATGCTGTTCGCTATCGCGAGATGATAACGGACTTCTTGCGGCCATAAATTGAGGATATGGAACTGGACGATATGTGGTTCCAATAGAATGGTGCCACTTGACACACAGCCTACGAAACAAAGGCTCTTTAGTGTGAGAAATTCAATGGCCGTGTTCTCTCACATCGTGGCGATGTTAACTGGCCGCCACGATCATGTAGTTTGACAGCATTGGTCTTCTTTCTTCGGGGATATTTAAAAGAAAAATGAGCCAAGAACAAATCAAGAGCTAAAGAATGAGATAATTCGCAGAAGCGCAGCTATATTGCAGATTCATTGAAAATATCGACCTTCGGAGAGAGACTTAATTGTCATACATTCTTCTATCATAAAAAAAAAATATTAAGATAATTCTCTGCAAACTTTTTGTTTTTGTTTTATTTTGACTTTTTGTTTATTAACATTGTGCATTTTTAAATTAAAGATATTTAAATGTTGCATTTTTTATGTTCATTTTAATTATTTCTTTTATTCTACTTCTCTATAAAAATTTAAATAAATACTTTGTTAACAGGTAACAAAATGAAATCAATATAAATTTTGTTATTAAAAAATATATTAGCTGTACTACACACATTTCGTTAGCATCCAGAACTTTAATTGTAATTGTAACGTTGGTGATTTCAAAAATGTTGCTATCGGAGGAGCATTCCTTCTATGTAATTATTTCTTGAAATTATTAGCTCTGCATAGCGGAAAGAAATATATGGACCATAAAAAAAAATAAAACAATCAAATGCTGTTTCAGTGCCGCTAAACACTTTATTAATTATCTTTATGGGTTTCCTTTAAATCTAAACAACCTCAGCATTTCACTGTTTGTTGTACTAAAATATTTTATTGTGTTTTGAAAGATATTGCTGATGTATTTGTAGGGTAAAAAACGCTTTCACTCATTCATTCAATTTATATTTTTCCTGTTTTATTTTTTGCCATAAAATTATACATCCCGTATGTCTCAGTTTTATAACGAAAAGACCACCAAGGAACTTCCTATATTTAGTGGTTGTTAGTCATGTTTGTTATTGTTTTCTTGTTTTGTTTTTCTTTTTTCTTCTTTTTAGTTGAAATTGCAGTCTTTGAATTTTATTCCCCAAGTTCTGTGCAGTGATTGTTTTGGGAAAATAGTAAAAGATTAAGAACTGGGAAACTATGAGATAAATAAATAAATATGATTTCAATTGAGCCTTGTTATGTGGATCCACTCGACGGGTATTTTTTAAATCCATTATAAATTTCGAATAGCTTAAATGGCAGAAGAATTGCCATGCTGCACTGACTTCTTGAATTTGAAGATCAGTATATTCTGGTAAATCATTGCGAATAGGTTGACTCCTGAAAAATTCTATAAAATTATTCAGACTTATTTTGAATATCAGTCTTCAATTGGCGCAACTTATAGACGTGTCTAAAAATCATTTTAAAATGTATTGATATTTCGAATATATTAATTTTTTTAATTAAAATTTAATTTTTTTCTTTGTTAATTTTTACAATTTAAAATTCTATCCGTTTTAAATATCCAAATATTAATAAATAGTGAAATATCTTTATTTCTTACAAAATTTATGTATTTTTTTTTTGTTTTGGACCGGCACCCATTTGATGCCCCCACCCCTACAATACATTATGCTGGAACTAGGAAATAATGTTTTGAGAGGTTTAGAGAAAGTAGTATTTATGAACATTCGATTTTAATCTTCCCACGTCAAAAGTTACAGGAAAAAGCTCTACGGGTATTTTATTCAACATAGTATAACGGCAGAGTCAGCGACGATGCTCAAGGGGGGCTATTAAGTTGCCTTCCTTACTGTTCCCAAAGAGTTTCTTCGGCCCCTCCAGTACATGGTTGATTAACTTCAAAATAGTCTTTGATGCACCGACCCATACATGAGAGTTGTATTTCATTTTCGGTTTGCAGATAAAAGTACCGGTCAGTAAAATAAATCAATCATGAAGAGTGGTTGTTGGGCTAATGTTTTGTTCTTTGCTGGGTTTATTCGAAATTAGAAGGTTTGGTTGCATTTAAAAAAAATAACGAAGAGCCTAACGCATTTAGCAACAGGTACATTTATATTTAAATAGTTATTTGAAAAACATGCTCCATTGTTTAGAAAATAACAATGAAAAAGAATTGTTCTTTGTTGACAATCCAAAGAACAGAACAACGACTTCATTGTGACTAAGTTTTATATGAAGAATGATTTCAAGCAAAGACTTGGTAAATTTCATTTAACATTTTCCTATTGAATTCAATTAATAAATGCAAGAATGAAAGTTACTTGACGAAAATTTAGTTTAATACCCAATAATTTATATAAACAAAAGTGTTTAATTTGACTACGACAGAGATAAATGGCTAAAGGATTTGTCTGCTTTTAGATGTGATCATTTTTCTTGAAGAAAATTTTTTCAAATGTCTTTTAAAATTTCCAGGTTGTTTTCATACAGACAATCTGTTCCGTAAATTTTTTAAAAAAAAATTACATGCAGCCAACAAGAGAAATTTTAAGTAACTTTTCAATAGAAGCAAATCTGTATCCCTCTTATTTCTACTTGAACAGAAATTGCCAATGTAACCGTTCTAGCTGCCGCCGTCTAAATTCTATCTTTGCAAGCGTTATAAAGAGATTTAGTGTTCCCTGCATGATCAGTAATTTAAAGCAAATCAGAGCTTAAAAATATTTAATATTTTTTTAACAATCATATGAAATTATAAATAAAGTAACTGCCATATTCATAAATTTTTTTTTGTTGTTGTTTATAAAATATTTTTATAGATAAATTTCCAAATAAAATTCAATCAATTCAGAAAAACTTTATGAATGCGGGAGTAGAAGTTTTAAATAAAGGAATTGTTTTTATTTTTGGATGGTATAAATATTTTATATTAACCCTTAAATGCCTGAACTTTAAATACGAATTGAACTGTTGCAATAATATTCGTTTTAGTATACTTTTATGCTAAAAATTATGAATTTGTGTTCCAATTGTTAAAAAATTTCTCGTGGAAAGATCTAGGACAAAAAAAGGAAGACCGTCTGTAGGCGGTCGTAGTTGTTCAAGGCATTTTTTTTCCGGGAATAAATGAAATATGATTCTTATTTGGAAGAATATCAGTTTTATTTTCTACTATTGAAATAAAAATAAATTACATGCAATTGTATTACATTATGTATTTAAATGGTATTTAGTGAAACAGTTTTTAGCCTTTGAAAAACATAGTTGGACATTGCACTTAGAACAAAACGTGTGTGTATCGAATGTTTTACACAGTTTGCAAGATTTTTTTGAAACCCCTTGCGGAAAATGATTTATTTTGTCCAATCTTATACTAGCCACAGGATGAATAGCTTTTTTCCCAACAGAAACGATACCGGTTGGCTCTTCAGATAATGACCGACGACCAACTAAACGTTTTCCAATGGAAGCGCAGTGCTCTTTCTCAATGCTCAACCGAAATTCATACATCATCATATTAATTTCTCTTTCATTTTCGTCAGAGTTCATATTCTTTTCCGCTTTATTTCTGCGATATAACACAAAAGCGTTTGTTATGGTCATATCAAGCAGATGATAAAATATTCTGGTTGCCATGTCCTGCGTTTTTATTCCATTTGCGACCCATACAGGAATCCATTAAGTCTACGCCTCCCATGTGCGCATTATACTCACTGATGATCTGCGATCAGTCAATTTTGTTGTAAGTTTTTTGCTTTCGGTTGTAACGCCCGATTTTAGAGAGGACTGGTCGACTAAATTTCTTTTTTATTGCTTTATACCAACGTAGGTTGAACAGAGCCTAACATTTCTTGTATCTTTCCATAAAACTGATGTGATATCAACTCCAGAAGCAAATTCAACGAATTCCTATTCCTCCTTAATTATTGAGTTTACTTTTGTAAAAAAAATACTTTATGAGAATATCATAAAGTATGTGATGATAAATTTGACATGCATATTTTTAAGGGGAAAAGCACAACTATAAAATTAGAATCATATATAAATTTTTTATATTAACTGAATTCATTTTGGGAATATCTTAATATATACATACATACATATATGATTCGAATTTCAAAATTCATATGATATTATTATCATATTCTCATAAGGTATTTTTTAAAAAATATAAACTCAATAATTGAGGTGGAAAGCATAAAGTACTATTTCACACTAATGCAGTGTAGATGATAAAAAAAATGAACATAAACATTTAAGTACGTGTAAAAAACGTAAGCTCGTAGATTGGTTTTATGTGCAGTATTCAACTCTCAATTCTTGATTGATTAGTTAAATTTTGAAGATAAGAATACTTGGATTTGTTGTTAGAAAAATCCACTGAAGAGCTACTTTATGGATATGCTTTCCTCCTCAATTATTGAGTTTATATTTCTTATTTTTATTTTACATGTTTATATATTCAAATATTTTTGAGAGTAAACTATTTTCATGTGTAAAATACTGCAAAATTCCAATAAACTATCAGCCGTAGTAGTCGTCTTCAAAACTACAAAACGACACATGCCGCTAATAGCAGGGGTAACAAGATTTGTAGTTGTGTAGCTGTGGTGGATGTGTTAAATGCTTAAATTTTGGGATATTAATAATCTCCTTTATTTTCTTGTAAGAAACGCAACAAAACAATTACGCAAGTAAGAAGCACGCCAGTTTACAAGTTGTAAAGTATATCTTTTAATTTCTATTTACAGTCACGGACGTAAGTCTGCATATACAAAATTAATATCGATTGTTTTTATAGCTGCATGAGAACTATCGATTCGACGACTATGGTTCAGTAGGGTTTAAAACAACTCATTATTAATTGTTTAATGGCAGAACAATGCTTCCAAATTGTACAAATTTCCATTTTACAGCCAACATAATGAGCAAGCAAGTCGTGTAGCTATTGAGCGACTTCGCAATAATTTTACTCTTCGCGATTCAAAGCCATTAAAAAGACAAAGAAATGTGCGCTGTAGCGTGAAGTATTGAAGAAGATGCCGATACGTCGATTCTTTGCCGTTACGGTGAATGGCGAGTGCTATCGAGTCATGCTGACTAAATTTTTGTTTCCCAAAATTCATCAGCTAAACATTAACGATATTTGGTTCCGACAAGATGACACAACTTTCCATACACTTTGCTCAACAATGGATTTATTGCAAAACCAATTTGGGGACAACTTTTTTTCAGACAACGTTCTGTTCAAGGCACCTACGTTCGTGTGATTTAACACCTCTGGAATGCTGCTTATTGGGCTAAGTCATTGGTTTGTGCCGCAAGGCAGCAACCCTTGAATCATTGTAACTCAATATTCAAGCCACCATTGACGCCATATGGGCAGATTTATCGAAAAAAAATAGTCAAACTTTGCATTGATCGAATGGACCATGCACTCTTAGCCACGGACGGAAATCATATTTAAAAAACAAACGCCTTGATATAATCTACTAATAAAAAATTACATTGTAACAAAATGTCTGTCTTCTATTATCATTTTGAGTTCTCATGGAGCTTAAATAAACGCCCGCTATATACGTATATCCTGAATAAAAATGATGTATGTTTATTTGAGTCTGTGACTGTACATTTAGTGCAGTCCAATGCAGCAGCAAAAATTAAAGAATGGCAAAAAAAAAATTCAAGCAATTTTAGAGAAGTAGAAAATAAGTTATTGACATGTATTTATTTTTACCAAAATTTTTTTACAGGCAGACGTAGTAGGATTATAATCTATTATTTACTATTCAATAGCCAGATTATATTTAGAAGGAAACATTGAGAAAATGAATAAATAATTATTAAAATAATTTCCTTTTTTAAATACTTTTTAATTCTTTTCTATTTGCTAAAAGAGCGCAGCAGGTGCGGCTTATTTCTGAAAATTGATTCTTGCCAACGTAAACATTGGTAAACATGGCACGCACATACACACACACAAATGCACACACTCAAACGTTTATATTTACATACATATGCACTTATATATGTTCATATTGTGATTACACATGCATTTAGTTGATCCTTTGTTTGTACCGACTTATGTGGCATCAAGCTGAGTCAGTCACTCAGTTGGATTAGAAATGCGAGTATTTATTTGCACTTCATTGCATTTTATAAGAGGATAGGATGCCACAAAACATAATTAAATTTCTGTTTATACATATTTTTGTATACTTTTTGCCATTATGTATTCTATATAAGTATTTATATTTATGAACACATTTATGTATGTATTACATGAATGCACGTATGTGAGAGTATGTGTTTTGTAGTGTGTCTATGTTAACAGCAGGATACGGATTTAAAGGCGATTTATTTACTATTGTAGAGAACAAATAAAGAACGTAAAATAAACTGATCTTAAACCACACAAAGTGGGAGTCATGTGCAGGGATAATTTTTTTTTTTTTTTTTGTTTTTGGTTGTAACATCTTATCACAAAAAATTATATTGTACCTAAAATTAAGAGAAAATAAATACTTGAAATTTATTCAAAGACAATAAATCAAATACATATATAAATTTTGGGGTTCAATGAAGACATACAAGAAAAAGATGCTGCATTTTTCATACATTAGGAAATTGTGTATTCCCTGAAATTATTTAGCTTTTTCTTTAGTTGAAAAAAACCTTAATTTTTTTTTTTAATATATAGTAGCCCACATAATTATGAAATTTAAATCTAATATATAAAATTCTCGTGTCGCGGTGTGTGTAGTTAAACTCCTGCGAAACTACTTGACCGATTCTCATGAAATTTTGTGTGCATATTGGGTAGGTCTCAGAATCGGGCAACATCTATTTTTCATCCCCCTAAAATTAACCACGCCCACTTTACTCCCACTTTTTTACCTACTTTTTCCTTTTTTGCAATATGAGTATCAAATGAAAGGGTATGATGAGGAGATTTTAAAAAGCTTATCATCAACCTAAGTCCAATATGTCGACTGACCCTAAAGGGATGAGAACGAAGCCGGTCTCCTGCCTTACTCACTATACAGTTGATATTAAAAATATTAATAATTATTTTTAATGTTTAGATAGCTATCGAGAATTGTAATTGAAGATATATTTGTTACTTTAATAAAGATTAATTTATTAACCTAAATAAAGCATATTTTCATTGTTTAAAACGCTTTCGATTATAAGTAAATCCCCACATAGTAGATAGTTATTTTTATTGAACTAAAAAAATGTTTCCTAGAAATAATATAAATGGCAAAACAACGTTTGCCGGGTCTGCTAAAAACAACAAAACTTTTTTTTTTCTCATGCGAAGCCGAGACGGTGTTCTAGTTGTTTTATAAATCTATTTTATTTAAAATTTTTCATACAAAATTTATGAACATCAGCCTAAGACTACACAGAAAAGAAAAGCACTTCCTTATTTTATATTAACACCTTAAGTTAGAATAATAAGTTTTCAATTAAGATTTTCAACAATTCAAATAAAATTTTTTATTAGTTTTGGTCTCAATATTAAATAAAATAAATAAATATTTTTTTTTGCTATGAAACACACAAAATGACGGCTTATTTTTATTTAAATGCTTATCTGGTTGTTTTATTTCATGTATGCAACAATTCAAATACAAATAGAAATTAATACACAAAAGCGTTCGCATTGGATTCAAATAATTTTTTGCTATTAAAAATTTTTTCGAATTTTCAAAATATTTCGTTAAATTTTTAATTATTAAATAATATTTAATTATTAATTATTAAATATTTTTAAAAATTTAAACGAAAATTAATTTAATTAAGTCAACAATAATAATTTAATTGATACTATTAATTTTTCATAGGAAGACATATAATTAATTTTTTATTTGACATTTCAAACTTTTTAAATAAAATATTTCTGAGTGTTTCGCTACAATTAGTAACACATTAATTTATTCTTATTACAATTAATAATTCGAATTCGTATTATTGTTTCATACCCCAGCAAGAAAAAAGTGAATGCGTTCTCTATGAATTGGTATTTTCATGTCTTGTTAAGCACGTTTATAAAAACAGATAACTGAATTCATTTTGAATGCCATCTCAATTAAGTTAACAAGATTATCATTTTTGAAGTCATGGGAAAAGCATTCATGTCAGCCGATTAATTCATATGAACAACTTCGCTCTTTGTCATAAAATTTTTCTTAACTTGTGTTCTATACATGCCGAGCTTTTTGTTAAATGTGAACATGTGCTAAAAGGTAATCAAATCACAGAATATTGATTCTCTGTTCTGAGTACTTATTTATATGACGACTGGTTGAAGCAGTTCATTTGAAATATAACCCATTTCTATTACATGTTTTTTTTTGCTCCGCTTTTCCAATCCTAAAAACTTTTTAGTAGCGTTAGTAATCAAGCCGATAATACCCCAGCCGGGCAAAGAAGTAGTCAGCAAACCTTCTGGAAGCCCTTATTTGTAAGACATAAGGCCTTATTACCGCATTCGATATTCCTACTTTTTTTACACACGATGTCTTAGCCCTTCTTCAACAGGCCTTGTAGGTTCTTCTTTAACGGCTTTTTTAATTAAACTTTTTGTATTTGTTGTTTTGTTTTTGGAATGTAAATTTTTGGTGTAAACTTTTTTTAGTTTTGTTGCTACAAACATTATACGTGCACAAAATTTATAAAAGCTAGGCCTTCCAGAAGGCCTTCATAAGAAGGCAAGCGATCATGGCCGCTGTATATAAAAAAATTCTAGAAAGGGGTTACAGAAGGTTTTATTAATGAAAGCGTGAAAAGTTTGCCACAGGGTCAATAATTAAAAAGTTTTTTTGCCCAGTAAAATTTTCAACTGAATTCTACACAACTTTTCAAATAAAATTTTCGTTTTTATTTTTTGTTAACCATTTAGCAAAAAATTAGTGTATATTATAGTAAATTTATTAAAAATTCTATTAACTTTCTACTATACAGGAAATTAAGGAAGCAGATTATTTGTCAGTTTTATGTTATTTATTTCGCCACTTATACATGCAGATACTGTATTTTTCATGGGCAATTTAAAATATTTTGCTGAAATTTTTGGCAATTATTCAATTAAATGCTGAATTAAATGCTGAATGTGTGACATAAAGATTTGTGAAATGGAAAAGCTATTAAAACTTCACATAGTCCTTTGTTTAGGGTACTATTTTCTTCTTATTTTAATTTCATTTTATTTATTTATTTTATTTCTAATTATTCCTTTTCTAACCTACTTCAGCATGTTTCTTTCTTAATTTTTTAATTGTTATCGATGGCACCAGTAATAAGTAATTTCTTGCAGACAAATTCAAAATTATCATTAAAAATAAAATGAAATTCAAAGAATTACATCTAAAAAAAATAAAAAGAAAGAGAATTCACGAAGTGGAAAAACAGATTGTATTTGCAAAATGTAAAAAGAATGACGGACTAGTAGTAATGGGAAATCACGTACTTTTGCTATATTTTATAAACTGCCGGTAGCCTGTACGTAAGTTAGAATTACACAAAAGAGCGCGATATAAATTTTTGCTTCAGGTTTGTAACAATAAAAAAAAAACTTCTTTATTTATGCGCGGCCAAAATCTTTATTAATTAATTAACTAATCGCAAATAAGTAAGATAGAAAAGGATAAGGACTTCGACCAGTGTTACCATATGGGAGGATTTATCTTACTTTCGAAGTTTATTGAGATGTCAAAAATATTAGAATGTTCTTTTTTTTTGGTTTAAAAACAGATATTAATTATATTAAGATAATGAAGCTAAAGATAAATTTTAAAAAAAAAAATTAAATATTTATTCTTTTTTTGTATCAATATTTCGTCGATATAATTGATTGGCTACTTCATGAAATTAAATTGAATTTTTTCTCTTTTTGATTATAAAAATATTTAAAAATTATTTTCGTCTATAATTATGTTCTGTGTTCAAAACGAAAATTTTATCAAAATCTGGATAATGGTCTGAATTGGAACAATGTTAAAATAATGCTGTTTTTTATTTGATTTATTCATTCTTTTCAAAAAGACCGAGCTCAATAGGTCATAATCGATCCCACTATTCTACTCATGAGTATTCGACATTTTCGTGAATTAATACTCCTCTATTTTTGATCCGTTTTGTGTCCAGCTATGCTAGTTCTTAATTTATTTTCTTCTAGTATTTCCCAATACAAGGTATTCGATAAACCACATTACATCTATCTAATTTTTCTATCTAATCTATAGTTTTACTAAATAATTCGCCTACATTGTCATACATTCTTCATGTCCACACTATTTTTACTTTTATCATATACGAGGTTTGTTCAAAAGAAAAGGTGAATTTTGATTTCTTTGATTGATTTGAGTTCTTGCCAACAGGTCGTACGGTTAATAAAGAATACAACAAGGAAGTTATGCAACGTTTGCGTGAAGCAATACGGCTCAAACGATCGGAATTGTGGAAAAAAGAATCATGGATTCTGCATCACGATAATGCACCAGCAAACATATCAATGTTTGTTCCTGATTTTTTGGCCAAAAACAACACCCTAATCATGCCTCAACCACCTTATACACCAGCATTGGCTCCCTGCGACTTTTTCATATTCCCAAAACTGAAGAGACTAATGAAAGAAAAGCGTTTTGCTTTTCAAAACTGCTTCGAGGATTGGAAGAAGCGCTGGCGTATTATCATGGGTTAATGAGTTCCTGTTACACATTTAAAAGTTTATTTAACCCATTATTGCCCAACCGGTAATTTCACTTACCAGTACTTTGTTCAAATATAAAAACTTTCGCATAGAAAAACTTTAAGATTTCTTTATTTTGTACTTTAGTTTAATATCTTTTAAGAAAACAATTTGAAGGATACTTGTTTTTTGTTACCCTTTCGTGTTTCGCTAAGCTCCAAAAAATGACGTATTTTGAAGTAACTATAAAAATTATACCGAAAAAGGAATGTGTTAATTATCAACAATTTCTTATTATTTATTTCCATTACATTAGTTATGTATACTTACAAATCTAATTTATTCTGGCTAACAGTTTGAATTTCTATGAAACATTGTTGTGGTAATTTCACTTACCATTGGGCAGAAACATATAGCAAATCTGGGAACATTTAACAAAATCGCGAACCAATGCAACAAAGTAAAATTGAATTGAATTGAAACAAATAAAAATGCCAAAGTAAGGCCTCTTGTAGATTTGTGCAACAAACGATTTATGCAGTTTGGAGTCTTTGCTCACAATCTGTTCATTGATGAGGAAATAATAACTTATTTTGGAAGACATTCTTGCAAGATGTTTATAAAAGGTAAACCTATTCGTTTTGGGTTTAAAGTATGGTGACTGACTTCATCAAATGGATACCTGTACCATCTTAAACTCTATGGTGGATCATCATCAAATTATGATAAGTCCGTTGGATTAGGAACTGATACAGTATTAAGTTTGTTAAAGGTTATAGAAATTCCGTCTTGTCATAGCATATACTTCGACAATTTTTTCACGTCGTATCACCTACTGTGTTTACTAAGCGCGGAACAATTTCTTGCTACAGGTACATTTATTTAAATATGCACATGATTTAGATTTAATTTTGTATAAAAATGTGTATACTTTAACAAGAACTGTCCGCAAAAATAGAATCGGTGGAGCCAAATTGCCAGACAAACTAATAAAGGGCGATAGTGCAGCTGTTTTTGACCACACAAATAAGGTGTTGGCCATACGCTGGAGGGACAATGCACTTGTTACCGTGCTCACAAATCATGACACAATAGACCCAAAATCAAATGCCAAACGTTATAATCGTTCTAATAAAACGCATATCAACGTTAAAGTTCCTCATGCAATAGCACAATACAACAAGCACATGGGTGGAGTTGACCTACACGACAACGCTTTGGCCAATTATCGGAAATCTGTACGGTCAAAAAAATGGTGGTGGCCATTGTTTATAAATTTACTTGGCAATATGATGGTTAATGCATGGAAACTAAATATGCTGGTATCAACAAATGAGAAAGTTAAACCTTTATCGCAGCTACAATTTCGTGCATCTGTTGTAAAGGAACTATTATTATCGATAAAACCATCCAACAATGAAAAAGTTTCATGAAGATTATCATCAGCAGAGCTTTCGCCAAAATTACCAAACCTTAAGACAACACTTCACTGTATAACAAGACGTTCGGGAAATCCAAGATGCTGCGTAGTTTGCCATACTCACACACCATATGAATGTCAAATATGCAATATACGTCTGCATCAAAATTGTTTTCCATCATATTCAAAACACTTAGAATAAGTCCTAAAATCAAAATTATTCTGAAAGGTGTGAAATTTTTTTATTTTTTTATTTTATTAGTTGTCTCAATATGAATTTTTAATATTTTAATAAATATATTTTACTTAAATTATGTCTTTTTACTTTGAGTTTACTTCCTCATATTATACCAAAAACACTATACGTATCGGCCCACTGGTAAGCAAACTTACCATCTCAGATCCCAGGAACCAATCATTATATTCTCTCGAAACGTGAAATATACCTTAATTAGAGCCAAAATACAACGTACGTAAAGTTTCAGCAAAATCGGTTCACGTTTTCGGGTACCGGGCAATAATGGGTTAAATTATAATTCCAACCGCCCAGTTGTTTATATGAATTAATTGGCAGAGTTGAATGGGTTTTCCATGAGTTCAAAAGTGATAATTATATGGCGAATTTAAAAATTAATTCAGGTAAAGAAATTTTTCAGAAGTCTCCTAGAAACCTTTTGTCTTCATGACTTAGGAAATATTTGTACTTCACAGCAGAGGTGCCGGTTCGATTCCCGCCTAGATCCTGGGTGTTTCTATAGACAAACTATAAGAGCTTTGTAGCGTTTGTGTTGAAAAAAAAAAATTAAAAATTTAATAAGAAACCATAAATATATCAATAAAAGAAAAGAATATAATAGAAGCCTTTATAGTTGTGAGCTCTTTTACTGTTTGGCTTAGTTGGTCTAAAAATTAGACAATATTGTGTTTCACTCCAGCGAGTAAATCTTATTTTTATTATGATAAATGAATTATTTGGAAAATATTTAAATATATTTTCACGATTGGTGCTGATGGCGAGTAGTCAGCGTGTTGGCTCTGCAACCAGAAAGACCCAGGTTCGATTCCCAGCCGGGTCAAATCAGAAAATAGTTTTTTCTGAGTTTTCTGTGCTACAGCACCCTCCTTCGTTGGTATTTGAGCAATAAAACGTCGGCGAAGTAAAATAATAAATAAAATGGCTCCATTAACTTAAAAATAATGCGTCAAAAAACATCAAAGACGCCGCAACTTTGCTTTATACTTAACACGCAACTGCAGAGTTGTGCAAGAATTAAGGTCTATCTTCCTACCACTTTCACCACCTGTCTATTTCTTCCCTATCCTTCTCTCTAGTTCCAGTGCAATGCATTGCATATGTAGGGGATAGCCCCTGAGCACTGGTCCAAGATAAAAAAAAAAAAAAAAAAAAAAACTACAACAATAATGAAAGAATAAAGTGCATTTTATTCGACTTGAAGCTCTTAACTCTTTTTTTTTTTTTTGTTGGCCTTGTCTTTGATTCTTTTATTGTGTCGTCTTGAAAGCAAAGGAGAACGAAAAAAATAAGCAGCATCACGTAATGTTAATCACTGTATTTATATCATTGACGATTTCTTTTTGATACCGTGGCACGTTCCTAATTCTTGATGTCAATTGCTTCTGTTGTTAACTTAATCTCGAAGCACTTAACAAAATGACAATTGTCTCCGGAGACTTTACATGACGGACAATTTTACAAATAAATTTTATATTTTGCTTCCCTTTTTGATGCTCGCAAAGGAAGTTACTTGGAATGAAATAAAATATTTCATACAAAAAACATGCTTCAAAGTCTGAAAGGATTTAATATCAAATGCAGGAAAACATTTCTTTTGAGAATATTTTCCCTAAAATTAAAATCAAATTTAAAATTTAATTTCTTTGGCGTTTTCCTTTTGTTTTAAAAACCTTATAATCATTAAAAATTGAACAACATTAATTAGGTTTTAATAATAGATTATACACCGACAGCAATCAAATGCAACTAATTGATTTCATTTTACGTAACATCGTTTATGTGCGTGTGTGTGCCTGAGTGTTAAATAATTAAATTTAAGGTTCATAAACAATTTAAAATTTAATGTAGCAGTCGCTTAAGAAGAAAAGATTCTTCTTGTGATAAAATAATTACAAATGAACTACAATAAAAGTGTAAAATTAAGGTGTCATTAATGATGCTTCCCATAGAATTTATGGAAATCTTATGAGAAGCAGGAAAATGTTCGGCTTCCGTTGGATATCAAACATATTCACGGCACATGTTCACCTCAAATTTGGTGAAACTGCTCTCAAAGTAGTGAATGTGACCGACAGAATCATATTTTTTTAAACAACACTGACGATGGTAGCAAAGGTTTTTCTCTTTTTTTTTAAACCACTACTCAGCGCATGTGGCCTACGTATGCAATGCAGTGCAGTGCAGCGGAATTAGTTGCAAAGAAATAGTGCAGAGAAGAGGCAAGTGGTGACTCTGATGTTGCACTTTTTTTTATTAATTTGTAAAGGAAAGTTACTGCAGCTCTGATATTAAAAAAAAATTTGTGGTTGGGCGGATCAGACATTCGCCACACGAAAAACACCCCGATTCCAGGATTAATCCCGCTATTGCGGAATTTCTCACCCGAGAGAGTTCAGTCAATGATGACAGTCAATGGTGAAGTGAAGAATCTCCGTTGTTTCTTGGCAAGAGTTGGGCACAGGCACTGGCACTGAGGTGAGCCACCGTCCTCTTCTCCTCCACATACCAGCAGCCCCTGCAAAAATCCCAATGCCTTCCAATGAAACAATGACCCGAGGGAACCGCGACATTGAAATTATGTTACTCCTTCCACTTAGATTTTTAACAGATATTATAATATAAACGAGCATAACTTTGTCTTTTGTGGACCAATTTTAGAAATTATTTTTGCCTGTAGAACAGGTCCATGGAATTATTTTTTTAAATGGGTGGGGTGAAGGGTAGGCGCAAATTTTCTGCCTTTTTGGGAACTTTTACATATGAAAGATGTTTACTAGAAAAGAGGTTAATGGTGCGGGGGGTGCGAAATGCAAAAAGAGGACGGCAAAAAATATTATCAAATAACCTTGCCATTTGTGGACCAATTTTCAAAATTCTTTTCGCGTATAAAATTTTTTTAGAAAATGTGAGGCGTGGGGGCCAATTGTTCCTTTTATAACTATATAAACACGTTTTATTTCATTTGATAATTATTTGGGGATAGCGAAGCACACCGGGTTAAGGTACGTCTCTATAATTCTGAATCCGTTACAGTGTATCGACTCTTCTTTAGTTTGAAATGAATCTTAGAGATCAGCAAAATCTCAATTAGTTATTTGGCGAGCTTTGTTTAAGTAGACGGGTACGTTTCCTTTCGAGAAACATGCTTTTAAAGAACATACATAACTCGTCTGTAGCCACAAAGTCTGTAGTATTTCGTATATGACATTTCGCTTGTGCTGTCTGTTAAAAGAAATATATTTTTTATTTAATGACTAAAAATTCTCTGCGGCAAAATGTGAATGAAATGATACATGACACCAATTGTTTTGTTAAGATGTTAATAATTTTCGCCATGTGTAATTTATAATATAATTTTTATCGTTCAAGTTTCTATTCCATGTTTCATTCATTTCATTTCACAAAACAATAGAGATTATATTACCACAAAGGTAGCAAAATAATCAATCATAACTGTCATTTCGTAAATGAAATCAATTAAAACCAGCAACAAAATGGCATGTCGAATATGCAGTACAAAAGTAATCCTTAAAACTTTATTAAACCGTATAAGCTGATTAACTATTGAAGTTGAAATGCAGTAGAACATACTGATACAATTGACAATTGTAAACGACAAATTTTATTAAAAAAAAAGCAAAATCCATTCATTGTTTATTACCAGCACAATATTTTGCATTTACAAACGCCATGTACTTCATCATAATCGATCAAAAGACAATGCAATGAAAATGCCTGGTACAAAACGAGTTTCATAACAAACCACCACATAAAATACAAAGAACAAAAAGAAAATCGTTATAATTTCAAAAAACCAACATAAAAAATTTATACAATTTCCTTTTTTTTTATTTGATGGTAAATTTACGAGAGATTTGGAAAAAAATTAATAACCAACGGCTTTCATTTTATTCAATTTAATTTCCGTATCATTTTCTCTTTTCGATTATATTGCATCTAATGATTTCTATTTCGCTTTATGTAAATATAGAGCAATCATAAATTAAAGCTAATCAAATTTGATATTTTTAATAAGACGATCAGAAATCGTTACATCCAACTGTTGCAGTTGGAAAAATAACTTTAGAAATATCGCCATGCAGATGGTCTTCTAAATTTTAACGAAACGAAATTAGAAAACAAAAAATAATAGACCACCATTTCAACATACTTATCTACGTATGAGTATATGGTTGAGGGGTTTTGTCCACAAACTATTACCAGAAGATAAAGAAAAATATTTCTTTTTTAATCTCTCTCAAGTATATTTGACAATAATATTATGTGACATTCATTGTAGAAAATAAAACAATTTTTTTTTGGTTTATCAAGAAATAATACGTGCTAATGATACATTGTAAGTAGAATAGTTTATGCGACCACCCATACTTTGAATTGAATGAACCATTTCGACAATATTGTGCCTCAGAAAGTGTTCATAATGAATAAAAAAATTAACATAAAACTCGCGGCCACACTCCCTATGAATTAATGTGCGATAAATATTCAATAGTAATTGACCAGTATAATGCTATTATTGTTTCTATTGTTTTCTGATTAGAACGATTAAAATGGTCTAATACGAAGTTTGGTTATACTGTATAAGATGCAGATGATGGCGACGGCTGAGGTAGTAAGCACTGTGACTGTAAAACCAAAGGTCCTAGACTCGAGCACAGCATCCCGACTGGATGGACATTAAGTATTTTTGCATTATTGCGCCTTTGTGTCAGTTCTTGTCGAAAAGTTACAAAGTCTCTGGCTTCAGCAAAAAAATTCAATCGGTCTCCTGATATCACAGATGATGTAACACTGATATACAGTTGCCCAATAAACTCTACATACACCGCCAATATTTGAGTTTTCTTTTTATTTAAAAAGAATTATTTAAATTTAAGCTAAACAAATATTTTTATTTTCCAAATAAAATATAAAAACAACAAATATTCATTTATTTTTTTTGTTTAAAATAAATTAATAAAATAAGAACGTAATTCAGTCTTAAAACATATCACAAAAAAGTTTACATACAGCTTATATTAGACTTTCATTTGCTATATTTTAATGAAAATAACTTTAAATTAATATTTTGTCGGGCCTCTTGCAGCATCTAGCAATGATTGTATGCGTCTTGGCATTGATCAAACCAATTTTTCTGTTATATCTGATCCAATTTTTTGCCACTCGTCTGTTAGTGGTTTTTATTTTTTTAGGTCATCTTTGTTAGATATTTTATTTTTTTGCACGCGTCTGTCCAACTCATCCCATAAATTTTCAATTCGATTCATATTCGGCGATTGAGGAGGAGAATGTAACTGTTTGGAGACATTACAGAGAAGCCATTCCCTTACAACAAGTGATGTATGTTTAGGATCGTTATCCTGCTGGAAACGCCATTTGCTGCATCTTTCAAATTTGCCTTTAGAAGATTCTAGATACTAGACTGTTTATAAATATGGAGTATAATTCCAACATACCTAAACCGGAATCATAATTTATTAGCCTACCTGCTGCTCCTATTTATAGATGTTAAATTTTTTATTAAAAAAATATACACAGGAAAAAATGTCATTGATTCAATAGAATTGAATTGAATTTTGATCTTGAATTTTCTGTGATTACGATTTTTGCATATTTGATAAACAAAATTGTAGGGTCGTTTATTGAAAATATTTCCATTTTAATTCAATAAAGAAATATTTTAAACCAGGGCAAAAATTTTTGATTTAAATTTTATTTCCAACAACGATTTTTGTTGTTTTGTAAACTTTTTTAATTAAAAGTTGTGTGGAAATCAAACAAAACTTTTATAGATTCAACGAGGAATGAACTCTATGTTCTGCCTTTTTTAAATTGCTATTTTGATAAACATTGTCTTTGTGCATTAAAATAACAACACAGATATTTAAAAAAAAAATTTTTTTTATTTTTTTCTGAGTCATGGGTGCTCCTTAATTCGGCAAAACTGTTTAAATGCTTTAATTTTCATATACACATATTGTATTAAATCCTAATTAACCTTTTTGAGTTAACAATCTCATAACAGTAGTAACTTCATAAGTGACTCCCACGTCAATTCTTTTATATCACTGCAATTGCAAACGCCAGTTCCATATTTAGTCTGGCGTGTCATAGAAACCAATCTTGTCGGAATTGGATTTGAAACCGATAAAAAAAATACTTTGGTGTCATGGAATCCAATGTTATCGGTTTTATGTTCGAACTAGAAATAATGTCGTTTTAGGTGTCACAGAAACCAATGTTTTCGGATTTCTATTGGAAATAAACCAAGCAGCCGACTGCTGTCGGTTTTCATTTCCTATCATTTAATTTTATTAATTCCATCAGATATTTTGTTAAAATCTTGTACATTTATTTACATTTTATTTATGTTTCATTTTGTTATTGTTTTTCAAGTTGATTTTTTTTTTACGAAAATATAAGTAATTTTAGTTGATAAAAAAAAAGTATTTATCTCCATGTTTTTATCCTTCGATATTAAACGAGTTTATGGAAAAATATCCGGACCGCGCAAAATGATGCACAAAACGCGATAAGCCAACTGTAGATTCTCTGTGGCAAATGTACTTACGCTGTCTTTGGCATTTCAAGTGAGTTGCTGCAATTTTGCAAAATTCTTCTCAAGTTTTCTGCGCGCTCTTCCTCCAACAGCAAATATGCATCAACAGCAGTGCCCATTTTTTATTGTTATAAATTTAATTTTAAACAGCAATTTTTTATTTTCAATAAATTCGTTTCGCATATTTATTTTCACAAACAAATTCAAACAAAAATTGCATTAAAAGTAGTAAACAAATGAGCAAAATCATAAAACAGCTGATTCGAATATCGGTTTTATTTGCATTCGAAGATAACAAAACCGACACGTTTTCATGACACCAAATTAAACCAATATCGGTTTGCAAAACCGACAATCTGCAAAACCGACTTGGATTCTATGACAGCCCTGAATGTGTTTTTTTTTTATTTAAGTTACAATTTTAATTACTGGTTCTGTAGTTCTTCTCTAGTAGCACTTAGAAAACGTTGGCTAATGCCATTGTAAAAACGCTTTATATTTAAATTTATTAAACATGTTTTTATTGCATTATTTAATACGCCTTATTAAGTATTCAAATTTCGAGTGCAGGTTTGTAATAGTGCTGTTCCTTCATAAAATAAAACCAGATAACAATAAAATATATTAAAAGTTTTTTTTCTTTAAATAAAATTTTTTATAAATATTCAAACAGAATCTTTAATTTGAAATTTATTTGATTAGAAATGCACACCTTGGACGAAAATGTAAGCGTAGGTAAGTAAATTAATTTATGCTGGTGGAAACTCAATACGAACATGGCTTCTTACATGTGTTGTTCAACTGAATTTGTAACGATGCCATTTTGTCAATCTCATGTTACATTTTGTCTGTAGTTCAACAAAATAATTAAGTGCATTTTTATCGCTTTAGCGATTTGAATAGAAACACGGAAAAGACGAAGAAATAAATATAAATGGCTATTTATGCACATAAATTACCGAAAGAGGCATAAAGACACACTTGCCACACCATCATTATGTCTGATGCTGATATGGAATAATATTCAGTTTTAACTTAAATAAGTCATTAAATTGAAATAAATCAAAAGCCCTTTTTTTTGGTTCATTTACAAAGCATTTGCTGGGATGTTTATTTTTACTTTCAAATGAAAGTTTAACGCGAACTAACGCAGTACAAAACTGACTTGGCTGGCTGAGATGATCTGAAACATGTACAAATGCAAGCTGAAAGAAAATTTTATATTTCTATTAATCAGAGTCAGTAAAAGCTGTGCTTGTTATTTAAAAAATATCATAGACAAATCAAAAAAACTTCACAAATAATAAATAAATTTGTAAGAAAATCGCATGCCTCATCTTGCCATCATAAGCAGGGTAATCAAAAAAAATTTCCTCATTTACTCGTGCCTGATAAAAAAAATTAAATAGTAAAATTTAGCCATTTCTGAAATTTATTATTACAAATGTGGATAAAATATGTAAGTTTTCTTGGACCAGTGCTCAAGGGAAATCCCCTGAATATGCATTGCTTTGCACTGGAATTAGATAGGGAGAGGTGTAGTGTAGAAAATAGTCAGGTGGTGAAATTGATGGGAAGGTAGAGCTTAATTCCTGCAAAGTTGCAGCGTCTCTACTGTTAATTTAGACGCATTAGTTTTCAGCTAAGGGGAGCCATTTTATTTTGTATATTGCAGCGTCCAACAAAGTTACTATTATTGTTTACATTTTGTTAACAACAATTAGGTATTTAAAATTAAATTTCACTACACGTGCGCACATAAATTCATACACACGGCTTTAACAATTCTATACTGAGGATGGCAACGACTTTTGTTGTTAAAGCCAACAAAGTTCATCACGTAGTTGATCATGATGGAATTGAGGATATTCCAGGTGATAGAGAGATTAAAAGTTTTTTCTTGTCACTAAAATGTGGACATGTTTACTGTGTTTGTTTGGCCTGTTTGTGGTGTTACCTCGACTAATTGTTGAACAACTAAAAAATACATGTTTTACTACCGTAACTTTATAATACAAAATTTAAAATGCATATACATATATATTTGTTTATGTGTGTATATAAATATATATTTTGTTTATAAAGTATTTAAATATACAATGCATGTATACAGATCTGGACACGTTTAGAGAATTCTGATAACCCTCTGAAACAAAACATCTTAAAAGTAAAGTAGGCGGCAACACAATTCCATCGACCCGAATACTTAAGTTCATTTCATATTTGAGGGTATGTTTGCATTCGAAAATATTGCTTCGTGGCGGTTTTTTATTGTAGTAATATGGCGTTTTATTTGCTGTCTAAAAATCAAGCATGTAGATAGAAATACGTCTTGGTAAAGTTTTTTGGGAATTTTAAATACGAGTATAAATCTTTTGTCATTGGCATATTTATATCAGTTACTCGAAATTTTATTTGTTTCTAAAGTGGGCTTCTACAATCTTCAGCCATGCATTTTTAATTGGGATAATTTAAACAATTTAATTCAGTGTTTCTATTTATTTAATTTTGTCAATCTGGGTTACTCATTTCACAGCTGGAAAAACTAAAACAAAGTATAGTGAAGTATTATTCGTTGGTCATCTCTATTTGTGTTTTTTTTAGTTACTGTTTTAACATTGGCTTGCCATTGTACACAATTTTTTGTTTTCACTGAACATACTTCCCAGTAAATATACTTATGAGAAGGGTTGCATTTCAAGTTTTATTCAACATTTATAACAATTTCGTACTTCTTGAGCAATAACTTCATTTGCATTTTGTATGGAATATTAGTTAAATAATGACATTTATTGATGGTGCTACACTTAATGCTACATTAGGTGCGTTCTGCTATTTTTTGTCTAAAATTTAGTAAAATGGGAATAAGAAAACTAAATAAGTAAAAAAAAATATTCGAACACGGAATCGCTAAGAACCAAATAAGTTGCAGCAACATATTTACGCATCAATAAAAAGTACGAATGTGTACGAATTATATTTTCATAGTTTCATGCATGATCCAGATATTGGATCATGGTTTAAATGTTTTTTTCGTTCAGTTTCCTTTATAAAAAAATAGTAACTTGATTTTTATAAATTTGAAAATTTTAGAAAGAAAAGTAGCCCCTTCTCTCAAATTGACGAATTGCCCCAATATTTTTAAAATAATTTTTAATGAGTGAATAAAACGTAAATTAATTTTAACATCGAAGAGAGACATTTAGCTGAGTCCTTATTGCCGCAAACAAATTTTCTTTACATTGTCCATTTTGCTGTAATTTTTATACCCTTTAACACGTTTAGCTCTAAAAGTGTTAAAGAAAAATTATTCCATTTATTATAAGATTTCAGTTGGAATGTATTCTGTCGCCTTGAAATTTTCTATATATTTGATGCTCACTTAGTGCTACATACCCTAACGCCTCTCCTTGGCAGTCATCAAGCTAAATTATTATCTAGCTATTGTACATCATGTAGTGTCCATATGGTTAATAATTTGAATAGAAGGATAACGAACGCACTTGTGTTTAATCATAGACAGTTAATCATTGACTCAAACGTATGATTTTAATTCGCAATATTATTTAATTTAATTTATTTATTTCGATTAAACTAATCTGGAGTACATTTTAGATATATAAATTAAATAGTAATACCAGAATTAAACAAGCATATATCGTTTGAAAAAAAACAACAACAAAATAACTACATCAGTAAACCACAAAACAATTCATTATGTTCATTATATTAATTATATTTCATTATTATTATTATTTATAATTATCACAGCATGCGTAAATTTTACGCAGATTACGACAGATAGAGGAGTTTTTCAGGGGGAAAGCTCATGAGAGGTATTGGTCTATCTCCAGCTGCGCCATAGCAAGAGCTCTTTCGGCGCGGTATGATTTACATATAACTAGGCAACTCTTGAGCTTCTTCCGATTGTCCATTAGTAGATTTATGGCCGTCTGCAAGGGCCACTGGGTCATGGGAAGACATGCTGAGAGGATAATGCCCGATGTAGGGACTGTGGGAACGCTTCGCAGAAGGATACTGCTGTGCACATTCTCTGTGAGTGCATAGTCTTGCTAATTATAGCCTGAAATTCTTGAAGAACTTGTGGCTGTGCTGTCAGTTGGATCTAACAGACTTATTAAGGTACATGAACGGCACAGGGTGTCTGTTTTCCTGGGTCACTCCATCTTGGTCGGCTGCCTTCTAACCTAACCTTAACTTATCTTTCTTGGATTAATTTTAAGTATATGAAAATATATTTTCGGTTCTAGACTCCCTTGTATTTTCATAGTATCGTGCATTCGCATGTGTCTTTTGCAGTACAACTGCAAATCTATTTGAAAAAATTTTCAGAAACTTCTGCCGTCTTTTCAATTGGTACGTTGCCTACACTTTCATTAATTGTTTTCCCTATTTCCCTTCTGATAGCTGGAAGTTATAAAATATTTTTACTTGTTGGCATGTCTTTTCAGAAGTACTATTGTTCTATGAGACAACACAGCACGGCATAGATACATATTAGAATTTAATTCTACAGGCGTAAAATGTTACAATAAGAAGAGTACATACAGTGGAGCGATTCAGAAAATAAATCCTAATAAATTTTCAACGTTTAAAGCTCTAACTTAAACACCTTTACTAGTTCGAAAAATAAATTATCCAGTATAGTCATAGTGATGCATCTAGTCCAAATATTTCCAACAAATATTATGTTGACATAAAAAAATTACAATTTCAGATTCACGAGAGTAAAATAGCATGATATGGGTAGATATTCAGAGTCACATTATAAATATTTCTTGAATTAAAAAAAAGAAAAGAATTATAAATATACATACGTAATGCTCGTACATATAAAATGATATTCACCACTATCGCGAATTAGAACTTAAATTTTTGTTGCCGTGAAATTTACATTCCCTTCGAACGCACTAATTGCTATCATGAAATTCACGTGGAATTTTTTTCCCGTTATCATTTTCAGTAAAGGCGGAAAAGTGAAGACGATTTCAAAAACATAAAAATTAATTAAAAAGCAAACCAATTAAAATTTAATACAGAAATAAAAATTCGTGGGTTTACAAGTCTTTAAGTGCTAAGTTGTGTTTTTCAATATCAAGGGAACAGTGAATTCGTCAACCACATAAAAAGTAGTACATTTGAACAACAAAAAGTACCTGAATGCATTAATTAAGAGAAGTATGAAAATTAAAGAATTTCAAAAATAAAATAAATAAAATGTTTAGACTTGGAAGTATGACTAGCACCTTAAGTTAATTGATAAGGGAACTCTAAAACTCTGCCGTCATGTTTTTGTATACTTTGACAAAACACCCTCTATTGGTCTGTTGATTTAAATTTTTTTTTATTATTTGTGTATCTTTCCGCTATAAAAAATTATATTTATTAAAAAAGAATTTACTTACATTTTGTATGCAATTCCCCAACAAAAATCAAGTCAATTAATTAAAATAATAAAATAATTAGCAGCTTAAAATTCAATTGAAAATTTTGTAATCTATCGAACCGAATTGGTCCATTATCTCATGAGATTTTGCTTGCGAACTAAATTCAGTAGCGAACTTTTGGCTTTGAACTTTGAAATTATGGGATGGTTGCATACACACGCCCACACATACACACATCTAATCTGACATCATCGCGAAAATAGTCAGAATTGACTCCCAGGACCTAAAAGCTTGGAAATATAACGAAAAAAATTAAAATCAGAAACTTCCTATAACGGGGGATTTAAAAATCTTTAAAAACTTTATATTGAAATTCGATGTAAAACTGTGCTATAAACAATTCAATGTTATTAAATGCGAAAGGTAGGCACACATTTAAATCAATTTCCAACAGCCCCACTATGCAGCTCTCCATACTATGAAAACATTTATAATCATAAAATGAAAGAAGAAAGAAAAAATAAAAATAGTGGCAAGAATATCCCAGAATCTCTCGTATGGTGTGTCAGCGAATATGACAACAGTGATGTGCCTGATGATAACGTTGCTGTTGGCTGGAGATTCTATTTTTTTTTATTTCACAAAATGTTGATCATAAAGTTGTGTTTAATGATCAGAAAACACTAATGCAACGCGCAACTTTAACAACCGGCCATATTATGCAACATAAAAATTATGACAAGTTGTTACATGTTGTTGCACAAGACATGCCTGTTTCCTTTTTTAGTTGCATTATAAATTAAATGCTTGTAGTATTATATTTGTTAAAATTTGCATTGAAATTCATTCAACGATTTCTCAAGCAGTCTCCAACAAAGTATCTGCTAGATATTTTTTTCTTCACTTGCCCAATTTGGATAAAGATCTAAGGCAAAGTAGTTTTGTTCATATATAAGCAAATTATGGTCATAGAAAAAATTTTAACATTGTGTTTCCTTTTACAGAATTGGCCAAAGATAAAATTTTATGGTAAAGTATTATTTATTTTTATTTAAAGATATTTTACTAAATGCGGCTTCTGCGAAACTGGTTTTAGAAAATGAAAACTTTTAACACAAATCTACCACCTGATTAATTTATTTTCGTTTTTGTTTTCATTCTTTTGAATTTCATCCTAAGAGATGAAATGTTTTTTGTGTGAGAGAGAGAGAGAGAAACGAAATGGAAAAGTCAACATTATTATGCTTTTCATTTAAAAACTCCTAAGTAGTTTGTCATAAGTGGAAAACTTCTGTTTGTCAAACTGAATTCTTAAGTATATGATAAAGTTAATGTAATGCACACAAAGCAATGTCAACAAGAGCACACAAACAACAACAACAACAATGATTGAAGCAAAAGCATGCTTGTAAGATTGCAGCTACTGTAGACGATGATGAAGACGATAAGACGATAGCAACACATGCATCAAATAAGTAGAGGCATAATAAAAAAAAAATCACACTTTTGAATGACAGCATCATTGACATTAACATTATGAACGGCACAACAATGCATGGCACAGTGGAATCGATTGGGTAAATGCATCATGGTAAGATTTAATGGCAAACTGAATAAATTGAAGAACTCAACAGTTTTAATTATCAAATTTTTACAAATTTTATATTCATGAATTTTGCAGAACAACAACTAAGTTAATATATAGTTAATATATCAATATAGTACTTTTTTCTATAATTTTCTGATATTGCTTACTGAAATAATGTGTTAACTACTCTAAAAATTAATTTTATTTTTGATTCTAATTTTAAAATTGTACTTTTTCCCAAAAAAATATGTGAAATGTATTATTACATACTTTATGATATTCTCATAAAGTATTCTTTTATAAAAGCAAAGTCAATATCTGAGGAGGAAATCACATCCATATACTATATTGATATACATATATATATAGAATTCTTCATAACTTTTATTATTATCTTTTCGTTGTTTTTTTTCAGCATTCTGTGAAGAAGACTTAAGGAATTAATTATGAAACATTCAAAATGAAATCATGGCCCTTACACCCGAAATTTTGTGAAAAGATATGGAAAATATGATAAAAAGAGCACGTATGTGCGAAGCAGAAAATGAACATCAGTCACAGGATATCATTTTTCAAAACTAATTGCAAAAAATTCCGCCAAAAATATACTGTATTTAAAAAAAAAAATTATAATAATCGCATAAATAAAAAACTTATAAACCATTTAAACCATATAGCGCCTTTTGTGCCACTCTGTATAAATATATACTCCCAAAATAAATTCAGTTAATTAATTTTATTTTTAGCTATGATATGTGTAGCGAGATTTTTGGAATAGAATAATAAGAGTGCTGTTGGCTGAGTAGTTAGAGCTTTGACAGTGCAACTGCCAAATCTTCTACTAACAGCGATCTACATCGTCGGTATTTTTTTCACTTGGAACAACACTCAGGTGATGATTTTAATACATGCGATGCTTTGTGCTGGAACTAGAGGAAAGGGATAGTGAGACAGATGACAGCTGGTGAAGGTTCACTATCTTCCAATTCTGCTTTTGCACGTTCTTTGTTTCATAGCAGTGTTGTAGCGCTTATGATGTCAAGGAAACGTATTAAATGGTGAAGCTTTGTTTTTAGTAATTATTATACTTCGCCGGTGCTACACTATACCGACGAAGGAGTTCGTTCTGATGTGATTGTGGATTGGATACAGCTAAAGCCGTTACTTTTCAGTGACCTGTGACTATGCCTTCGCCACTGAAACCTTGCGACAACAACTGACACACAAAGACACACTAATGCTCAACAGAAAAATGCGAGAATTACCCATTGATTTTAGACCCATGCTTTCTTCTGGTAGTTTTCTTAGAATTTTGTGAAGATTTCGATTTTGCTGTATGCCCGTGACGTTTCTTCTCACCCGAACAAATTGACCCACCCTAAGTTCCTCACTACCAACAGAGTTGAAAATATATCAAAAAAAAATTCCAATTGTACCATTATCTCTATCCATGTCCTAAATAGATTTGACATACATACATGTGGTAACTTTACTAGCTTTGTTTAAAAATTTTATTCAATATTTTTTTAAGCCGTGAATGTGCGATATTCTTATTTATATATATGTATTTCTTGTATGGCTAAGATAGTCTACCTGTGCATTTCATTGCTGCTTATTCCAACTTATCAGTAGACCTTCGACGAGAAAAAATTTCACATGTTTATACAAAAACTCCTAAAAAATGTTTGAGAATAGCTAAAATGGAAAGAAAAGAAAAGTTATTATAGGCACCAGCGGAATGTACATATACACTATCTTATCAATACAACAAATGTATTATATATAACTCGCATTGAATAAATAAAAGAAAATATGTTTAAATTATACATTCTTTGCAGAAAAATTATCTTCTTCGCTCTGTAATTTCTTCGAAAGCCCGACATACTTTTGTGCTTTTCCCAACACACTTCGGTAAAAAAAATTTACGTTAATTCAATTAATATTAAATATTGAAAGTATATGAACTGTTTGCTTAAATATAGTTTATTATACACTTTAAGAAAGAGTCAGAATGCACTGAAATATATATAATTGTTTTTAACTGAAAAGAAAAGCCTTACCTTACTTTAAAAGAGATTTTCAAAAATTAACACTGTTAACGCAGTGTTTTTTTAATTCTCAAAATAATTTTCAGTCTCAGCACACCACTTTTTTCGTCAATGATACATGAGATAACTATTTATTGAAATATACAAAAAACTCATTGTGAAAAAAAAAACGTTATTCTATTAATGGAAACGATATGGCAGTATGCAAAAAATCAAACTAATGAAAAAATTTATTTTCTGAAATGAAATGAAAATATTCAAATTAGCTACACAATGTTTAAACAATTCATCAAAAATTCAACACTAAAATTAAATACGCCTACTGAAGAGCAATTATAAACGCATAAATTATATAAAAGCAAGACGTGTTGAACAATGTTCACAAAATATTGTATAAAATGTAAATTAAATCAACACTGCGTTCAGAAAAGGGCACAAAGGGTAAATAATAATAATAAAAAAAAACTTGAAAATATGATACTCATCATGAAAATAATTATTTACGTACAGCAAAAATTTTTACATTTTGTGAAAGACATGTGAAGATAAACACACAATAACGAACGCATGCCAAAAAATGCTTGTAAAACATGTAAAATAAAACTTTACGTTCGTTTATTCTTTTTTTTTTACCAACAAAAGAAAGGAAAAATTATGATTTTTTAAAAACTACATTATACAATAGACATTTTGTACGTAGGTGGTTGGTTGAGCATTTAAACAGAATTTCATAATACTATTACCAGAGGCAATAAAAAAATATGTAAAATAATATTAAAATGAAAAATAATAAAAAAAAAAAAATAACTATGAACGATGTAGGAATACATTTATTTAATTTACCTTTTGACTACCCTTTCACAAAAAAAAATCACTCATTTTTCATCATGTTCTCAGTGATGATGTATGTTATGATGTAAAAATGTATTACAAAAAGTGTTGAAGTGTTAAAAAGTCATCCTCATCAACGTAAGGAATACAGCCAAGTCTAACCGAAAGTCAGAAAGCAAGGAAGCAAAACTACAAAAAAAGAAAACAAGAACTTTATTAAGATTTTCTCCGTATTTAATGCCCAACATCAGAGTTACATCGGGCATGCCTACTTTCAAAGAAATTAGCATACTCATCTATATTTTCCATGTAGGATTTCCTTATTTTTCATATTTTTCTTTTTCTATTTGTGTCATTAGTTTAGTATGCCCTACATTCAGCAATTCACTTTTAAAAGTTTAAGTAGAAATATGTACATGGACAACATTTTCTATTTATTTACTTGATATACATTCGGATAGCGATTTAAAAAAAAAAACTTTCTTGACTGTTGACTGTAGGTCTATGAATAATTAGGGATATTTTGTATATTAAACTTGCATACCATAGTTTATCGATAGCTTGAGTAATGTCGATAAAGATGGCACTATAATACTTGTAATTTTTTTATCTTGGACCAGCACTCCGGAGATGACCCCTAGACATGCTATGACAGGAGGTGAATCTTCTCTGTCTTCCAACTCTCCGTTTGCACGTTCTTTCTTTTATAGCATAAACATGAAACATGTTACCTTAAAATATAATTTTTGTAAAAAGTTTCCAAATCATCATTACGTTATAGAAAATAAGAATGAAATTAATTCTAATTATTTAATCTGATTGAAGATTGACGATTGAAATCACTTAGTAATTGATCAGATGCACCAGCAAATTGCATTATATCTGATAGTATTTGAAATTTCGTTGCAATGGCCGGTGGGACATCTGAGTTATTTATTATTATCCTTTTAACTCGTTGGGCACGCATTAATAAAAAAAGGGCGATTACAAATTTCATCGCACATGATTTATTGAATATATTTATATATGACATAATGTATATACATAATTTGCTTTTAAAGTGCACTGAGACATAAAATGTCAATTTATGTAATTTTAATTAAAATTATTTTTTTTTGGCATCGCAACATGATTTTTTTTTGTTAGTTTTAACTTTTATTCCAAAATCGTACTTATATTGCAAGAAGTCGTAAGGTCTTTCTCTCTGCATATTTGTAGGAATATAATGCGATTTTCAATATACCTTTCATTTTAGTGTAGCGACTACTGTTGTCTAAGAAATTCGACATTTTTTTCTCTTTTCTTAGTTACACTGTTCTACAAAAATTTACTTTTTTCATGTGCCTGTGTTTTGATATTGTAACTGCTGGTGCCGAAAGGTAGCAATAAATAACATGGCTCTTAGAGCTTTAAATTCATGCGAATTCACCCAACACCAGAGTCTTAGCAACTGTGTTTTACAGATTAACAAAATGAACCCCAGCAGATATGTATCAGCATTAAACCCTTTTAATCTGTTCTCCATCTCCCTGAATATCACTTCCCTTGAAATCTGCATCATATTTCTATTCATAGTTTGTATTTGTTTAAGTTTCTTTTGCGTAGTTGTTTCAGTTTCAAATTTCTTCTTTTCTTCTTAAAATGAACCATTTGGCTACAAATTGTTTTGCAAGTTTTACAAGTACGTTGCAGGATGTTATTATTATTTTTATATAGTGCTTCCATAATTATATCAGTGAAATTTTTTTTATCAAATATATTAATATGGTAGACTATGTCGATCACTGTTATGCATTCATATGAGTGTAATGCAAACGAAAAATTTTAAAATCTTTTTCTTTTCATTTTAATTTAAGAAATTTTTTTAGTTACTGTCTGCATTATTTCGCGCCTCATTTATATCGCTGTGAGTGTATAAGTGCAGGCCGTGCAGCTTTTTTTTTTAAATTTTTTCTTAGTACATATTTATGACACAGCGTATTAACCGAAGACGTTGTGTATCCAGCACAAAACCAAAAGTATAGAGAAAATATGGCTAGTGGCTTGCACTAAACTACTTTGTAGAGATATACAATCAAGCAAACGTGAAGGGTACTTGCATTGTTCAAGTTCATCTGTAAGGACAGACAATGGAGCAGAAATACTCACAATGATTACAGTAAACAGTGAGTGAGTATATGAATTAATATGTGAACGGCGGAATAGAAATGTCTTACTAAGTGAATTCATTAAGTATATTTTTATTTTTTTTTTCTTCTTGTGAATATTGGTTGTATCTTTTATAAAGAGTGTTTGTTCAAAAAAAAAGATCACTTATATATCCCCATGTGTAGCCGCACATGTTTGCATTTAGATGTGTGTGTGTGTTTGTATGGAAGTTAGTTTAATGCATGAGAGATGCTTTTCTTTGCCTTGTGGCCTTTGGAAACCCTTAACGAATGGTAGAAAAAAAAACTGTTTATGCGTTTTTTAGTACTCTTTGCACTTTCTATTTCGAGTGTTTTTCTTATAACTTCACTTCGTTTTAAAAATGTTTGCAGTTGCAGGCATGTCCTCTATTGTCGTTTGTCAGCGGACAAACGTTCAATCAGTCCATAATTAGTTTTGTTGAGAAATTAATGGTATAATATAAAATTTATTTTACGCGTTATTATTAGTATTACTACTATTATTGCTATAATTACTATTATTATTATAATTTTTTTTTCAAGAGTGTGAGGTTTGGTTTAAAATGCCTTTGCACTTACAGTGACCGCCGTCAGCTGTGTTGAGTGGTGTTAATACTAAAACAATCCCTCCACCTCATCCTCCTTCCTACTCTTTCCTCCTCCTATCTCACTCCTCCTCATCCTACCTGACCCCTCCTCTTCCTACCTCCTCCCTCCTCCTCCAGGGTATTCCTTCTGTAGCGACGCACCAAGGTCCCTCTTCTTCCCCCATAGGACGCACCTAATGTATTGTCCCACAGTATTCCAATTATTCTGACGCTCGAGAATCTTCTCTATTACGTTAGCAGGAGTGAATTCGGCGACCTGTTGTGTCAATGCAGTTTCTTCAGCAGTTCTCCTCCATGCGATACTGATAATTCCTGAAGTACTAGTAGCCGGGAAGAGTTGCATCAGAAAGTAATTAAACTACTCTAGTGCTTTGCGGTTGGTCTTGGCATCGCAACTCCGCAAATTTTGCTGCCGTACAGCAGTATTAACTGCCTTAATCAGCACCCTCTTGCCCTGTATAGTACCACAGATATTTGCCGTCAGGCTGCTCAGCATTTCAGTCACCCTTGCCGCCTTAGTGGTCCCGTGCCATATCTGAGCCCAGTATGTGAGCCTGCAATCGAGTCGCATGTCCAAATATTTTACAATTTTTATTATTATTATTATTATTATTATTATTATTATTATTATTATTATTATCATTATCATTATAACGGTTATAAATACATATTTTAAACTACACAGAATTATAAAGACAGTATGGGAACATCCTTAAATTAAGTTTCCTTCACATCTTAGATTAGTCAATGTAAAAATAAAGATGTTCATGTTGCTTTCGTCGTCCAGCTTTCCTAGTATGCCGCGCTTTTGACAATACCTCTTTAATATAGTTCTTGAGTGCCTCTTATTTTCCAGCTCTGAGTGTGTGAGTGAATAAAAGTGTCATAACATGGTGCAGCCATCATTTAGCTCTTCATTCGCATGATATTTTTTTATTCACACATAAAGCTGGCGAGCAGTGAAGCACAATAAAAATAAAGCTTTCAATTTATCATCCATTAAAGTTTGTACATATTTGCACAAACTCTTATTTGTGGAGATGGTAACTTTAAAATTGTCAATATTTATTACAAATACAAACAAATGTTTTTACTTTGAACGAAATTTGTATTTGTTTGGAGCCATTCCACTTATTAGAAAATATTCATGTAGAAAATTAGTGTGAGATTTCAATTACGGACTGAGAAATAATTCTCTATAATAAATGGCAGTTCGGAAAACGCATTCCAATGTAAGGTGGCTGATAATAACTTTGAGCAACTGAAAAATTACAAAGGTTTTTCTTATAAAAACTGATAATTGTTTGTTTAGATTGTGAGTGGTTAACAAATTCGTAAAAGCTCTTCACAAATTTTACAGTTTGGTAGCAGATAAGAATTCCTAGTCTAAAATAATATAGCGAAAATACAAGAGTCGGTCTTGGTGTAGGTGCGCTAGCAACTATAGATTAAAGGGACCAGACAATCTCTTAAACGACTTGAGGATCAAAGGCTTATGACAAATAAAGTGTCACACTGGGACCTAGGGAATAAGTTTGTACGCAGAAGAAATTTTTTACAATGGATTTTTTAAAATGGACATTTTGAGATTCTTTTCTTCAATTCGTTTAAAACAATCAAAAATATACTAAATTTTGGGATTTTGCTATTTTGTTATTTTGCATTGGAGGATGACAATATATATTTTATCATATAGATATTTATGTCTGATAAAAATTAAAAATTAAATGGCAATTCGAATGAATAAAATTGGCACTTATATGAAGTTACTCTGACCTACAAATTTCCGAGAATAGTGAACTTAGCTTAGTTTTTACCCGAATCTTCCATCCAACTACTTTATCGTGCCGTAATTTTAAAGTAAAAAGATCATTCTACGAACGTTGAAATTATAAAAAAAAAAACTTTGTGGGTTTTTATACCAGTAATTCTGATGTGCATTAAGGTTAATTGATTAAGTTAAGGTCAGAAGATTTCAGTATCGATTGCATAGTCACTGGTGCCTCAACAGCCTCACCAATTCATCCGCCATCCCATTACCATCATACCCATCAAATCGGTAAGTATATAAAAATTTATTTGTGGCAATTTAATTAGAAAGTGTTAGTTTTTCCGCTACAGCAACTCTTTGGTTTATATTAAATCACATTTTCCATATCAACTGAAAAATGCCATTTAATATTATAGTTTTTATTTTACAATGTGTTCTTGTAATACTCGTACATATTACATACACGTACATACATATAAAATTAAAACTAAATTCTATTGAAAACGAAATGCTTAAACATTGGAAAATTGATGACTAATTGAAGAAATTTATTTGAGCTTGAAATTAAAGGACAATAAAACACTTGTACACAAAACAGAAAATATACTTCAAATCAATAAATTCTTATTTCTTTCCTAATAAGAATGATGACAAATGACTTTTAAGAAAATTTAATGTCTCATACGATGAACATCATTTCTCAATTAATATCTATCAAACATTTTTGTTATTATTGCTGGCGCCAACGTAAGAAGATACTTAAGTCAAATCTAATAGAATCGATATTGTTTTTACAACAAGGTCGTAGGAATAATCTCGTCTAAAACATTATCACGCGTTCATTCACATTTTCATAATGAGAGGAGTTCACAGGGAAAAAGACACTGGTACTTTTGAATAAATCTTAACAAGACATTTTCTGGTTTATAGTACCCAGAAAAAAATAAAGAAACATTTTGTAATATCAAAGAAATTTTCCTGAAGAAGCTACAGAAAGGAGTAGCAAAATAAAAATTAATATTATATATAAAAAGAACCTGCAGCTTAAATAATTTTTAAATTTAATTAATATAAGGAGGTCAAAAAACTAGAAGAATTATTTCGGCGTGGCGATGGCACGTTGACTACAAAACCAAAAACAGACCTGGGCTCAACTCCAGTTTCATACTAAAATTATAAAAACAAAAATATCTCGCATTTCTCTGATGTACATTAGTGTGTCTTTGTGTGTCAGTTATTGTCGGAAGGATTCAGTGTCAAAGTCATAGTCACTGGTCACTGAACAATACCGACTTCAGCTGATAGCAATCCACAATCACATCAGTACGCCCTCCTTCGTCGGTATTGTGTAGCACCGGCGAAGTAAAATAATAATAAAAAAAATGGCTACTAAACCGAAGCTTCAGCACTGCTACGAGTATAAAAACAAAGAACGTGCGAAATCAGAGCTGCAAAATAATTAATTAAGCTTCACCTCCTGTCGTTTCTCCTACTATCCCTTTCCTATAGTTCCAGCACAATGCTTCACATGTGTAGGAGCCATCTCCTGAGTGCTGGACCCAGAAAGAAAAAAAAAATATCAATTAAAAAATAATGTCAATTTTCACCTGTCAAGAAATTAATAGTATCAATTAAATTATGTATTATTGTTGGCTTAATTGAATTAATTTTTAATTAAATTTTTAATAATAATTATTTAAAAAATTAATTAAATATTTTGAAAATTTCAAACAAACCAAAAAAAAGAAAATATTCGAATTCAATTCGAATGCTTTTATTGGTTATTGATTTATATTTTTATAAATAATGTTGCATATATGATATGCATTTCAAAAAATAAGATGAATTTTTCTACGTTTCTTAGCAAAAAAATTAATTATTTATTTATCTACAGTCTAAAAATTAATTAAAATTTTAATTGAATTGATTAAACTTTTCATTGGAATAATATATTATTCAAATTTAAGGTGTTAATTAAAAATTAAAAATAACAATTTTTTTTACACATTTTAATTTTTTATATTCAAATGAAATTGGACTAACAACAGATCCAAAATCAATGTCAAAATTACCACTTTCGATATAGAACAAAATTCATATACATTTTAATATTGTGTTGGAAATTTCGATCTGAATCCAATGCCGCAATTTTGTCTCAGGTAAAATTTCAGTTTTAGTACCAGCTATTTAAAAAATAAATATAAAAAATAACTGAAGCAAATCCATGTAGAATCATTGTGATCTATACATTGTAGATATATTCAACGACCCAAATGTAAATTAAACTACGACTAAACATTGAATGACAATGCTGCTAACAAAGTATACTTATATAAATAAACATACTTTGTTTGGTAACAACTTGTTATAAGATTCCCTTTTTTTAGAAGAAGTACTCTTTGACACTGTCGTTATTTTCGTTTGGTATTCACTTTTAGTCTCTCTATGACACAGTTCTTTCTTCCATTGATGGAGTAATTGCTATTTTTATGAATTTTTATCTTCTTTCTAGTGTCAATTACATCTTTGAAGTGTATCTATCCATTGGCATTGTTATTTATTGAAACATAAGCATATGTTGCTGATTATTATCTTTGGCCTAACACGTTTGACATAGTAATCCTTTTTACTTATTACATTTATAATTGTTATTATTGTTTTATATAGTCTGAATTAATTGGAGTGATTATGTGTACAAGTTAACAATTCATTACTGAGTTTCATTTCGTTTTTTTTATGTTGTAGGGATGGCACCTACACATGCGATGCATTGTGCTGGAACTAGAGGAAAGAGATAGTAGGAGAAGTGGCAGGAGTTGTAGCATCACTATCTTACAACTTTGCTTTTGCATGTTTTTTTTTTTATAGCAGTGTTGTAGCGCTTCTGACGTCAAGGAGACGTGTTACATATTGAAGCTTCGTATTTTGTAGCCGATTTTGGTTATTATTTTACTTCGCCGGTGTTACACAATACTGTCGAAGCAGGGCGTTCTGATGTGTCAGTGAGATGGTTACATCTGAAGCCGTTACTATTCAGTGATCACTGACTATGCCATCGCCACTGAAACCTTCCGACAACAACTGACATAAAGACATATGAGAAGAAATGCGAAACTGGGCTCGAACTGAGGACTTTTAGTTTTGTAGTAAACGTGCTAACTGCTAACTGCTTCAGTTAAAAAATATATGATGTTGTAGTTTTGAAAGGCTTTTCACTTTTGCAAATGCTATTGGCTGAGTTGTTAGCGCGTTGGCTCAACAAGTAAAAGAGCATGATAGTAATCCCCAGTCAAATGTTAAATGTTTTCCTGATATATCTGTGCTAACAGGTCGCTGTTTTTGTTTGTATTTTACTACAGTATTTATCGCTGACACAAGAACACATTTTTTTTTGCTTTGACTGGGTTTTAAGAAGAATAACTTCTGGTTGCAGAGTCAGCGCACTCATTACTTAGTCAACACCACATATATCTCCCTCATGACCTTTAAACATCTTTTAATAAAGAGTGTTTCTTTCTGTGAATCAAAACGTGGACTGGAGTCGGTTAAATATTTGGGAATATGTGACCGTTTATCAGGCTGATGCAGGCTTTGAGTAGAATTGTTTATCAATCATACATAAGCGGATCATTTTGGGGTTGTTAACAGCGTTAATTGTGATACATAGAGAATTCAGACATAATCTGCTTAACACGAGGTTATTGGAAGGTGATGCTGACAGACTTTTCCTGTAAGAAATTGATAGGGCAGCACACATCATATGAGATGGTCCAGGCTAAGCTGGAATTAGACTGTAAGCATTTTTATTTTTATATTTAATATTTTATTAACAAGTATTCATTTACTATTGTTTTGTCTCACCGTCTTATGACATTCTTGATAAAAATTTGGTAAACACATTCAGAAGATGGATGCAATGGTTTTTTCTAAAAACCCAATGATGAGAAAGGATACCGATAATAATCGGTTGGCATATGCTGACATGGATGTTTTCTTCAATATTCCCGCTTTATGTTAATAACAAAATCGAAGACAAAAATTCTGATAACAAATACGAATACAAAACAAACTATAAATTAATTGTGAAGATTTCTCAGTGCAAACTATTTTCTGGGTTATTGCAGCAATTTTCTTTAGAGAAAACTTATAATTCTACTTCTTTGGAATTTTTTTAGTTTTAAAGCACTCAAAAGTTGCACATTGAAACATAATGTCTGCATTATTTGTATCTCTATATTTTCACTTACACACCATGATGATGACAATGTATTGCCGTTGAGGCTAATGATAATAATTATAATTATTAAAAATGTGTTGATAATGTGTTCTGTGTTCTGCTTAAGAATATTAAACAATATTCATGTACACAATTTATTTTAAATTTGGTTCATATTCTTCATATTCTGTGTGTGCAAAATAAGACGAGACTTAAAAAGTGCATGTATGATGTCATCATGCATCCTTTGTTCCTATACAGACTACATGTCTCTTGTAAATTTATAAACTTCGGCAAAAGAACTACGAGTACATTTTACTTGCTATTATCCAGATATGTAGAGGAATTGTTATTATGTTAGAGTTTGCAATTTGTTTTTATTTTTCTAATTATCTTTTGTCTTCCGAGCAGAGAAGAATTCTCCATTTTTTTATGTTTATTAATTGACTTTTAATTCTGACACTCAATTTTGTTCAGTAGTTGATAATATTCAGGCATTAGTATATTGTAATTCAGTTTGTCTATGCCTCTTCATCTGTCGTAGTTTTGTCATTCTGTCTTCTTGTGTAATTTCTTATTTTAAGTTTGTTTTGAAGTTAAGATACCCTATAAATCGGTTATTTCTTCGTCTTTATCCTCTTTGTTTATTCATTATTATTTTGTTTAAACATTTTTTTTAATGGATAATTTTTAGTCAGCATTACAATTATAAAGCAGATTTTTAAGAAGTGCATTAACAACAACAGCAACAAATGTGAAAATTTTAAATTTATACGAATTGGTTTTTATATTTTGCACAATAAGGAATTTTTATTCAAATAGTTGGAAATGTGAATTGAAATTAATATATATAGATTTATTATTAAAAAGATTTTAGTTTCTGGTAATAATTATCGCATATTTACAAAATTATTGAAACAATATAAAATTCCCAGACCTGGCTTCAATACAACTTTTGTATGAAAATACTCACACGGAATACTTTAAAATGAAACGACTACACAATACATACGATGGTAATACGAGCTTGTGAATTGAACAAATACAATTTATAAATTCGAAAAAGAAAATCATAACCAGAAAATTAGAAAACATTCGTTCACAAACACTAAAAATATGAAAAATTTTACCCATTTAAGGCGTAAATAGCTACCGAATAAAGTGTGAAAAATTATGAATTTTCCAAGAAAATATCCTGTAGATATTTCCGGATAGTTTTTTTTTTATTAGCTCAACTGAAATTCCACGTTACTAAGTAAAATCTTCATAAAACTTAAAACAATTTTCCAGTTGTTTACAATTAAGTTGTGTCTCCTTTCACTCATGCTGTAATTAATCATTCGGATGTAACGTGTAAATGTAGATGATAAATACGTCCAACCGACTACTCCAGAGAAAATTATAAATATGCTCATTTTTATTTTTAAGTTGACACTAATTATTTTAGTTAATCATTTGAGAAAAACGACAAAATAAATTTGAAAAGAAATTAAAGCTCTATTAAGTTCTGAAGACTTTTTAAGGGACAAAATGTCTTTGAAGTTGAAAATGATAAATGATTGTGATTTTAAACAAGTGCTGCTGCATTACTGTGCATTTTATTTTATCTTTATTTTTTTTATTTTAAATTGAATTAAGAAATATTTCGCTCGAAAAGGAAGCAAAAAATCATCCTGTAGTAACACTTGAAGGTTGTTTAAAAGGTCTTTGTAAAAAAAATACTTCCAAAGTGCATAGAATGAAGCGGCATTAAATGAAAACCACAACAAGATTGAATGCACATATGTATATTATTGACAATAGTCACTAGATATCTGGCAAAAGCAACTTTTTCGATAATTAAAGTCGGGTGTATTCCTTTTAGCTAGAAAAGATATCTAAGAGGCAGACCTTGCCTCCCACAAATTTATAAATACGGGATTTCTAGTTTTTTTAACTATATTTTCAATCATAATTATTAATAGTTATTCAAACTTAAGACCTCTTTGCTTTTTCATAAAAATGATTTATTTTTCGATATTTCGCTACTCCTTTGTGTAGTTTCTTCAGAAAAATTGTTTTTTTTTTAATGTTTTCCAACCAAAATGCACAATGTTAATTGTAAATAAAACTAAAAGTTTTTAGAGAATTATCTTAATATTTTCTATTATGATAGAAAGATCTATGACTATTATGTGTGATACAAAATATCGGGGAAATTTCTCCTCTATCCGATAGTCGATATTTTTTATTTTTTTTTGTCTTGGACCAGCACGCTAGAACTATAGGAAAGGGATGGTAGGAGAAATGACAGGAGGTGAAGCTTCACTATCTTTCAACACTGCTTTTTGCACGTTATTTGTTTTTACAGCAGCGTTGTAGCGTCGCTGATGTCTAGGAACCGTATTAAATTCTAAAGCTTCGTTTTTAGTAGCCATTTTTAGTAGTTTTTTTACCTCGCCGGTGCTACACAATATCGACGAAAGATGGCGTTCTGATGTGCCTGTGGGGATTGGAAATAGCTGAAGCCGTAACTGTTCAGTGACCAGTGACTATGCTTTCGCCACTGGGACCACATATCGTTTAGGTCAATATCCTCGGCCTGATGACGCCGCCACACATTTTCTACAGACTCAGTTTGCTAAAATTTGCGCACAATTCTTCCGATTGTGGACACATTTTGTCGATTATGCTGACCAAAAAAAATCACGAAGTGCATTTTCATATGAATGCCCATTTTCGTGAAAGACTCTTCTTCGTTGAATTTGTGAAACACTGAAACAAATAAATGTCGAAAAACTCACAATTAATATCCCACATTTTGATTGGACCACCGTTTATATAAATAATCGTGAAACATTCTGACTGAATACGCATTTATTTTTAATTGTAAATCAGGGGGTGTTTACCAGTTCTGATATATGAGATAATTTTTTTGTTGTTGATAAGATTCCAACTAAAAATCAGGATCATAATTGTCAATCGATGAGCAACTGTTTGCGTAGTGGGAAAGAGTATTCTTTAAAGTCTGTATATCCAATACCCCAGCAAATTATGGTTTAAAAATTTCAAATTCTAAATGCCATAGATAATAATAATTTTGTTAAAGTATCTTTACGAAAATGTTCTTTTAGTTTTTTTTCCCAATAGAAAACAATTCAAATTTTATTTTTTACCCAGAAGTTGATCATGTAGTTCTTGTTCAGAATATATATGTATATATAGAAATAAATTTTCAAATTTTTTACTGCAAGTTAGTAACAAAAATGCAACGGGGAAACAAAGTTTGCCAACTATAGTCAGCTTTTTACTATTTGGAAATGCAAAAAGCAACCCAGCCATTGATTTAAGATTTCTAAATTTTTCAACAAAAAAAACTACTTTAATTGCTAACAATGTGCATCTGTAGAATAGCATTCTAATATGGTGTTTCTGTTGCTTTCAAGTTGCATTTATAGTGCTTTAGTGGTTTACAAACAGAAATTACCATCAAACAGAGATCGAAACAAACAGTCACAGTCAAAAGTTATTATTATTTTTTTTAAGAAATGTTATACTCGGGGAAATTAAGGCACGTACCTATAATGCTGACATTATGCCTTGAGTTCTTTATAAAGGGTTGGTGTAGAAGAAAAGTGATGTGATGAGGTGGTGTGATACGGTTTTATTCTGATTCTTAAGAAGAAAATTGGTTTTGAGGCAGTGACATTGAACTTTAAGCTTTCAAAATTGCAATTGAAAAGGGAAATTTCTTACATACGAATAGTTCGGCTAAAAAAAAACGAATTAACTTTGTAATGCGTACTGCGATTCAATTGTAAATGAACCATAAATGGAGAAAAAAATCTTCTCGTAAAACGTAAAAACGTTCGATTTTCTTAAAGGAGTTCTCTGATATAATTACGAGTATAGCATATTTTGCTGAAGTAGCTACAGAATAAGGGAGCAAAGAAAGAAACACACCCGCCATTGCGACAATGCTCTAGCGAGTCGATAGTGTTGACTTTGATTAGTTGTATTCCAGTTACGGTCGGCTATAGCTGATTCAGATAGACAATTTAAATTAACTACTCATCTACGAATTATGTTCTTCACTGTTGTATAGTTTCATCTATAAAGCATGAGAACAGATATTCTTTTTAAAAAAATTTTTCGTATGTCATACTAAGGAGATACGAGTAGTAGTAACAACCAAAACGCCAAGCCAAAAGCAGTTTCTCTATCTGCACTTTTTTACATTGTTGATATTCAAACTGCTCTAAATACTGTAACGAATTCTCAACATGGTAACGAATAGAAATAAGCATGTGTTCATCATTGAATAACAGGTAAATAAGTTAAATTCTGCATAAGCAATATGAGTTCATTGCTAAAATTGTTTGCATTATTTGGTTGTACTTTTGGACTATAAACATCAATACGGGTTTGCCTGCTTGTGTGGTTGAACGGATAGTGAAATGGCCGACATGTTCAATTTGGTGGATATTAGTGGAAAATACTCAAAAAAAAGGAAGGAATTCATTGTTCTTTGCTTAGTAGCCGCGCACTAATGCAACATTGCAAAGAAAAATAGAACAATGTAATAAAAGAAAAAAAAAACAATAGAGTAAAAATTATGCGTATGAAATTTTCATTGTTTTTTATTTGAAGGCTAAAGGGATGCCAAGAAAGAAAACCAATTACACGTTATGCAGTACTCAGTTGATTCTTGTAATGATTTTGTGCTTGAAAAAAATGTACTTAAGCTAATTAGCCCAGAGATTTTGTCCATGATTAAAAATATCTGGAAATACTGTCGTAGCGAATTCGCAAGATAGAAATCAAATGAGCAGCTTTACTCGTACATAACGAGCCTTTTCTGTAAGAACACTCAACTGAGCACAAATTTTAAATTTATAAGATAAAAAATTTTTGTCAACAATCTATATATTAAATTTCAAGCTCAAAGGTTCGTCTTTATGTTTAGTTTTTATACTTCAATATTTTGTTTTGTGTATTTTGTAGTAAATAAATTAATTATTTATTTATTTAAGTAAAGATTAAAAATATTAATTATTTAATTGACTTGATTAAACTTTTAATTGACATAAGAACTATATTCGGAACTTATATATCGTGAGCTAGCTCACCCTATATCCCATATTCATTTGAATTTCCGCCTAGTCGTTTACTAGTACCGCAGTTTTACTTAATTTTTATATCTGCTCCTTCGGACCGAGACTTTTAAACCACTATATAACTTCAAATAGCCAACTCAGTATTCATAATTTTTTTATTTATGAACGGTTCAATAACAAATATTCTTACAAAATTGATTTATTACATATTTTATAATTTGGAAAAAATTTTATGAATACAGCAGCAGGTCGTCAACAATTTCATTAATCAATAAGACATTGTCCTTCACCACGTCTTTAAAAGGTTTCGCTTGAAGCCAATATTTAAGACAATATCTTTTTTCATATGGGAACATTTCCAAACGTTGATAGAACACGCTGCTTCTGATATTGTCGTAAATCACGATTTTCCTTACAATGTCTTTCGAAAGTCTAAATAAAAGAGCACAAATCGTCCATACATCGTCGAAGACTATATCGTTTTGGACTTTTTTGCCAACTGAGTAATAAGGCAACTTTTGTTTGCTGGTATGTGTGGCAATTTTTTTTATTTTACTAGTTGCGAGTTCTTATTTAACTTATTTACAATTCTTGTTGGTCATATGTATGGATGTGTTTATGTTAACATCGATATGGCTGTAAGGTTTGGGTCATGTTGTAAATATTTTTCCACCTTAATTAAACATTTTAACCATAAAAAGATTGATCATTTTGCAAGTGAAATTTGATGTGCGTGAATTATTCAAATTAAAAACTTGATACAAATGAAAACTAAATGAGAAATATCGTCAGAAAAACAACTGAAAAAAACCAAATGATAAATGAGCATTACATGAGTCTGACCAACAAAATAACTGAAAAGGATTTAATGAAATATTATAAATTTAGTTATAATCTACAATGTACAAAGGCAGTTTTCTTCTTCTGCATTATTTTTGTTTAAAATTGCTTTGTATTACAATACTATCTGCGGAGGACCTTGGCAATCTTCTGGCCTTTATTAAAGGAAGCGAACGGCTCTAATATTGACATTAACATACTGATGGAGGAGTTTGGAAAAATTAGTATTTTGTTGACGGATATCCACTCATAGCCAGCGTTGCCACGATAAAAAAATTTCTGCAAAAAAATTCAATTTAAAAAGTAAAAAAATAAAAAAAAAACAAATATCAGAATATATTTAATTTTATTAAAATGACTTTTCAATTTTTTCTCCACTACACCACAAGTTTTATAAAAAAAATTCAGATAAAAAAAATTATATGCACATACAACATTTGAATTTAAAAGACAAAAAACCTAGTCAATAACTGCGTATCTATTTTGGATTTAAATATGTACCGTGTTAATTTTCTTTTTTGCTTCTGGCACAAATACAATAAAATAGTGTTCACGGTATTGCGCAATAAACACATAAAAACTTAACAAATAAAATATAAAAAAAATTTACACGTTTAATATTATTTAGGCTGAAAAAAGAAACCAAAATGCTAACTAATTATGGTTGAAAATAACCTTAATTAGGCAACGCTTTTCACAGTTTTTTGAATGTGACAACCCTTATAAGAAAACGCGTATTTCAAACTATTTTCTTCTTTCGTTCCTGTCTTTTTTATCACATTTCTTCTTCTTAATATCGACTCTAACTTGCTCATCTCTATACTCCGGTCTTTTTTATCTTTAGCCATTGGCACAAGGTAAGCTTTAAGGCCCTAAGTGCGACCTAATCTAACATTGGTTAAAGCGAAGAAATCTCACATATTTATATTAAAAAAATCCCAAAAACATGTGTCCATAATACTGGGACACAAATTTGTTAGTTGGGTTAGTGTAAGTTTACGGGAGCTTAACCAGTTGTGTAAATTATGACATATTTCTTACATATTTTCTTTTTAAACATTTAAATATTCCACCAAAACCAAACGTACACACAATTTTCATTCACTTCATTTTAAACAAGTTAATAGCACTGTATGCATATTAAAATGTTATAAAGTTATTTAAAATATACTTAATTAACTTTTCTCTTTGTTTTCAGCTTTCTGCAGAATTTTGGCATTGTGAAGTACTTACCAGCCAACAGAATGCATTTACTTCAATTATTTTTGAAATTAAACATAAAAACAAAAAGGTAAAAGAGCTGAAAATTATTAAAATAAATATAGAGGAAAAAGTATGGCAAAAAAGCCGCAGACTGTAAATACTTCATTTTAGAGTTTATAAAATAATGACAAGATAACTTTATGAAAAGTATTTGTTTAAATAAAAAATCTTTTTAATTAATTTTTAAAGAAAATATATGAATCGTTCTATCGCAAGAGTGCAAATAAGTTAAATGGAAATGTAATTAAATAAATGATAATTTTTATGAATATATAGAGGAACTCATTGTCAATTGCAAACTGCCGTTGCAGATATTGCATCTGTTGCAGATCTGAAATTTCACTACATACAGCATAAAGGCCACTTCACACTATAATACTTTGTATTAAAACATACCAAAAATTCCAGATTTACGTGCAAGTGTGATGGGTGAATGTAATGTGTTATGAAAATGTCAAATAGTACGGAAATATATTTGACACCCCATAAGACTTCATTGTTTTTAGAATTTATTCTAAATCCTAAAATTTTACATTTTATCAGGGTTGTAATGAAATAAATAACACAATTACCAAAAAAAATATTTACTTCTGAAGATTACCTAATTGGTGTTATTCAAAAATGTATTCCTTACTGATTTCATTAGGTTGCTATATTATCACATACATATATTATATATTTACACATCATCTTAATTTTCTTAACCCTAGAACCGTAACGTACGTAAATTTTACGTGCAGTTTTTTTTCAAACACAGAAAAAACACGTGTTTGGCTATCTAACTGTAAATTATTCATGCTATGCTTTTATTAAGTTTATTTCAATGCATAGATGTGCCAAAACAGAAGATTTTTAGTATACAACATATAGTAAGCGAGTGCACAGAAGAAGCTTGTACGTAAAATTTACGTAGCGTTGGTACTAAGAATAAAAGTTTTGTAAGGAATTTTTGCGTATCTTTAGTGTAAAAAGTATATATTTGTGTCGTAATTTCAAATAAGATCAACCGTGATATAAAATGGCAGAAGAAAAACCGGGTACTTCGAAGCGAAAACTCAATTGAGATGAAGTACGCTAGCGACACAAAACAAAAAAAAAACAAAATTGTTCAGGTAAGAAATAAATATAAATTTCAAAATGCCACGGTCTCCAATACGAGTTTGAAGGAATTGTTGGGGTTACTACTTTTGTCTGCAGTCTTGAAAAACAACCACCTTTCGATTAACCTCTTATTTGACTCTTCTTATTCAGGACGTCGGTATAGAGTGAACACAGATTAGAGTTTCTAGTGAACGCGCTGCGATTTGACCACCAAGCGACAAGAGAGGATCGTAGGAAAAAAACACAATTGCTCCAGTTTCGGAAATTTGGGACATCTTTATCGATACCTTTGGAAAGCATTTTAAGACAGGATCATATGTTACCATTGAAGAGCAACTCGTGGAAGGTGCCCATTTAAAATGTATATACCGAATAAACCAAACAAATTTGGGATAAAAATTGTCATGCTCTGTGATGTTGCTTCAAAATACGTAATAAATGCAGAACCTTAACTTGGTATGTCTACTAGCACTGAAGGCAAGCCACTGGCTAGTTACTTTGTCGAGCGTCTGTCAAAGCATATTGCTGTGCTTGCAAATCGTCTGCAATTTGTGGCGAACATCAAATTAAAATCTGTCAAAATTGCATGAATAAAACTAATTAATTATATTTTTAAATTTTAATTTTGTTTAAAAGAAATTAGTTCAACTAAATAAACAAACAAAAATATTTCAGACCGCAAACTTTTTCATTTATTGAAGTGTATCCAAAGAAAAACATTAAGTACGTAAGATTTACGTATCGTGGGTGGTAACGTTGTATAAATTAACGTTATGGTTCTGGGGTTAATAAGGATATCTTCTTGATTATATTAGCATGCTTGTTATTTTATATACGAGTATATATGAATATAATTTAACAAAACCCCGAAGAATATCTAATAAAAACCCTAAGTTTCCCTTTTTATATTTTCAATAAGTCAATATTTTTAATAAATAATAAGGTATTTTTTAATTTTGTCTATTTTATTAGGTATTTATTAGACATTTTATTTTGTGTGTAACAACAGCTAATTGATATATTGGTAAAACAAAAACTAAGCGATAATTTTGTGTGATAAATCTATAGGGTGTCTGGTAGCAGATTTATATTTTCAAACTGAAATAAAAAACGTAATAATTGACACAAAGTTTTATTAAGAGCATTGAACGATAAAAGGGAAATGCGGATATTATTTTTTAAAGAGTATGTCATCCAAATCCTTCAGATTCTTTTTTAAAATTTCATGAATAATCGCTCTTGGAAATTACATTGAGGCTGCTCTTTTCCATATTGAAAGTCGCGGATTTTCACGTAAACTGCTTTCAACCAGTTCAATGTTTTTGCATTGACTGGCCTCTGGCCGTGGGGCATTCATAGCCGAAGCAGTTGCGCGGAATCTCTGCACCCACGAACGAATTAAATTTACACTCGGTCCATCACTTATTAGCCGAATACCGAAACTTTGAACAAAATTACCGACGAGCAGTTACGTAAGAATCATGACTCGTAAAAAATGTCAAAAAAAAGAGTACTAGCATCTGAGGCTTTCGACTCTATGGTTGGTATATACATTTAAATTAAGTTTTGTAAGCAATTTGCAGTTATGAACTCGTATATTAATTTAATATTTTTATCACACATGTGTCTAAGGAGATCACTAGTAGTATTGCATCCGAAAATGCGTGTTCTGGATGAATTGTAATTAGGGCACTCATCAAGTATATGAGCTTCTTTATGGTGAGTGGTACAGGTGGGACAAACAGGTGCGTGAGTTCAAGAAGATGTTGATGAGTTAGGTTGCAGTGACCGATTCTAAGGCGAACAAATATATAAATTAACTCCTGCAACAGTTTATTGAGTTTATTGGATATCGATAATATTAAGGATATCACGAGCTTCCCATGTCGAATATTTTTCCAAGGGTCGCCGTTTCCCTTCTTCAGCGGTTGCTGAGTCCGCGTATTCATTACCTATAATGCCAACATGAGAGAGTACCCATATAAGTTTCTTATTTGATTAATTATTGGCGATTCGTAATGTGAATTTTTGATGGCAAGAATAGATGAGAGACTATCGGAGCAGATTACATACTTCGCAGTTTGGTTTTTCGCGTATTGTACTGCAGTGAGGATGGCCAATGCTTCAGCTGTGAAATTTGAACAGTAATCATCGATATATCCGGCATTTATTAGGCTGCCATTTTGAGTGACAGTTGCAAAAGTAGCATGGACCTAGGATTTGGATTCATCGGTGCATAGAAACTCCCAGCTATTTGCAATAAAACTCTCGGTGAAAGCGTTATATATATTTGAAGGGGTCACCCTGTATTAAAACAATTAATACAGACATTTTGTATTTTTATTTATGTGTGTGTTTATATTTGTTTTTTATTTAATTTTGATATTTTAAGTTGAATAATGAAAAGGCAATAGTTTCACACTTTTTCATAACTTTTACCGGCAATCGTAATCTGTGTGGTTGTGAAAATATATTATGAAAAGTTCTTCTGAAAACGAAAATTAAAATGTTTATTAATTTCACGACAACACAGAACAAGAATTGACCCCCATTTCGTTTATTATTTTACTTTGTCGTTTTTTCCAAAGAATATTAATTTTTACTATTTTATTGGCTCAACACAAACAGGCTGTTAATAAATTTAAATTGTGTAGGACATTCCTTATACATTCAAATGTACATAAAAACGACACTCAAAAAATATTTATTGCACCTCTAAAAAAACCCCAATTAAAAAAGTTCTCAAAATTATGAATTTAGAACATGAAAAAATTATGAAAGAAAAAAAACATTTTTAAATTCACAACATTTGAATGAATTACAAGAATTTGTTGTAGTCGTCAGAATTTATCAAACCAAAAAAATATTTCAATTTAAAACAATAAAAAAATTTTTGACTTGTATTCTTTATGTTTGTGAAAAAATTTCAAATAGAAAAAGAAAACTTCATATTGTTGGCCGAGAGGAAACGAGATAAAAGTGAAATTACGATTACATTGTTACCAGCAGTTTATGTAGTAAAAACGGTAGGAGGTCAATTCCATGGAAATTATTTCTTCATTTTTTGTGTTCAATTTCAACATTATGAAAAGGAAGTACTTTATTACGGATCCATAAAATAATGATTTTATGTGTTACATACATATATTCTTCAGCTGTTCGCTATTGTTAAGAGTGATAAGACGTACATTTTACAATTCTGTAATGTCAGTTTTATAAGACACCAAAATAAATTTCTTCACACCGACTACGGCACCCTTTTTTAAAACTTCCATAACAGGACTACCGTAACTCGGTAGAAAAATTGCATTATACAGGGTGGCTGACGAATTTTCCTACATTAAGACAGCGGAATAAGTTTTTTTGTATCGCATGGCATTTATTCATTCATTTTTCTTTTAGAAAACCCATTGAGGTGTATTAATTGCATTAAGTTTATTAGCCTTTTGCATTTTGTGGGGGAATAAGTTCAAATCGTTATGCATAATTGTCTGCAAAGTCTGCCTACTGACACCCTTTCGGGCAGATAATCTCCTTGTTGAACATTGCAGCTACAGCTGCAATAGCTTCCTCTGTACGAATGGAGAGGTTTTGATTATCTAATATGTAATAATGGTCCATCTACTCAGAGGATTGCCGCCATACGAGCGCCTATGTCTCTTTCAGCCAAAACTACAGATTCCAATGAGTGAAAGCGGTGGACAATCCAGTGTCCCAGTTTCCCAGTTTCCCATTATTATTAAATCTAAGGATCAATATACAAAAATTTACCACAAAAAATCCATCCTTACATTAAAAAAAAAATATGATCAAGTTTTGTTTTGATAGCGGGCGGCTGTCATCAGTCACACTGTATGTACATCCAATTAATTTAAAACTTATAAATATAAAGCTTAGAATATGTTGCCGTGAATGCGAAACGAAACTGATCAGGCAGGAGCTTCATTTCGAATATAAAAATTATTTCCTAATATACAAATTATTCAATTTATATGTCCTTGTTAATGCTATCAGGGTATTTGTTGTAAAACATCTGAAGGATTGAAATGGCAGTCATAAAGTCATATGTTTTAAAATAAAAATACAAAAAAATAGTGCGATATTTCTAAAAATTCATTCAACTGATAAGAAAAAATAATTTTTAATTGTTTGATATAGAAAAAACTAGTAGAAAAAATAAAATAATTCAACCTTTTAATATAGTAAATAAGAAATTACTTGTAAATCTTGTAACAAGTCCAATTAAATATATTCCTCTCTATCGGGTAGAAGAAGTGAAATTTTTCTTCACGTAAAATTTTCATTCCACTCGAGCTGAAAATTGTTATAATGAATTTTACGTGGAATTTTTTTCAAGGTATCACTCAGTGAATGCAGAAAAGGGAAGAAAAGATATAAAAAACGTACAATGTAATTAAAAAGCAAACCTATGTAAATTTAATACAGAAATAAAAATTTGTGACAGGTCCTTAAATGTTAAGTTGTGTTTTTATATATTCAAGGGCCAGTTTATTAGACATCCGCATAAAAACTATTGCATTTGAAGAATAAAAGTACCTGAATTAACAGTGTGGTGATGGTTGAAGTATTATGCACGTTGACTACAAACCCAAAAATTGCTTGGGTTCAACCCCAGTTTCAGGCTCGTAAAAATATCTCGTATTTTTTCTGATGTGCTTTTGAGTGACTTTGTGTCAGTTGTTGTCGGAAGGTTTCAGTGGCAAACGCCCTCTTTCGTCGGTATTGTGTAGTACCGACGAAGTAAAATAATTACTAAAAACTGCTACAAGAGAATTGCAAAAATTGAATGTCGTCAGAGATGCTACAAACACTGCTATAAAAAACAAAGAACTTGCCAAAGCAGAGTTGTACATAGTGGAGCTTCAACTTCTGTCATTTCTCCTACTATCCCTTTTCTCTAGTTCACAGCACAATGCCTCGCATGTGCAGGGGTCATCTCATGAGTGCCTGTTCAACATAAAAAAAGTGTGAAATTAAAAAAATTAATTAAAAAATAAAATAAATGATAATAAGAGTCCTCCACCAATTTAAATCAAATGTTAAGACTTGGAGCTGTGATGTACTAGCAGTTTAAGTTAATTCGTAAGAGAACTTCGAAATTGGGATCTGATATCTTTATATACTCTGGCAAAACAAACTCAATTGATTTGTTGATTTGCATTTTATTTATTATTTATGTATATTTCAACTATAATAGCTGATCTTGATATATAAATAAAGAAAAAATTTACTTCCATTTTGTATGTAATAAATTAAAGGGAAAAGTGAAAAAATTCGCGGAATAAATATCACTCACGATAAAAGGAATTTTTTTTAACATGAAATTATTCATGGGGAATTTGTTCACGATTTCAAATTTAGGGAAAGGGTAAATATTTCGAGTGAAAAAATATTCACGATAGGGGTGATTTTATTTCACACAAAATTTTTTAAATAAATATAATCGAAAACAGCTGTTAGAAGTGATAGGGGCTGAATATTTTTTTTAAAGCCGGTTAGTAGCTAAACTTGAAATGCTTGCCAGTTACACAAACAAAATTTCATCACTTGTATATTGTTAGATGCTGTGATTTTTTCGTCTAACTTAGTTTTATGTTATAAAAATATATTTTCCTGTAAAGGTATAAAAGTGTGAATGATTTTTAAAAATTATTTTATTTACTTTTATATCATTTATAAGAGTTGGCGGTTTGTAAATATAATGGCCGGCTCGACTAAAAAGTTTCAGCGAAAGACTACGATTTGTTCTGTAATTTAATGACAAACCAATACACATTATTCAAAAAGTCTTATTGTTTAAGTAATTTTTCCAAGCGCAGCAAAAATTTTTTTAAAAACTATTTTAAAATATTAATACATTATGACAAAATTAATTAATAGCACACCTTGTGAATACCCCATTCATTTCCTTTGTATATTTTCTAATAAATACAACATGGTAAAAATAATGATTATAATTCCAAAAGAGTTCTAATAACCTCACTGTTTTTCTTTATATATTTTGTCTTCTTTTCAGTAAATTTCACTTTACTTTAGTCGTTGCTGTACATGTATTGTAAACATTTGTATGCTTTCCTATATGTTCGTTAAATTCCGTCAGTCTTAACATAAGAAATTTTCCACAAAATTTATAACTGACAAATTGCTATTTATTTTTATGCTACTAAAATTGAATACGTGATCTTACGGCTGCTGTTTACAATGCCAGCAAACCTCATACCGCAAACAACTCTCAACTGAAGTTGTTTTATTTCCCTTGATTTTCTTACAAGAAGTGGCAAGTACTTTTTGAGGCAGCTTCTTCCAACAGTCGGCTGCAGTACGAAATATGAATTACGAGTATGAATTGATATGCTGTAAACAATACATAAATACACATAATTTTATTTTTTGTTTTCTAAATTTATTACTTTTTTTTATATTTTTATTTTATAAATCAACTATGGAAATTGTAATTCGTACGAAGAAAAAATCACATATTGTGCCAATATGTGCAAATAACTTATATACAAATAAATATTGTAAACATGTATGTGCATGCAATAGGGTACGCAATTTAGAAATACTTTTAAGAACAAAATATTTAAGAACAAATATCTGTACATGTAACGATAGTTTATCCCACAATAGTTAATTTACATCTACGTCATACACAGGTTATAACTTATTTAACGAGATAATTTAAATTTCACACATTCAGTAGTATTTCTACATATTTTCATTTTTGTTTTTTATAACTTGTAGTTTATTAACATTCTCTGAAAAGACAAATTACAGCAAGTGTTATTAGTGTCAATAATTTTAAAAGATCTCTGAAAAATATTTTATCCAGCTGCTGTTATAAAAAATTTATTATAAACCAAATAAGAATTCTATCAAACATAAACACACAACTTATTTAAAATAATCTCAACGTAAAGAACTTTTCAATTATTTATATGAGAATGCTGTTGGGCGCGTAGTTAACGTGTTGGGTCTGCAACCAGTAGATCCAACGTTCGCATCCGCGATCAATCCAAAAATTTTTCAATTGTGTCTGCGGCAACAGTATTTGAGCAATACGACGTCGGTGAAGTAGAATAATAATAATAATTAAAAAGCCCGCCTTTAACTTAAAAATTATGTGTTCACGTAACACCAAAGACTCAGCAACTCCGCTTTACAAATTCTCAAGAAACACCCAACTGCAAAGTTGTGCTAGAATTAAGCTCTCTATCTTCCTATCTCTCCATCTTCTGTCTCTGCTATGTACTATTCTTTTTCCAACTAGTTCCGATGCATGCAAAGCATAGCACTGATCTAAAATAAATTAACTAAACTGATCTAAATTTATTTTCATTTTCGTATAATTATCAGACTTTCATCGCTTAATTGACTATATATTATACGAATATAAACATAATTCCAATGTTAAAAAAAATACGATTAGATTTTTGTTGGGAGTATTTCACGTAAAACAAAATAAAAGTTATTGGCATGAGAACAACAAAATTTAATTTAATAAATGGTTTGTTGGCAAAAAATTAATTCCCATTATAAGAAATCCCAGCAAAGCATTCACTTCATTAAGCACATTCACTGGTCAGTGAACAGTACCGGCTTCAACTGATACTCATGATCCACAGGCACATCCGAGCGCCCTCCTTTGTCGGTATTGTGTAGCACCGGGGAAGTAAAATAATTGCTATAAAAATAGTATTTAAAATCGAATAGGTCTCCTTGACATCAGAGGTGCTGTCAAGACTGCTATAAACAAAAAGAGTGCACACACACAAGAGTTCCCGCACAATACATGGCATGTGTAGGCGTCAACCCCTGAATGTAGGTGCAAGATAAAAGAGTAAAAAATTGTATACTGCTCGACAATTATCCGATCTGTGAACTAAGCGAATGAAATCAATAATCGAAATTTATAATAATTTTGCTGGGTTATACCTGCAATGGCATTGCTTACTTATTGGCAATATTTCAAATTTATTGAATCATATCACTTAAAGGATACATTTAAAAATATTTAATGCAACAATATGTATCTTCTCTATGTTTGCTCTTTTAAGCAAATGAAATTTTAAACCACATTATTATTAATAATATTATTTCATATTCGTTTACTTACTGAAGTGGCATCGCATGTGTATGTACGTATATGTGTATGGGTGCGTGGCAGACAGCCTCAAAAAAAATAAACTCATATTTTTATGTGCAATTAAAAAGTCACTGTACGCCAGAAATGGGGAATATTTAAATGTAAATAAACATATTTCTTTCCATCACAAACCAAATAAAAACAGTTGGTGTTTAAGGATTTATGTTTCAAATATTTCGAAAATATACTAAGATATCGGAATTTTATTTCTGAAGAATATAGAGCACGAACTTTAAATGTAAGCTGAAATATTTCTGTACTTGCTTCAGCTAAATTCGCTCGAACTTCTTCTTTCCAAATTTGTGAAAAATGTGCTGTACAATCACGAATTGAGAGCATTTTCTTTATTGGGCTATAACTCATATGTCACTGCTATGAAGGCATGATTTACGATTAATGACGCTGTTCTTTTTTTGAATGCTTTTGGTTTTTATATATCGATTTAGCCTCACTTTTTGACCAACTCCTGGTAAAATTACTTACAATTTTATATGAACTCTTTGGAACGTCACAACTCAAAACTTAAATTTCTTAATAGAACATGCAAAAATATTCTTCAGTATATTCAAATATTCTTATTTTTTTATTTATTTATTTTTTAATTTAAAACTTGAATTTACGTTGTAGCAGATTTTTGTTCCACACGGAGCCAAAACTTCCTTAAACAGGTTGGCACAAAAGGAACTATATGGTTTGAATTTTTTATACATATTTTTTTAATTGTTTTTTCTTTGTTTTTTTTTCAGCATTTTGTGAAGAAGACTTGGGGAATTAATTATGAAACATTCGAAATGAAATCATGGCCATTACACCCGAAGTTTTGCGAAAAGTTATGGAAAATATGATAAAAGGAGCACGTATTTGCGAAGCAGACAAAGAACATCACTTACAGGATATCATTTTTCAAAGCTAATTGCAAAAAATTCCCCAAATAAAATACTGTATTTCTTAAAAAAAAAAATTATAATAATCGCATAAATAAAAAAAGTTAAAACCCATTTAAAGCATATAGCTCCTTTTGTGCCACCCTGTACATTCAAGTTCAGGCAGATTTTCTCTAAGGGCTTAGGGATATCGCAGCAGAAATAAGCGAAGATTTTTCCGAAGAGATTCCTTTGTTTTTTTAATTAATTATCGTTATTTTCGGCACCAGGAAAACAATCGAAAGAGAAAAAATTTTTTGATCCAATTAGGGATTCTTCTGGAAAAAATTGGAATTCTTATTGATTTCATTAGGCTACCTAATTGATATTTTCAATAAGGTATTCTTTATTGATTTCATTAGTTTGCTATATGATCATGTGTAAATCATCATTTTAATTTTTTTAATAAGGACATCTTTTTGATTATATTAGCTTGCTTGTTATTTTATATATATACAATTTGTCAAAACCAAGAAGAATATTTTTATTTTTTTTTATCTGGGAACAGCACTCAGAAGACTAGGAAAAGGATAGTTAGAGAAACGACATGAGGTGAACTTTATTAATTATTTTACAGCTCTGCTTTTTGCACGTTCTTTGTTTATAGCAGTGTTGAAGTTTCGGTTAAGTAGCCATATTTTTTATGCATATTTTACTTCGCCGGTGCTACACAATACCGTCGAAGGAGGGCGTTCTGATGTGATTGTGGATTGATATCAGCAGAAGCCGGTATTGTTCAGTGACCAGTGACTATGCCTTCGCCACTGAAACCTTCCGACAACAACTGACACACAAAGACACTAATGCACATCATAAAAATGCGAGGTTTTTTTTTTTCTTAATAATTTTTGTGTCAAACTGGGGTTGACCCAGGTCTGCTTTGGTTTTGTAGTCACCGTGCAGACTACTTCAGCCATCGCCACCCTATATATGTATATGTGTAATAACAACCCTGTGTTTCCTTCTTGATTTTTTTTTAAAGTTTTGTTATTCTACCGTTACTATACTGAGATGTGTTCTGATTAAATCTGGGAACTTGTTCACAAAACCCGGTCATTCACGTGCACGACGCGTACATCATTAAAAGCTCATCCATTTGTAGTCGATTTGGCAGCGTAATCGCAAAATTCGGGAACGGCTAAAGCAATTTATTTAATTTCTTTTTCCAAATATTTGTGGCAAGAGGGGAGCTTTTAAAGACAGTGCCGCGTTTACAAGGCCAAATAGGCTTTATATTAAAAAAATTTGGATTACGTGGATAAGTAGGGGGCCTTTTCCGATTGTCCGAAACTATATAACAGATTTTTATTAAATTTAAAGCATGGATACACGTGAGTCTAAAAGGACACATGGGATAAATTTTTTATGTATATGTCTACGAGTTTAGTGAGGCATCGAATATGGTATTCTTAATTGGAAATCAGTATTTCAGCAATTTATTTAAATGAATAAAGAAGTTATGTTGTTTTAGTGGGAATTGTTCAGGGTGGTGCAATGGTTCAGTAGGTATTTGTTTGCGGTTTTTTCTCCATCATAAAAACAAAAAACTTTAGCGAAAGCTTTGTACGAGAATTGGTGGAAAAGGATACATTATGCGAGAGGTATATGTTTCACGATTCCTGCATGCTTTTAATTACTTTCTATGCATTGCCAAACAAATAAAAATCATTCTTTTAAAATCTGCTTCAATGTACTCTGGCATACTGTTCATCAGTGCAGCTGATGCTATAGCCTGGCAGGGAATCATAATCTATTCAATAACAACTTTGACGTTCTTTATGTATATTTTGCTGTTTTCCCATTGCATTTTCACTTTATATTTTTTGTTTTTTTCATTTTATGTATAACCAAATAAATTGGGTTAAAAGCATACCAAATGGATACAGTTTGGTTATGAAAAAAAAAATTATATCCCTTCGCACACACACACAGTGCGTTATTATAATTTTATTTGTGGCCTATTAATATAATTTATGGCAATAAAGTTGCAAAAAACACAAAATAACATCAACAGGTAAATCCTTTTGGGTTAATAATGTTAAAAGAAAATCAAATTTAATAATCATTATAAAAATGTATTTCAAAATGTTCATATTAACTATATTGCGAGATATCTAAGTAGACAATACAAAATGTTATTGTCTGTCAAAAATTTAATTGTGTGGCAAAAAAAATTTTTATTTCCCCCCTGTTGTGTAAACCGAGTCGATTTAAAAACGAGTGATTTCTTAAAACCTAATAAATGCTAATTTCGTGTTCTAAAAATCACACGATTTCCTACATTCGAACTTGCTTTAGACAAAGATTTTTTAAACGTCAATACGTCGATAAAGCTACTGAAAATTTTCTCAAAATGATGTTTATTCTTATTTAAAAGAAGATTTTTTAATGATCTTCTCTAATGAATTTATAGAAAATGTGGTTTTATTCATCCATCTACTTTATCTGCATAACTTTAACAAGAACATGGAGAAATATTGGAGTGTTTTTTAAATTGATTATTTTGTATTAAAATCTATTACAGTGTATATTATTTGACTTCATTTAATAAAAGAAAGACTTCAAGTAAAAATTGGTAATTGTTTTTTTATGTTTCATAAGTTATTTATTAGATTTAATTTCGACCGGACTTATCTACTCGATTTTAAACCGAGTAAAATTATGCGAATTCGGTTTACAGAACATAACCGATTATTTGCTTTTTTTTAATCCAGCTTATTTTTATAAATTCTTGTCATTATTTGAGCAATAAGTCATCGTCGAAGTATAATAATAATAAATAAATAAGGCTAAAAAATTTATGCGTCAATAGAACATCAAAAACGTAGCAACTCTGTTTTTCAAATTCTCTAAAACCGGCTTCAACTGATAGCAATCCATAATCACATCAGAAGGCCCTCCTTTAACAGTATTGTATAGCACCACCGAAGTAAAATAATTACCAAAAATGGCTACTAAAAAAGAAGGTTCAAAATTTAATAAGTCTCCTTGTTACAAGAGGAGCTTCAACACTGCTATAAAAAATAAAGAACATGTAAAAGCAGAGTTGTAAGATAGTGAAGTTTCACCTCCTGTCATTTCTCCTACTATCCTTTTGGTCTAGTTTCAGTACAATGCATCGCATATGTAGGTGTCATCTTCTGAGTGCTGGTCCAAGAGAAAAAAAATGCAGAGTTGTGTAAGAATTTAGTTCTATCACTCTTAACGCTTCACCACCTCTCTTTTCCCAACACTCACCCTGTCAAGCTAGTTTCGATGCAATGCATCACATACATAAAGACATCCGCTGTGTGCAGGAAAAAAATCTTTGTACTGCGAATCACTGCCTTGAAAGTTGAACTACAATTAAGAAAAGTGTGAATGTTTTTAAAACCATGTCAGGGTATTGCATCCACCTGCTTATATAAATGATATGTTAAATGCACTTGAAATGAAAACCCCCTAGTCTAGCAACACTGTCTGTGATAATTATTAATGGAAAAGTTTATGCCCCCCACTTTAAAATTCGATAAAAAGTTCATTAAAATTTTTACACTTTTTATAAGAAATTTTTTTTTTTATTTCTCTTATTCGCTGATATTCATTTGCATAATTTGTTCTTCATCTTTATTTGTCTTATTTATTAATTTTCGTTTTTTTTGTGCTTCAGAAAACATGTGTTGAATGTCGTCTAAGTTGTCAACGCCATTAAAATAACATGCATATTTCTGTGTTTAAATCTTTTCTTTGTCATTTAAATATATAAAACACTCGTAGATCATTTACCAAAGAGTAATACAAGTAAAATAATTCTTCTTTTGTTTTTGTTAAATTAAATCAGAGCTCTTCTTAAAATAACATCTTTGAAATGTATGAAAGCAATTCGAAATCGTATGGGCTGGAAAAAATATTTATTTATTGAAGAAGTTTTGCTTTTACTGAAATATTTATGTTTACCAGTTGATTTAACTTACACGGTAAAGTTTTTATTTCCTATGACTTTTTATTATTACAAATATTAATTTTCTATTAAGTGGTCATAGTCCATAGCATTATTCATTGGCTCTTCGGAGTACCACATAAAAATAACTTATTTTATTGATCTTGGGTTGGAACTGTTCACAAAATTTTATTTACATCCACACTCTACTCAACACTTTAGTATAAGTTTCAAAAAAAATTTTACTATTGCGATTTAATTGAAAATACCAAACAGTGATGAAATCTTAAATTTACATTATTTAATTTTTTATTACAGTAGAATCCCTTTAATTTGTAATCGGAGCGACCAGTTATTTTTTACGAAATACAGGAGTTTTCGAAATATTGGGGATTTTGATTAAGCGAGGTTAAAATAGAAAAAAACCATTTACTGTCAACGCTGCGTAAACCATGTACATCTAAAGTTCTAGTTATTCAGCTTTTTCTTGGTTTTTTCTTTACTACCTAACGATGTTCCTCTTCTTTCGAAACCTTTGCAAAACTGATGAAAGCTTTGAAGGAGCGATGCCGTCGATATCTTTTGGCAACATAAATATTTTTTCCTCCATTATCAATTGCTAAAATTATGTGCTTTTTTACTAATCAAAAGAATCAGAAAAAAATTCCTGTTATTGTTGAAAAATCTGATGATGATGAAAAAGCTTTTGTGGTTTTATTTTTTTTTTGTATCATTGGATTTTATTACGAATTATAAGAGGTTTTTAACAATTAAGTGCGATTTATAGGGATTTCCCTAGACTTTGAACTGCTAAAAAAATACAAATAAACGAGGAGACCAAAATGTATGGAATTTTTACTATTTAAAGAGTTTTTCTCAAGCGATCAGTCGTTTAATTCAAATGGTTGAGGTTTTCGAATTAACGTAGCGAGAATTATTGCGGTTTCACTGTATTATTTTGATCTCATCAGACCATAAGCCATAAATTTATTTTAATTTATTTAGTAATAAATTTATTAAATATTCAATGTTAATTGAAGTATACAATTATTATATCAACAAGAGGGTAAACTCGAAATTTTAAAATTTTCACTAGACGCCAAAAACTCTTTGTCCTTTAATTCCAAATAGATTTCAAAATCCAAATAAATCATGATTTTTTGGGATGCAAGAATAAAATGAATAATGCAAAATTTTTCCAATGAATTGGCCGTTGATTTTCTTGCAAAAAATAAAAAAAATTTTAAAATTTCAAAATTTTCACTAGACGCCAAAAACTGTTTGTTGTTACATTTTAAGTGAATTTGAAAATTCTGAGACAGCATGGCTTTTTGAGATCAAAGTGTAAACTGAATAAGTTGAAATTTTTACAGTAATTTGGACAGTGATTTCTCACAAAAAGTGAAAATTTAAAAATTTCGAATTAACGCTCCCACTCCCGCTCGCACACTCTGCTGAAAAGCTAAAAGCTTGTCTGCAGAAACACCCAGGGGTCTAGGCGGGAATCGATAGACTAACGCAGTAGGCTGCCGAGGCATTCATGAACTTAAATGTTCGTTGAAAACCTTCAACAGGCCCTGATCAGAATAGCAGAGCAGTAGTACTTCAGTCTTCCGAAGTGTTTTCTTACGGTTTTCATTAAAATTTAATTCTGCGTTATGCAAATTATACTCAGAATTTTATCGGCAATAAACTTGTTACTATAAGGCAAATAGTCACCGGAATATATTTCAATTATACACCTTATTTAGCAGGACCAAAATAAAGTGAAAGAAGAACAAATTTCTTTTTGATAACAAAATCTGTAGAAAAGTTTAGATATTTTCGGCGATTTGCTGAAACTTCTAAACTTTAAAGTAAAATTACAAAAGAAACTACCTACATTAACACTAAATTAATTTTCTCTCAGCCAATATATTAAACGAAATGCAAAAAAAAAAACTTTGAAGAGAAGTACCCTGATGGTTTATTTTAAATTTATTATTTTGTTTTACTTAATTGTATGTTGTATTTTATTTATATGTCGGCCTGGTTTTTGTTTAAGCAACAAATGAAATAATGAAACGTATGGACTAGAACACTGTGTGACATTAACAAATTGCAAATTTAATTCAAGCTGTCATTTTACGAGCGACACCATGTGTTAAACGATGCTTGGCTAAAGTGACAGAAATCACACTTTATAGGGACAGTTGAAAATAATGTTGTTATATTCGTTTTTTTTGCTCTACTTTTTTGCTTTTATTTTTCAAAAGAAAATAATGAAATGTTTTTTTTTTTTTAATTTGCATTTCTCTGGTTTGCTTCAGTAAAAACCTAAAATTGAGGTGCCTCTACGCTGGCAAATAAAAAATAATAATAAAATTTTAAATAAACACGGAAAACACCGTATTTTTTATACACTTTGCTATTTATTCCATATTCAGCTTTAATTTCCGTTATGAATCATTCTTCTACATACAGTGGACGAATATTTTATACAGCTTTTTGTCAAACAATAGTAAATTTAAAATTAAAGAAAATTCCGGCAGAATTATTTAATTGGAAATCAAAATATCGGTAACTGTGGGTTGAAATTTTACTTCAAATACACGTGTATTGTAAATCTTAAATTTATTTTACATGATTTTATTCAGATTTTTGTGCAAAAAAATTTGAGTTTTGAACATTATTTCCATATATTCGTATCTAGGTACCCGGGTATCTTGTCATGCACTTAAAGGTCTTTTTTCCCATTCACAAAAGGGTCAAACAAACTCTGTCTATCAATTAACTGTCTCAAACTTGACGGCTATTGGGAAATGAAACAAACTTATTTTTATTATTAGATAAGTTGTTCCTTGTATCTTCTATATTTCGAATACCTTTGGCGCTCTTCTGCGAGAAAGAGAACCAAAAAAAAAGATAATTTTGTAAAAAAAAAAATATTAGATCGACCCGGTGCGCCACGCTATCCTTCACACTCCCTCATCCAATGCCGCACACTTTTCAATTGGGCTAAATTTGGATTCTTTACCTGAAATATTTAAAAATTAATAATTTGAGACCAACAAAGTCTTAACCAATGAGAACACACTTTGTGTAACGTCAGAGTTCTTACATGCGTGTTAACGCGCATATAGCTAAGCTAGAAGGGAAAATTGTGCTTCAGTTTAAATTTTTTTGAATTTTGAGATGTCAGAATATTTAAAATATTTGTTTTATAAGAGAAAAAACTTATTGCAAGTTTAAAATTGAAAAGCTACAATTGTACGTTATCAGTTCGACGAGGTTTAATGGGGCAACAAAAACTCTTATTTAAACAATAAAACGAACTAGGCCTGCATAAAAAAATGCATATACAAATTTTCTAAAACAATTAGCGTGGACAAAGTCAATAAATAAATTTTATACGTTTTTCCAAAACCACAAAAAAAACACAAAATGAAAAATCAAATCGTCAGTAGTTTTTTTTATTTTTTTTGTGAGACTTTTTTTAGCTCAATTATGCTGCAACTTCAGCTGCAGGCATATAAAGTTTTGCCAGTAGCGAACAATTAGCAAATTTATTTTTTGTTCTATAACCCAAAAAAAAAATACTACTCCAAAGTAAGTAGGTTTACAAGGATATATTATGGTAGCATTCGCTTACAAACCCGCTTAGGTATGGCATGATATTTGTTTGCAATATCCCACTTTGGCGTATTTCCTTTAAATGTTATTTGTTAATAACAAGGTGTTGATTTTTACAACACATTTCCACAAATTGCAGTGCTCTGGACGAAGGAAAAAAAGATGTCATGCATAATACCATCACTGAAGGTGAGATTTTTTTTTGAGAGTAGAAAGAAGCGTGATTATACTTTAATCATTAAAGGCGATAATTCTCGGTATACTGAACATGGCTTTACTTTGACTTTACAGTTTAAAGTAGTGGCTCCACACCTTATACCAGTTAATAAAAATTCGCTACTTGCACACCGAACAAACCAGTTATAGCTTTTGACAGCATATTTCGGCAAATTGCAGTGCTCTGGACGAAGATTTGCAAAAACTTACTGAACGGAATTGTAAAAACAAATTACAGTTGAGATCCTATTTAAATGACGGACAAATACAAATAAAAATACACCCTAAAAAACACCCTCAAAATATTCTGTACATAAAATTAGCAGAAATTTTAATTTACAATAAATAGAAACTATTGTTTTTTAACTTCTTTATAAATTAAAGATATTTCCTTTGTTTCTTCTATTTTTACTACCCAGTTCCGTAAAACGAACTGATTTTTTCTTTGCTTCTTTACACTTCAACTGTGGAATAAATAATTCAATCCAATATAAGTATAAGTATATTTCTTTTGTTCAATTATTAATTTATGTTTGTTGTTTGGGCTATATACATATATGTATGTATGTATATCATTCGTAGACCTTCAACAAAATAATTTCAAAAAGCTAAGAAATCACACATGTTTATAGAAGTATTTCCATAAACTATTTGAGAATTTTAAAATACTTTACAATGCCAAAAACAAACCTCAAAAGCATTTAATTTTAAATGCTTTTTCCAGAGCATGAAATATGTGGTGAAATTATGGAATCTTAAAGCACTAGTCCGATTTCGTTCCGTCGGTTCATTGTGTTCCTTGCACTTTGTAAAATTTATCATTGTGTTTTTTTTTTTTGTATGCACTAAAGTAAGAAAATGTGTGAACACTAAAATATTTGCTTTATTTCTTCAAATGAAGCCAAAAACAAATAAATATATTTCCTACTATACATTATTGATCTTGTTAAGGCAATAAATATGTCTAAATCACATTCAGAAGGTAGAAGAAGGAAATACTGGTACCAAAATTTTAAATATTTTTTTTCTGGGAAATGTTACGGTTGATCATCATGCAAAAGAATGGAAAATTTTTAGTTGTAATTTTATTATATTTTAATGACTTTACGCACAACTCTTCCCAAAATATTTACTAAAAGAAAATACATTAAAATTGATTAGCCCTTGTAAGAAGGGGTTAGCTAGTTCACTGTTACTAATGCAGATTTTCCGGAAACCTTTACACAAATTTTGCTTAGAACAACTAGAGATATTATATTAAACCTTCATTTCAATAAATGAGAAGTTTCAGCAATATCAGAGCTGAAACAGGAACTTTATAATCAACTCATTTTGAGTAACTGATTTTTAATTTGCCAATTCGCTACGTACTGGTCACCATGTTGTGTTTGTTCCTTTTTAATAACAAACGATTTTTATACCATTTGTGAGAACACTAAAGCAAGCAATAAATAAAAATAACAATTCTCCAAGAAAAAGAAAAATTAACTGGAATTAAAGGATTGTCAGGTTTGTGTCACAATTTGATGTACCTGGAACTAAATAAATACATTTGTCATTATTGTCAACAGCAAATCATCTTCTACCCGTAACAGAATCACGTGACTTTAATCTTAAATTATTTACCTTTTTAACATATTTTCCTTGTAGGAACGCCTGAACAAACATTTGGTGGTTGTAATTGAAATTAGTAACACCTTGTATTTCCACAAGAATGCGGCGACATCAGATCTACTTAAAAGCAAAGAAAATATGCCACTTGAAATATGCTGGCATAAGTGGCTTAAAAAAATTATTTTTGTTGAGAAAAAAAAATATCAAAATGGAATAAGCAATCCCTGAAATTAAAAACGATAAACGACAAATGCGTCATGTTGTACAAAATAATTAACCATGAAATTGAAATTTTTATACAAAATAAAAAAGATACAAATGAAAGGAATTAGTTGAATTTAAATACAATTCTCTTCTTGTTTTTCTTTTATTTCTTAATATGGTATGGTTACGTAGTTGAGAAAAAATGTACGAGGCGTGTACAAAAAATACATTTTTATGAAAAAATAATTTTTTCTTCATTAATATTTACAAATGTATGTATGTACATATGTATATTCTCCCCCTCAAAGTAATCCCCTTTAGTTACAATGCTTTTCCAATCTTAAAGCCCTTTTTTTCTCATAAACACTTTTCGGTGAAGCTTGAGCTCATTGAACAATGAAGATTTTATTTCACTAAATCTCCGTCTGTTCACAGGTGTTTTAATTTGTGAGAACAGCAAAATGTCGTAGAGAACCAAATCGGGTCAATATGTTGGCTGAGGCAAAAAAGTTTCTCACAATCTAATCAAAATCCACACGTTTCGGAAAAAACTTCGCGAAGATATTATTTAACGTTACTGTCAATATTTCAAGTGTTTTACAGTACTTCATTGCATTTTTCACACTAAATTTTACGCAATCCATAAGCGCATCAGAACGCCCTCCTTCGTCGGTTTTGTGTAGCATCGGCGAAGTAAAATAATTACTAAAAATAGCTACTAAAAACGAAGCCTCACAATTTAATACGTCTCTTTGACATCAGAGACGTTACAACACTGCTGTAAAAACAAATAACGTGCAAAAAAAGCAGTGTTGTAAGATAGTGAGGCTTCAACTCCTATCATTTCTTCTATTTTCCCTTTCCTCTAGTTATAGCACAATGCACCGCAAGTGTATAACTCATCTCCTGAGTGCAAGATCATGATAAAAAAAAAAAATTTGTTCCCCATTTGTTTTTAATAATAGAAAATCACCGAGAACAACAAAACACGTCTAACCTTTTTATCTGTCCAAAACAATCTAAGTAAGCTATGTAGTTGAAACTGTGAACATATGTGCGGGACATGTGTACCAACACAACAACAACAACAAAAAGTCGATAATCGCGAAGTTTGAAAAGTCACCTTACTTTTTGTAACACACGTCGTACATATTATATGTTGGTTATTGTATACTTACACTTATAAAATTATTACAGTAACGGACTGTGTTTTACTCAGGAACCCAGTGAAAAATATTAGAAGTCATTCCTTAGGAACTAGTTTTGATCTACTTCCGAAGTATCAACAACTGTATATTTTCTACATCTGAGGAAGTTATTAAGCACAACGTATAGTATATCAATATGAAAATGATTTTATTCTACAAAATTCGTTTATGTTTATTTATTTATATATTTTTATATATACATGTATTAGATTTTATTATTTCTCTTCAACCAAAAGTGTATTGTATTTTTTTGCCCGATTTCGCCCTTTTCATTCAAAACAGTTGCACTTTATTGTTTAATTTTAGAGCCGTTTTGAAGCACTTTAGAAGAGAACTAAAGTTCGCGTATTTCTAACCAAGAAAGTGAAAAGTGCTATACACTTTTTGAGAATCGTAATCCCTATAAGAAACATTTGATTTACTTAACATCGCAAGCATTACTTCGAATTCAGTGAATCGGCAGCAAAAAAACTAGAACTTCCGGCAACGATAACTCTATATAAAACAGAAGTAGAATTAATTCGATTTTGCACTACTTCCGTGTCACAAGTTCAGGAACTTATTGACTTCTTTGGAAGCCATTTTTTTACTAGGAAGTATTCTGTTCAGTATATTATAAGCAAAAAAAAAACAATGAAAATTCTAAGCAATTTAATTTTTAACTGATTCTGACAGTCATTTAAAAAACTAAGTACGCATTATTACGGATTTTCGGTTGCTTTCAAACAATAAATATAAAATAAATCTTTCGAGGTTTAAAACAGTTAAACACTTCTTTTTAGAGAACTTGAGGTTTGTTGTTGATTCTGTAAAAAATTTTGTAATTCTCAAATAGTTTATGGAAATATTTCTATAAATTTTTTAATGATATTTATTTTTTGAGCGATATATACAAATTATTATTTCCTGACGATTATACCTATTTGGTAGCGAAATATAGAAAATAAATTATTAAAAAAACTTTTCATAAAAGAAATCATCGCTCTAAAAATAAATATAATTAACAAAGTTAATAAAGGTCAAAATTAAAATAGAAGTGAGACTAATATTTCTATAAATATATATGATTTCTTAGCTTTTAGGAATTATTTTGTTGGTGGTCTAGAAATGATATAATTGTACATAAAATAATAATTGAACAAGAGAAATATTCTTATACTTCTCTTTGATTTAATTAATTATTCCACAGTTGAACTGTAAAGAAACAGAGGAAAATTCATTCCGTTTTACGGAACTGGGTAGTAAAAATAGCAGAAACAAAGGAAAGATCTTTAATTTATACTGAAGTTAAAATAAGCAAACTTAAGGAAAAATACACTGGTTCCTACGGATTTAAGTCGTTTAATATTTTACCATTAGAATTTAAAGTAACTTTTCGTTATATCTAAAAGAAAATTAAGTTGATCGGTTTGTAACTGAGTTTTAATTTATTGTAAATTAAAATTTCTGCTAATTTTATGTACAGAATATTTTAAGGGTGTTTTTTAGGGTGTATTTTTATTTGTATTTGTCCATCATTTAAATAGGATCTAAACTGTAATTTGTTTTTACAATTCCTTTCAGTAAGTTTTTGCAAATCTTCGTTAAAAGCACTACAATTTGCGAAATATGTTGTTAAAAGCAATAACTGGTTTGTTCGGTGTTCAAGTAGCGCCTTTTTATTAACTGGTATAGGGTGTGAAGCCACTACATCAAACTGTAAAGTCAAAGTGAAGCCATGTTTAGTATACCGAGCACTATCGCCTTTAATCACGCCTCTTTCTACTCTTAAAAAAAAATCTTACCTTCAGTGATAGTATTATGCATGACATCTTTTGTTTCCTTTTGCACAGAATAATAACTATTTATGTTTAAAGAACTACCATACTTTAAATACAAACAATCGGTTGATTAAATTAGTCTGTCAAGTTGAGTATGGCTTGCACGATATGTTGGGCAAAATTTAAGTGAAAAAAGCATTTCAAATGAGAAAGTGACACTAAATAATAATCAAAAACAAAATTGTCGTTTAATGTTCGTATATTTGTGTAGATGAAAAGTTACGAAAGACCACTAAACGATAATAAAAAGTCCTGCAGTGACAACGTCCATTTGTTCCACTTCCGTAGTTTTTTATTGGTCTGGTTGATTGTGTTGTGTTGTGTTGTGTTGCTGTCATTTGTTTGTTCTTTTAAATTTTCGGCTATAAAAATTAACATTTTATAATCGTATTTGCTTTCAGCAAAATATTTAAATTTTTTCTTGCCATCAAAAGAAGTTGTCGTTTGCGCTTTTGAACATGGGCACTGCCGCTGCATTTTAGCCATCCACTCCAGTAAATGGTATGACTGACTTAAAGCTTTTTAAAGTTTGTCTTTCGTTTTCATTTGAACTTTTACTTTAAAAAAAAATGTCATTCAATTAACATCAAACGTGGCGACACGCGTTCGCAATGACTCTTAACTTGACTGTGCTTCAGCGAGTATGGTGTACTGTTGGCCATATTTTCGTTGGCATTTGCAACACTTTACCATAAATGTCAAGCTGTTAAAGTTGTTATGATTATTTTCAGCCTGTAGTTATAAGGGCCTTAGATGGAAATATGTGTTTAGAAAAGAGAGTCGATATATAATGTCAGTGCCAGGCGGGTCATTAGGGCATGTTTTTATTCTAAACTGAAATAGTCATGCCATAATATTGTTGTGAATAATAGTGGTCATAAATGTAACTACCACTGCACAGCCAACATTTTTTTAATATTTTTATCTTCTTCTTATGCATTTTTTACGACACAAAATTTTTGTAGCGTAACATTTTGCGGCATACAAGTTTTTTTATTGCTTTTAAGTTGAATTAAAATACAGTGACAATGACAATTAACGAAAACAATATGGTAATAAGTATATGTATGTACGTATATTCGACTTATTTACATATGTATGTATATTTGTATGTATGTATGGCTGAAGTGATAGTATGATGCACTTCTGTTAAAATTAGGCCAAATTTGTATGCAGTCATATCAGTTGCTTTTAATGATGGTTATGGTTTAGTGACAGTGAAGTGAGAAGTAAAGATTCAGCTGAATTCAGAAATGAAATATGTTTTTAATTCGTAATAAGAAGTTACTAAGTGTTACTGTGAAATAAAGTTGCAAATAAAAATTTTTTGCGAAAAATTTAAATAGAAACTATTTTCGAAAATGGAATATTTTCTTTGGGCGTTCCACATTGTTTTCTAAATATTCACTTAAGTGTTCATCCGCAATGTCAGTCATATAATTTGCAAACATATACACATCATATATGGGAAAAGGCGGTTAAGTATCGTAGTGGTGCACATGCAAGGGCAGTAGATACAGAGGTATGCGGCGGTAATACCTAATGGTCCAAAGACCGACCATTGTGGTTATTTGCCGCTCCAGCACGAGCTGCCTCTGTTTTGCGGAAAATGAAGGGTCTATAGAGAAAACTTTATGCAACCCTTAATCCCAGGTGTCATTTCTATATGAATGAATGAGCGCCCTCTGGTTGTAATCAGCATTACCGTGACACCAGGGCACTGTCGCGGCTCGACCAACCCCGCTCTTTACTTCCTTTATAAAAAGGAAAATTATAGCGAAAACAATAAAACCAGGTCGCGAATCATATGGCGACATGTGCTGGAAAAGCATCATCCTCACCAGTGGCTTGCGAATCAGCTGAAAACGAGGTTGCTGTAGACCTATGGCCCAAATAAGCTTCCAACATCACTGCAGAAAAGGGAGAGAAACACCTCACCGCTCCTGTTCATGGCTCAGGAATTGAGAACGACTCAGTATAACCGCTAGAAACCGGCTAAAATACTTTCTGGGTAAAGGACATGCGACTGAGGAAGCAAGGAAGGTTGTTCAACTGACAGCTGCTATGAAATGACAACACTGCAGCAGCACAACTCTGAATCAGAACTATCTCCGAGAACAAGGTTTGTCGATATTGTGAGAGTGACATATTGTCTTGCTGGCAGAGTTTTCGTTACCTGCGTGAAATTGTGGTGCCTCCACACAGATTGTGGAACACTAGACCCCAAATTGTGCTTGGATTCCTTAGAAGGCTTAGGATGGGGGTCTAATATAATGGGCTTTGCATAACAGTTGTTATTGGTCGCGGTGCTTGTGCAAAAAATTAAATATTTAAGCGGCCATTATTTTTTTTTTATTTTAAAGAAAAGTAACACTCAGACAATGATTGCCTGCCACTATGTGTGTTGCTATACGGTTTAGCTGGTCTAAGTGAAATGTACAAATACACCGACTAAACCATATTTTCTTTATCGTGGACCACCACTCTAGAAATGACTCCTATACATGCTTGCACTGTGCTGGAACTAGAGGAAAGGGATAGTGCGGGAGATGACAGTCACATATGCACTTCACTTTTTAAAATAATCCACTAAATGGCCCTGATTTTATGATAATTTTCCTTTTATTTTATACCCAAAAATTTCTCAATTATATCGTGGCTGTCATACACAGTTTAAATTATGAAAACTAAATCCATATATTTTGGTTACACATTTATGTGTGTGTGACTGTATGTGTCTAACAAATTGATTTATGGATCCAACACCTAAAACTTAAGTAGTCACGTTATAAAATTCAAATTCAATAAACATAATTTTTTTTTGATTACAAAATTATATTTTATTGATATGCATATTTTTCTATTGTGTTTGTAGCTTGAAAATAAATTGATACCGTAAGCGAAACAAATTGAATCCCACTTTCAAGGCTTAAAAAAGCCTAAAAACGGAAAATAAAAGATCTGATTGATTATAACACCACAGCACAATACCGATGACAAATAGTAATTCAAATTCGAAAGACATAAATTCAATAGCAAGTGACAGGATTCGAAGTAGAACGGAATGGAACAATAAAAAACTTTGAATTAAAATGACTTGCGTAGACTATTTGAAACAAATAAGCATGAGACAAAGCGAATGATTAATTCACTTAACCGAAAGTTGTGATCTATTGATACAATTGAATTGAATTTTTGTGATAACAAGACCAAGAATCACGTACACAATGTCTAAGAAATATTTATGTGTATTTAACAATTCAACTAATACATACATATTTGTTTAAGAGCCAAATAGATCAATTAAACCAAAAGATTGATCGATAAAAAAAAATATGGGAAACCGTTGACCAAGCTGTTCATCTATAGAACTTCGCTTCTTCTATGGAACTGAAAATATTCAATACTTTCATATTTTTTTTTTTAAATTTTCGACAACGAATTGTTTGTTTATTTGTTGGTTTTATTTTTTATCAGTGCATTCGCATCAAGAATGTTCTTCAATGACAGAACTAATAAAATATTTAAAATTCAGGAATTATAAATATGAAATAAATAAAGTAATTTCTTTTTTTTGATACCAGTTTATAATGAGTCTTTTTCGCTTTCTCATCACTAATTGTTCCAGCACAATGCATCCCCTGAGTGCCGGTCCAAGAAAAAAAAATAAATGCATCCAATTACCAATTTCAACCTGAAGTCTTACTTTTATTAACTTAATCAAATTATATGCTCTTTAAAAATTAAAGAAGAAAATAATCATTTTAAAAAACACAGCATCAAATTTGTTTATTTTTCCAATATCACAAAATTTTAACTCAATCGTGCACTTTACTGAACACCAAATTAACAATTGTTCGGTTTTGGGAAATCGCTCATTTTTAAATCGACTCGGTGGTTTAATTACGTACATCGTTACAGAATTTCTCAGCCCAAATTAAGGAGAAAAGTGAAAAAATGTTTTCTGAACAACAAAAAAAATGTGGACGATAAAACAATTTTTGGGAATATAAACATTTTGTCATTATTATTCCCTACGAAATGATCACAAATACGGAAAACATTTCGAGAGAAACGTTATTCACAGTGCAGGCTTCAATTGGAGTTGTACCAGTAGCTCAGCATTAGTATTATTCAGATACTACCAAGTAAATTTATCATTTCTATCACTCAAATTAGAATTTCTTTCAAGTCGCAAAAACTCTGCGATTGGTAAATTTTTATTTTAATATTCTCTCAGTAATTTCGTTTGAAAATACTTCTTTATTGTACTTTATTAAAACATCATTTGTAAGATTTAATTGTTCACTGCTTTTTATGGCAAAAGAACAAATCACAACTAAAGTTTTATTTAAACATTGTATGAAAACTCACTTTATTCCAAATTTTCTTTATATTTTATCCATTAAAAGTTTTTGTTCGCGTTAACAAATGATTTCTGTTTCTTCATCCTTTTTTTTTTTGTTGTGCATTTACTTTTTACTTTAATCTCTTTTAAATCCCAAAAAGCGTCGCGTGGCGTTTCATTTCAATACCGAACGTTAAAAAAGAAAAAGTATGAAAGAAATTGTGTAAATTATTTACACTTAATGCAGTACCATTATTTATTACGCCATAAACTTTTTATAGATTCAATTCTTCATGGATATTTTTCAATAAATCTTTTAAAAGTAAAATTCAATACTTTGTTGATTAATGTGAGTGTTTGAGTACCTTAATTGAAAGTATACATACAAAAGATGAAAGAAAGCTATTAATTTCAATACAGATATTAAACAAAAATTAAAAGAAAAGTGTTAGCGACGTGGAGGGCCCTATAGAGTGCAATTTATAAAGCGAAATATTTACAAAGTGCAGTACAGTATTGCGTGCAGATTTTTTAAGTTGTAGAATTAAGTTCTTAAAATTGTGCTCTACTTTCTTAAAGATTTTTGATAAGAAATATGGTTTTGCCTTGCACCTGAACTAGGGAAATAATTTTTATTATAGAGGAAAGAGTTTTTATAAATATTTCAATAGAAGTTTCCCTTAAAGCAGTTGACAAGAGCAGGGAGTTTGTACAATGCAATCGGTGTGGCTAAAAAAAACTTTCCTCGAATATTGATCAGATATGAGAAGGCATCTTCGGTGATGAACCTTGCAAATTCTGTTTACTGAAGTGTTGACTTTACACCGAGAAAGTCATGAATTTAAACCCTCATTAAAAATTGTTGTCTTGTATACTAAAAAGGATAACAATTTTGTATTCTTTATTCAATATTTTATTTAAAATTAATAAATAATGCAGCAAATATGTTAAACTCTATTATCCAGAAAGGAACTCCAAGTGCTTAAACAAAAGAGAGAAAAATATATTAAAAAAATAAAGAAGTAGTGCGCACGTTGACTACAATACCAGAAAAAGTCCTGCGTTCAACGCCAGTTTCAGAATTAATCATAAAAAATTTCGCAATATTTCTGATGTGCATTTGCGTCAGTTGTTGTGGGAAGGTTTCGGTGGTGAAGGCATAGTCACTGGCCACTGAATAGTAACGGCTTCAGCTGTGCAGCACCGACGAAATAAAATCATTATTAAAGTGGCTACACATCAGAGCAATGCATCACTGATATAAAAACTAACAACGTGCAAAAGCAGAGTTCTAAGACAGTCAAGCTTCACCTCCTTCCATTTCTATAACTATCCCTTTTCTCCAGTTCTAGCATAATGCATCGCATGTGTAGGGGGCATCTTCTGAGTGGTGGTTCCAGAAAAAAAAATAGCAGAACCATCAGGTTTTTGTTTTCCATATTCATATTTTCCTCATCGCCAAAAGAATTGAAACTATCAATGGCATAAATATCGCGAGCGTCTAATTATTTTATTAAATCATCGTTAATTGCGAAATCATGGAAACATTTCTGTAATCCTCTTAAAGAGCTTCCCATGTATCATAAAGCATTAGGCATTTTAATTCTAGTGCGATTTCTTGGCTTTGTAGTAATTCGTTTCATTGTACTAAAAAAATCTTACAAACTCAGCTTTACTGAAAAGTAATACCAAATCAAGAAATAGATTTTCTTACATAAATTATTGGACTTCCACCCTGAACTGAAGAGTTCCTTTAGCTATTGGATTTTGATCAATGTAGTTTTGTCGTAAATGCAGTTGAATTTGTCTTTTAATATTTTTCAAAATGATTTTATGAGTTCAAGCAGAAAATTTAGAAAATATGGCCTTTTTAAGGCTAAATTTGAAATAAAAAAAGGCTAAAAAAGCTATGAAGCTCAAACGAAACAAAAAAAGGTTAATCTAGACTCGAAAAGGCTAAACTGACATAACTGCTGCTCCACAAACATTTCCAATAATATATTCAGCGCATTCTTGGTTCTATATTTCACTTGCCTCATATGTACGACATTCGTTGTGCAATCACAATTTTTGTATTTTGCCTCTGCCCTACATTTTGCAAAGCACGTGAAATGTTTGACATTAAATAATTTGTTTAAGAGTCTTTTAAAAAGAATTATTACAAACGATTTAATATTTTAAAACTTTATTCATGTAACATCCGCCTTTTAAAGAAATATTTCGTTCAATTGTGCTCTAAACAAATGTTTAATTTGCGTTGAAGTAAAGTTACCTTCATTAATTGCATTAAGCAATATAAAAATTACATATTATTTTCTTACGATTTTTTTTTTACCATGCAAACACGTGCTTCATCTTGAAATCTTAGAAGGGGCAATTAAAGAAAACCAAACTGTTTAATTTAAAGGAATTAAATGTTAAATTGTTTTTTTGTGGTAGTTTCCCAACTTTTAAAAAGATTTAATTGAATCTTAACAATTCTGTTGAAAATGCTTTTTTATCTGAACAAATGCGAATAAAAATATAAACTTATATATAATTATATATAATGAGTGTAATTAATATTCAATACAAATTAAAAAATTATATACAATTGTATATTAACTGAATTTATTTTGGGAATATCTCTTTTTATATATGATTCTAATTTTAAAAATGTGTTCTTTTTCGAAAATATTTACAATTATATATAATTTTTTAAATTGTATTGAGAATTAATTTTTCTTTGCCTTTTATAAACAATAATTGTCAACCAATGTGTTGACTGATTATAAAAAGTTTCAGAAAAATTAGTAGATGTACTAAAAAAAATACTCGTGATAGCAAATAATTTTTGAAAAGCTACTTAGTTTATTTTTTGTGTGTATTTTAGTAATTCTCAAATATATATAGAGAGTTTTTCCATAAACATGTGAGATTATTTAGCTTTTTAAAAAATGCGATTGAAGGTCTAGTGATGAGTTTGTATAAGCACCAAAGAAATATACATGTATATATAATAAATATCATAAATATGATAAAAGAATGAACTTGGGTTATGTTTTTTTAAATATTTCTATTCTAAAATATTTCGATATCGTCTGGTTTTCTTGTCAAATCGATTTTCAATAGACATGAATTGTGTCATCTGGAGCAAATTTCCCTTCAAAGGTTCGAACTAATCGGGGGAGTTTGGGAGATAGCCTGCAGGGCAAAACAGATTATCATTATTTTTTTTTAAATGCGATTACCTTTTGAATTCTGAAATAGTTAAAACAGGTATAAATAACTTAAAATACAAATTATTTGTTATTATTATTTGATAATAATAGGCATTTCACGTAAACATTTCATCAACTCTGTCGTATTAAATAGATGAAATTAATGACTTTACTGGTGACTCACAGAGTACTGATGTCACTTGTAATTGCAGAGAAAATATTTTATGCGTTATATTCAACTGATATTGGAGATTAGTTGTTCCTTCTCCACTAAAGTAATTGGCTTCTATCATATTGGATATTTCAAGGAAAAAGTTCACGTCAATAAGACAATAACAATTCAAGAAAATTTCGACCATCGGTTAGAGATATGCCACCGAAGCTGCAAAGAGCATTTAGACGATATGGTCTTAGATCCTTCAATCATAAAATAAATACAAATAAGATCGTGCGTTTTGGTAGGGCCGCCCTTTATGAACTTAAACACAACTAAATTTTCATTTTCAATCATTTTTAATAATTGCATTCGTAATTCAAATAAATAGCATAAATTCTAAATTATTTGTCTTATAATTATTCAACTTTCTTATCTTTTCCTTATTACTATCAATTTATAATGCAATATATTCTGTCCTGAAGAAGATAAACAGAGGATAATCAAATATCTACAAAGAAAGAAGAAATTTTACACGGTAAAAAGTTATGGTTTAAATTTAAAACCTATTACGTTTCATTATATACTATTGTGGAATTCATTTTGAATTTAATTGCATATTAAGCGATGAAAATAAATTCTATTATTTAGAATCGAATGGACCAAATAGCATATGCCGGAAATCTTTTTTAAAAAATAAATGCCATGAAACTAACTAACAGATTATAAAAAACAATTTAATTTGAACAATATTTCTGTCTTGTATTATCATTTTAAGTTGTCTTGTAAAATACACTCACCGACCGGTCGTAGCTCAATATTGCCAAGTTTAAATGTGTTTCAGTTTTCAGTTCTGAAAATAACAAATAAAATTTTTCAAATTAATTCATTATTCTTTCATACTTCTTTCTTATGACTACTTATAATTAGTTTTCACATTATTGTGATGAATTAACTATGAAGTTAAACACAACTAAATATTATTTATTCATAAATTTTATCATTAATTTCATATTTCAAGTTCGCTTCTGTAGTCTTTTGAATCTGGATATCTAGGAGAGCAAGTTTGCTTCTTGAGACTTTTGATTTGATCATACTATTTTAAGCTATATACACATATATTGATTGTCAGATATTACTATGTTGTCAGAAATATTCTCATAAAATGTTTAACAATCGTGTGAACTTACAATTTTTATTTGGCAACATTGTCACAAAAAGTATTGTCAGTATATTGTGCAACAATAATATTGTCAGGCATTTAACAATCGTGAAAACAGCTGCCATTGCCATAGAGAAGTAATTGCCAGATATTCTATGGTCATTTCTTATTGTCAGATGTGCGTCATTTAGTGCATCGTATAATAATTCTATTGTCAGATAAATATTTCTATTGACAAACACTGCCCATAAATATTAAGAGACAAAGTTTAACATCGAATCAGGCAACTTTAGCCATATAATAATCTGAAAACTGTGTGTATCAGGACACACTGATAAATTTATTGTCAAACGATTGTGTGGCAATGATATCTTCAGGTTTTTTTACAATAGTCTGAACTGACAAATTGCCTTTTGTTGACGATTTTTCTTGGTCAGTACAAAATTGCCATATCTGACAATAGTGTGTTCATAGCTTTACATTGCACATATGTATACTTCTGTACATATGTGTATATGGATATATTTTAACATCGTTACTTAAATATTGACAGAAAATCTTTGATTGCTCCTTCATTATAAATTCTTCTGATGAACGTTAATTTTTATTCAAGAAACAGTCATTTTCCCATAGAATTTCTTTAATTAATAAAAATAATTTTTAATGAAGTTTTGAAATCACAAGTTCAGTAATTATTATTACGAAAATTAAAACAATATTTAAATCTTTCACAGAACTGTACGAATTCATAATCCTTGAAAACCATCATCAATATAAATACATACATTTATATGCAAGTTGCGTTTGAAGAGCTTCGTACCTTTGAATTGTAATTACTGAGCACGTAAATATAAACGCATTTACAATATTTAGCAAATTAGCAAATTTTATTTTCCCTTGTTTTCACCGACATTCATTCTTGAATTCAAACAGAAAGACGGCCAATCAATACATTTAAGAATTATACAAATAAACTATAAGAATGTACAACCTTTTTGATGTAAAAGCACAATAAGTGTTCCGCCCCTACCGCAAGAGGTACGAGTAAAATCATAAAAAGAAAAAAACTTGCAGGCCTCATAGAAATGTTTAAAATATGAAGCACTAAGCAGGATTTTTATGTAGAAACATACGCATGAATTGAAAACATAAAGTGTCTACGTACTCGTATAACTTGCACACAACCCCATTCATTCGTATATTGAAGAATACGGGACAGTTAAAGTCATACTTTGAATATTTTGCATGTAATTCTTTACTGTAATGAAAAATTCTTCTTCGGATGATGTATTTAACACTGGAGAGATATTCATATTCTAACAAACAGTAAAAATAATTATGCTTAAAATTGGCGCATGAATCATACAGAGTTCTATTCCATCTTCGATCTGCTGCAATGGGAGATCAGATGGGGTGAGGTATGTCTTGCACCGTCCTTAAAAACCGAGGCACTTGAATGCATCTTTTGAAACTTGAAAGATGTGCTCAGTTCATCATTTATCATACTGAATCATCATGAAAAGAACATCAAGAGCTTCTGATTCGTCAATATTTATAGTGCCCATAATTACAGGTGAAGAATGATCGGGCATGCGTCGCTGTGTAAGCATGCAGCATTGGTCCTTTTGATCACCATTATTTTCATCACCATCAAGTTTGTGTGTAGAATATTTATGAGTAGAATAGTGGGAGCGATTAAGGCTTATTAGGCTAAGTCTTTTTGAAAGTAATGAATAAGAAATGTAAATGAAAACTTTTAATGGATCTGACACCAATCGACCACAGTCGAAATTGTATTTTTCCAATAAAAAGCTTCAATAAAAACCTAGATGATTGATATTAAAAAAATATGCAGAGTGTAGCATAAATATAAAAAATAAATAATAAATTAGTGCACACTGAAGTGGGAGTTCTTAAATTCTTAGTTTGTTAAAAGTTGTATTTTTTTTTTATTTTTTATTTTTTTTATATGGGAGCAGGAGCAGGGAGCACTCAGGAGATGACTCCTACACATGCAAACCATTGTGCTGGAACTATAGAAAAGGGATAGTAGGAGAAATGACAGGAGGTGAAGCTTAATTAATTATTTTACAGCTCTGCTTTTTGCACGTTCTTTGTTTATACTCGTAGCAGTGCTGAAGCTTCGGTTCAGTAGCCATTTGTTTTTTATTATTATTTTACTTCGCCGGTGCTACACAATACCGACGAAGGAGGGCGTTCTGAAGCTGGTATTGTTCAGTGACCAGTGACTATGCGTTCGCCACTGAAACCTTCCGACAAAAACTAACACACAAAGACACACTAAAGCACATCAGAAAAATGCGAAATGTTTATTTTTATTTTAAAACTTTTTTGTCTGAAACTGGGGTTGAACCCAGGTCTGTTTTTTGGTTGTGTAGTCAACGTGCAGACTACCATCCATCGTGCCATGTTGTTTCATTTTGTAAATTGTTAATACGTTTTGTCTTTTATTTAAAACTTATCGCATTTTAAAATGTCAATATCACCCGCCAACAAAAATCTGCTAAAAGTTTATTTTCCAATTTCACAAAATTTAAATACAAAATAAAAAAACTAAGAAAAATTTTCGAATTATAACAAAATTAATTGAATACTTATTATTAAATAGTGCCTTAATTCGAAAGTCATGTTTACATATGGGCATTTCCACAGAGAGGTCTAGCACAATCGAAAATTAATATGTCAATAAACAAATGATTTTTTTCTAACACTCTATAGGAAATGTTAAAATTTTAAGAATATTATGTATTTTCAGTTTGTGGTGTTTGTTATTTGCAGAAAATAGGTGTGGAAACTGAAAATGTATTTAAAATATGTAGAACATATCAAATATACGAGTTGATTTTGTAACATAATATTTACAATTTACTGCAAAAAGAAAAGGCATGTTAAATATTTAGGAATTTAAATGATTGAGAAATATTTTTCTAAGAATGGAGATGTCTCACTTTTTAAATCAACGGTTTATTTATTAAATACCAAAACCTAAAATTTATATTTAAAAATAACTACAAAATAATAAGTAAAAAAATTTTCACACTTAATACAATTTAAACTTAAGAAAATTTTTATTACAAACGTTGTACGAAAATACGAGTGCTAAATCATAATAAGGGTTATTCAAAAAAGAGGAACACAAATATTTAAATATGACAACCATCAGTGAAAGCCATATTATTCTATTTTAATTAAAAAAAAAATTCCTTTCCAAAATTTCGCAAATTTTTTTTTAATTTTTCTAAATGCAGTTGAAAGCGACTTCTAAATTTTGTCCCGTTCATGATACCATGTTTATTGGTTATAAAACAGAAACAAAAAATCGATGAAAGCTACAGTTTGAAATATTTATAGTGCCATTAATGTGCTATAAAAAAAAACGTAGAAAAGAAAAAGTAAATTTAAGATTTCTTTATTTTACTTCACTTCAAAGGCAAGCGAATGTCCAGTTCTAGATCGTGGAATTGCCCATATGTAATTAATTAAAATGGGCTAATGATCGAAAACATACAGGCAGCCAAAATTACATGTGATAATTGCCAATAAACAAACTATGGCAAAGACAGAATTTGTAATCCATACTGACAAATACAAGCTGAACCGAAAAACATGCTGTTTTCGAAGGTTGCTAAATACACCTTCAACTTCAGCATCTTTCGTGTTTAGTCCACTGTGTGTGTAGTCGTCACAAGATGTAAATTATTAGCTTTATATATTTATTATTTTCTATAAATATATATTTTTACAATTATGTAATATATTTTTATTTAAATTGCAATTTCATGCCACAGACTTGTAATCCCTTTAAATTGCCACCGTATTGGGGAGTGAAACACAAATAAATTACAACCCAGAAATTTAATAAATTAAATTGAATAAATATTAAACTAAAAGTGTTTAACTATCAAAAAATTATAATAAAATTTTTTTGCTACTCATTCTGCATGCCTTTGAAAATTAAATATTATCTATCCATCACATCGCTTAATCTGCATTTAAATTATAAACCCTTATGTTAACATTTTTAAGTAATATTTTAAAGTTTTAATTTGCCTACAATATGGTGCAATTTTTTTACACTTAATTCTTTCCCAGCTAAAGCGAAAACGTTAACAAAATTTTTAGTAAACTCAACTCAATATTGAACACAAAGCCCAACTGTTTAAATATAGAAATAAATTATAAAATAAAAAATTATTAAAAAGAATGATGTTCAAGTCAAGTGTCACCACTAACGAACACAGTGCAACTTAGAAAGGGCTGCAGAAAAACACTATAAACAACTGATGTCCGCAATTGCCGTCTAAGGGACACATTTATGCAAATATTTACACAAGACCGTTAAATAGTGGTGACTGATTGGGGTGGCAGTCAACTCATGTGACTTTTTTTACTGTTTTTATTAATCAAACTTGCAACATTCATATAGAATTTCATCCCACAACGCATATTGGGTGTCTTAAAGGGTGTTACTTTTTATGTCAAATAAAGAATGATGAGAAAGGATAATTTTTTTTTTTAAGTATTAAAGTAAAGTATTTTTACTAACTGATGACGTACTACGATTTAAAGCAAATTTTATGCTGTCTAAATTTCTTAAAAAAATGATCCTTGAAAATATATGTTCACTTTCATAATGAAATATTCACAGGATATACTCGTACGTAACTAGTGAGCACTACAAGCAGATACTGAAGGGATTTTTTGCCAGCAAGTTGGTGCATTAGGTACCGATCATTGTTGTTTTTAACAGCATGGAACAATCGTTTACACAGCTAAAGCAACTATGTGGATTTTCATACATCAATTTTTACTTTGTGAAGTAACTGCCAGGTCAAATATACCCCAAACTAAATGAAACTAGTTCCATGTTGAAGAAATGAAATAAATCTCAAAGAAAATATAATAGTACCCAAACCGAAAATGCAGTAAATGCCATTTTTGGGAATTATTTCGTTATAAAATAACTTCCAGTCAAATTAATGAAACAACTCCCAAAATCGGAGCACTGAACGCAAATGAAATAAGTACCAAAAACAGAGAAAGAATCCACAATAAGAAATTAAATCAAAATGTTAACAAAGTGCACTACGTAAAGTGTGGTCCAACTATAATGCACAATGTTAATTGTGAGTCACACGTTAAAGTCAAGTTTTTTTGCCCAACATTTCTTTTTTGACATTTCTTTGTTTCAGTGTTTGAAAAATTCAACTGTGGAGAGGTACACAATTGAACAGCGCATTAAGAATGTTGAAGCGTTTTACGAAAATGGGCGTTCAAAACAAAATGCACTTCGTGTATTTGTTAACCATTTTGGTCAGCATAATCGAGCAAATGTGTCCACAATCGGCGGAATTGTTCAGCAAACCGGATCTGTAGAAAATGTGAAAACACCTGTGCATGCTCGCCCAGTTTGTTCTGCAGAAAACACTGCTGTTGTTCACGATAGAGTGCCAGAAGATTCGTCAATCCCGAATTGAACATAATAACGGACTTCGTGCGGCCAGAAATTGAGGATATGAACATGGACGATATGTGGTTCCAACAGGAAGGTACGTACCACTTACCACACACCCAACGAGAAATTTGCGCAAGAAATTCAATGGCCGTGGGAAATATTATTTCTCAAACAACAGCTAACTTGGGGATTTCAAATCGACACAAATCTCACACAAAATACATTGAAATGAAGCTGGCATCCCACACTCATCATCTTTCGGACACTTTCGTTTAAAAATTATATAAATTCTTCTACTTCAATTTGATTGAATATTGATAACTAATTGTAGCGAAAAAAATAGTTATAAAATTCATCATATAATTAAAGGCATCTATAGCAAACTTTACGACACCCTACAATAAAGCAAAAGTTAATTAAAATTTTGTATATATTTTAGATCATAGAGAATTGTAAAACAAAGAATTAAAAGCTCTGCACTCTATTCTACCAAGCCAATGAAAACATCCGGTGTAACTTTTTAGCGGAAGAAATTTTTCATGTTCTTTGTACTTTTGAGCGCGTGTATCCCCTCCCAAAGGAAAATCAGAACTTGAAAAATACACGCAGAGCAGTAATTCATTTCTTGTTTCTTTTTGCATTGCTTTTACTTCTTATGCAGGAGTAAAGATTGTTAGAAAACTTATTATAAGCGGCGAATACGTACAATTAGCGGACATGGCAACAATAGAGGCAAGAAACCATTCTAGTTATTCAGTGTGCTGTAACGGCAAGATTGCGAGTATAAACTGTGCGGCAAAAGCAGCATCGTCGCCATCAGCCTATTTTAAAATAAACAAAAAGGGGTCGTCCTTTATGTCATTTGTTGGCCGTTTGCTATTCGATTATTTCTTTTTCATTACTTTCATATAATTTTGTGTATTTTTACGGGGATGATTGGCTCGACTCACTCTCCACGTATTTGTTGGTAATCTTTCTTCATTTTATGTTCATTTTGTTGTTGGTTTTTGGGTTGCAACAGCTGTTAAACTCGAACATTTACTTTATTTTTTTTTTATTTTTCATATCTCAATTTTTGTTGTTTCATAAAACAAAAACCAAAAACACAATGCATAATATGCAACATGGCTATTAGCTCATTTTGTTACCTTTGCAAAGTATGTGTGTTGCATGCCCCTTTATCTCGTAGTTCTATCCCTTTTCCCATTACATTGTTTTTCTTTTTTCACTTTTAGCAATTGTTTTTTTTTTTTCTTTTTTGTGTGCCATACTGCCTGCTCACACGTACGTACATACATACCTTTTGCAGCAAACAACAATAACGGAATTCTACACCACAGCTCATCAAATAGTCGTGAAAAGCGGAAGGCTGCCTGGAAGGTTGCATGTCCTCCCCATAATGTTTCGTGTTTACATGTGCAATAATTATTAATTTCTTTTTTTTTTTTTGTTTGTGTTAATGTATGTAAGTCTACGTCTATTTTTATTTTCACAATTTTAAACATTTGAGATTTGTCTTTGCTGCATCACAAAATGTTTAATTGTTAAATAAATCAATGTCACAGATATCCCGTATATCATTATGAATGACGAACAAAATTTAAAGGGGATTAAAAACGTACTTCAAGTTTGTGAATTCAATGTCGAGAACAATAGAAGAAAAATTGTCCTGTAGAGGATTTAATTGCCAGTGAAGTATGTTTGTATTGTTTTAGAAAATAATATACAGATAATCAAAGGAAGGAGGTTAAATATGAAGAACTTAAAAATATATACCAAATATTGTTCTCCATCTCCCAGTAAATTGAAGACCAAAGTGAACGCATTTCGAAATTATCCACATTGGTTATGACAAACCTACAAAAATTGTGTTACGATTTCTACGATAATGTCCCGATTAAAGCTTTGGTGCATGCTCTGAACAATCATTGGAGCAGAGAGACCATGATGGCGCAAGGTGGGGTTTGAGTACAGGGACCACATGGGTATCCATACTGAAACACTTACATCCCCAGCTAAAAATTATCGAAATTTAGAAGCTAAGAAAGGTTTCGCAGGCAAGGCACTGAATATTTGGGAAGAAATGCTGCCGAAATAAAATGTGGAATGGACTACCCGCAGAGGTGTTTCCTGCCACTTTTAACATTGGAAAATTTAAATCAAATGTCAATAAACACTACTCCCTCTATCCTCCTTCTCATAACCTAATTTCCTAGTTCCAGCACAATTCTTTTTCGTTTGTTTTTTTGGGTACATAAAGTAATATTTCTAAGCGGCTCATCGCGCACAAAAATCATGCATAAAAAACGGGCAACTGTAAGTGATTCCATTATGTTGTCTTCCTTACAAGGACAAGGACCCATTTTCGGTTGGTTGGTGTGGGTTGAGGCAGCATTGTTCAATTTTGGAGTGTCTTTTTCTCTTCTAGAGGCTGGTTATAACTTTTAAACACAAAAAATTCGTATTGTGTTGAGTTGAAGGTTTCAGTTGGTACTCCAGGCCAAGGAGTCAATTAGCACATGGTACGGTTTTGATATCACAAGTCTCACGAAACTCCAAAACAAAAGTAGAATCAATTGACCTCAATACTCTACTAGACCAACCTGGATAACGAGAGGACTCAGTGCCTTTCTTCCTGGAATCTCATGGTCATCAATCGCACTGTCGCTATTCGCATGGGTCATCGCATCATTGGAAGGCATGCCGATAGACACGACATTCCTTCTCGGGATTTTTGCAGGATCTGAGGACAAGGAGACGGTTGCTCACCTCATGTACCAGTGCCTATCTCTTACCATGAAACGGCGGAGGTTCTTCGCCTCACATTTTTTTTCATCATTAAATGAACTCTTTCGGGTGAGAATTGCAGCAATAGCAGGATTTATCTTGGTATCGGGTTGGTTTCGGGTGGCGGCGTGTGTAGACGACTGGCGGTATCATAATGGGCCTAAGCTCTGGCCAAAGTCCGTCGTCCGCCACCTATCCTAATCTATCTTAACTGACATGTATTGTCGAAGTCAACACCATGTTCGGGACTATATTCAGCCGCCACATACAGGAACTGTACCACCCTGGTGGCGCACTGGCAAAATATATGAAAAACTAATCCTTCACAATCATTTTCACCACGGCTGCTATACAGTGAACTCCCACCTATTCTAAGTTGATTGGCGCGCGTACCCAAAACCCAGTACTCACAACGGACCACCACAAAATGGGAAATATTATTCCTTGATATCACCATTAGGTTGTTGGTTATCTGCCTGTTATAAATCACCAAGTCTGCCTTGAGATGGAGCAGACAAATAAACTTAGCCACATGCAAATGTATTGAGTACTTGAATCTGTTCTTTTTGTAGGCGATTTTGAAACCTAATTTTTACATAATTGTAAAGGCTTTCCTATAATACAGGGTGGCCCGAAATGATCAAAGGGGTTGCAGTTCAAAGATCTAACACCAGTGATGAAAATGACGACGCCGTGTTCATTTTCAAAAAAAAATATAATGGCCAATTATCCTTTAGAACGAAACTGCGCACAAAACGGTACACTTAAGTGTGTGGAATTCTCGCTATTGAACTGCTCTTGGATTTTTCGTAGCACCTTTCCCCTATTAATGAATCCATTCAATTGGATAAGGGCTTCGTTGCTCGTAATTAAATTATGAATAAAAACATGATTTTCTACTGAAATAAAGTTTAACGATTTTCGCACGTTGTTCAATTGTACTTATAATTTTTCAAGTTTTCTTTACAAAATACTGAAAGCAAAAAAAAAAAAAATTATAATAAAAAAGTTATAACGAATTCAAACACGTACGCTCTTTTTGGGTCATCCTGTACTTAACTTTCATATAGAAGTGCATAGTTGTTGTTTTGGTTCATACAAAATTTCCTACAGGGTCTTCATCGCAAACAACAAACAATGCACAATATATTGATTACAGGCAATGAAATATAAAACAACAAAAAACTAAATATCATTTCTTATTGATTTACTGTTAATTACTACAAGCATTGAAAATCTACATAAAAAAAATGTAGCTTAAGCACCGAAAATAATTCAACTTCTTGTAAGCATTGTAACATGTAGAACTTGAAATGGTCGGGACTTGTAATTGTACAGTCAACATATAGAGAATAAAATTTGAATTAAAATTAGTATTTAGATTTGCATTCATAATTTCTTCTGCATTGGTAGAAGAAATTAATTTTTTGTTTTCATCCAATTTTTGCTTTGCGTCAGGAAAAGGCTCCTAGCTCATCCAGTTGTGTCAAGCTATATATTTAATCCTAATGGAAGTATCTGTTGAACTACTCGTATATTAAGGACTCAAGGAGAAATTAAAATTTTCTGATTTTTCAATAGTTTTGATTTTGAAGAATTAATTTTTTTTATAGTATTCAGTTCAGACAAACTGTTTCAGACTCGTGTGAGGAAAAACATTCTTAAGATGTGTGAAAATATGCAATCAATATTGCTTTGAAGAAAACTCATAATCGGAAAATACTTAAATTCAACTCAATTCTGAATAAGCTGGACTTCCTTTTCAATTGAACATTGGAAATATATATAACATTAGAATACTATTTAATATTTTAGAATTACACGCCATAAATCATAACGTGTGACATAAGTATCCACTCTCCTCCATGTTCTTATTGATGTGAACAAGAATTTTTTAACGACTCCCCTGCAAAGTACACAGCACTTTGTTTTTTTTTTACATACAATCACCCATAAATAAAATCATTTTTAAATTTTTCTACTAAATCACTTTCAACTTAACATTTGAACTAATTCAAAACGAAACCATAAAACAAACACATACACACGTATGCAAGTATTTGAATTAAATGTACATTAATTCTAGTCAAGTGCATGCACACACACACACGCACACACACATACATGCATATATTGACTCCTTATGAAAGAAGTTTTAAATTTATAACTGATACTAAAGTTGATACAGTGGTACAATTTTGAAATACATATTTCTCTTTGAAAGCCACTTTGTTTTCATTTCAGATTCATGTTACAATTTTATGACTAAATTGTGGTTGTTGTTTTTGTTGTTGTGTTCTTATTTGAATTGTTTTTCACGATATAAAAAAAAAGAATTGATTTGGTGTTGTTTTATCGCTCAACTCTCATCTGTGTACTGTGGGTTGAGTTTTTAGTTTTTTATTTTTTAATTTTATTTTAATAAACTGAAAAGTACACCCCGATCGCTGTAAGTTTTCTTGGGAATTTTTAACTTAAATAAAGAATTCTGTTCCCTCCAAAAAGGTTTTCATATAACATACACATACATATAATTAAAAATTCATAATAACATATGTACATATGTACGTAAGTATATCGGTCCGATGGGGTATAATTTATTAGATCTATGAAAAAATTTATTATGTACAAAGTAAAGGAAACAAAAAAAGAATATTAAATATCATTTGATCTTTAAATTAAAATTATGGTCACATTATAAATTTCATGGCTTTTAAATTGCTTTAAAATAATGACAAAATATAAGTCAAATAAAAAACTAAATGATATAAAAGAAAGTAAAGTCGTAGAAGTTGTTAAACCTAAAAATATAAAATCTGTTGAGTTTTGGAAAAATGTCATTTGAAAAAACTATTGTTATTGTTTGCCTTTGAAAAAATTTTATAAATTTAGTATGACTAAGGAAATTTGCGGTAATTTTAATTTCTATATAAAAATGTCTATTGAAATCAAGCTTACAAATTGAGGTTGGCGATGGCTGACTGGTCACTTTGACTATCAAAGCTCCTGGGTTCGAGCCCAGTTTCGGACTAAATCATAAAAATATTTCGCGTTTTTTCTGATGTTCTTTAAGTGTGTCTTTGTGTCAGTTGTTGTCGGAAGGTTTCAGTGGCAAAACAATGTCACTGCTCACTTAGCAGTACCACCTTCAGTTAATACCAATCCAAACGCCTGTGTAGACTTTGGTTTTGTGTGGCATCGGCGAAGTAAGATAATTAAAAACACAACTTCAAAATTGAATCCGTTTCCTTGACTCGAGAGACGCTGCAACACTGCTACAAAAACAAAAAACGTGCAAAAGCAGAGTTGTAAAAATACTTCCCTACGTCTCCGATGTCAAAGAAATGTATTGAATTTTGAAGCTTCATTTTTAGTAGTCATTTTTAGTAGTAACTTTGATCGCGCCTGCAGATTGGATACAGCTCATCGTCGTTACTCTTCAGTGAACAGTGACTATACCTTTGCCACTGAAAGCTTGCGACAACAACTGACACAAAGTCACACACAAAGGCACATTAGAAAAAATGCGAGATATTTTTATGAGTCTGAAATTGGGGTTGAACCCAGGAAAATTTTTCGTTTTGTAGACAACGTCAGACTATTTCGACCATCGCCACCCTTATGATTATGATTATCTATGCAGGGTTAAGAAATATGTATATTCTAAAGCAAAGTCACATGGGGCTAACAATTATTATTTGAGCAGCAACAGTAAATGAAGGCTGATGTATTACTAACTATCAACTTGTTCTCAGAAGACGGTATGTCACCTTCGAGCAAAGTTTCGGTGCGTAATATATTTCTCCCTACGTCTGCTTCTGGTCCAATTTTTTTGTATATCCTATGAATTATTTTCGACTCAGATATATACATGTTTTAAATTTCATTAAAATAATTCCGATAGCTTGAGAGAGGCATTTATTACCTATACGTGACCTCGTGGTAGTATTTCTTAAAAAATGTATCACCTACGTGTTCTTTTAGAATCTGATCTACCTACGTTTTAAATTTTATGCTGTGCGATTTCATATTCAAAACAATCGTTTAAAAAAATTTTTCGTACCTGGCAATACTGTTGTGTGCAATATTGAAAAAATTTTTATATATCTCGATACGGGATGCAATTCGTATTCAAAATTTCAAAAGAATCCGTTAAAAATAAAACATTTTTTCCTCAAATGCAAAACTGCTATCCACAAATGTGCTGGCTCAAAACCCAATGTGAATTGACCCGAACCTCCTTAGATCTTGCAGCTCCGGAGATCATGCATTACTAACAAACAAACAAACGATTTTATGTACTACAATGCCGGCGTATAGCAAGTGAAAAATCGAATAGTCAGCGCACAAATAAAATGACGATCGAACCAACGATTGAAAAGATTCAGCTGAACATTCCAATTAAAAAGACCGAATGTCATTGTACACATGGATTTTTAACTTTTCAAGTGACAATAAAAAATCATAATATGGAAAATGGAGGGAATTTTGTTGACATTTGTATTTGAATTTATGGGAAATTCTAAATGCCATATCTCCGGAACCACTTTCCCTGCGACCCGTTTTCGCAGATTCGCAGATAAATCTCAACATTTTCATAAATTATGAGATGAGAGCCCGATAAACAAAATAACTGAGCGCTTCTTCGAAGGCATACTGACAGCATCGACAGATATTTTTATTAAATATTTTATTTATTTTCTTTGTGCCCGGTAAAATCTATTGGCTTAATGAAACGCAGTACCGACATAAATTCTGAACACAATAAATGCTCCTGTAATAATTAAAATTTAGAACATGTTTGCCGTATCAATTAACTAAAAGTGGTTATAATTTCTACTTCAAGGCTGTGAATGAAAGAAAACAAATTTAGTTTTATGCTCAGATTTGTAACATTTTTTTATTTATTTTTTTTTTAATTTTCAACAAAAAACCGCAATTAAATATAAAATATGGCATGTTATACAAATAAGGACAAAAAAGCAAAATTATTGCTGATTAGTTCAGCCTTTCGTTTTAGAAAGTTACACAATCAAAAACTATTAACAATAGAAATTTGTATAACAATGGAAAAAATACAAACTCTAACAAAAGTTGTAGTTAAAAAATGCCTGCATTTATGAAACTTTGAAGAAAAAAAAATGTAACAACCCACTTCCGCTGTGTTTACATTGGGCTAATAATCAATTATAAAGTTTCTTTCTGTGAAAAACCTCCCCATAGTGTGTTTTACACGAAGAACAATAGAACCTTAATATGAAAACGCTGTGAGAATCTCAATACGTGTATTTTAGTTGAAGCCTAGACAAATTAACACTGAGAAAAATCTTCAAGCAAAAATAAAAAATAGATTCGTTGGCTGATTACAATACTTTTTATTTATTTCAACGCCAAAAATATCCATTTTTATAATTTTTTTCTTTGGCTTAAAATGTAGATCTACTTCTGTGTTCATAATTTTTTTTTTTTTTTATTTATAAAAGGTATAATTTTGTAAGGAAATTTGTTTAATAAAACTTTTATAAATAAAACAAAATCTTATGAATACGGCAGTATTTTTTTAAAAAAAAAGTGGAACAATTTTTGGTGATTTTCATTTTATTTTTTTTTTAGTCTTTAATTTAAACTATTTTTTTTATTTGAAATGGAAACAGTTTTTTATTAAAATTATTAGAATAAAAATTTTCACAGACTTTTTTGTATTTATTCTTTATTTTATATGAATTTAATATATTATTTTTGTTAGGAAAATTATTGATTAAAGATTGAAAGGCGAGTCAAATACGACGACCAATATGACTGATAACTGACTCGAAATTTTATTGGAAACAAAATCACTGCCAATGGTTAAAAAGTGTAGAGAAAATACTGTTGCTAGACTGTTAAGAATAGCGTTAAATTCCTGCACAACTTAGCAGTTGCGCAATTTTTTTAAACTCGAAATATTTGTTTATAATGTCAAGGGTACAATAACTCTAAAAATCTATTGGATTTGGTTGTTAGTACCAACACAACTGAGGTTCGACTGTCAACCAGAATCCAATAAATCAATAAATCTGTTCGGAAAGGTTTCCCACGGTTAAGGAATATGGCACTTTGTCCCACTCCACCAACCATCTCTAAGGGGCTTTTAGTTCATATTTCTTGTATCAGCAACGGAAAAATCTATTACCGATACTCCAGGTCATAATGAAGAATTTATTAAATTTATTTATTAAATTTATTAAATACAAATTATTATTTCCTGACGATGCGAAATATTGATTTGTGTAGGCTCGTATTGACGAAACCGTTCGAGCAAAAGGAGGGCTGACAAAAATTTGTAAAGATGCAGAAGAGCACATTTTCTTTGTTGCTAATAAGTTAAATTTTAGAAAGTTTTTTTTTTTGTTTTAGGCACAACAAACCATTTTTAAGCCGAACAGGGCGATTGTGGAACAAACTCTCTGCAGAGGTCTTTCCTGTCACTTTTGACGTGGGAAATTCGAAATCAGATGTCAATAAACCGACTCCAACAAATTTTCAGTACATTCAAAATAACAGCAAAATAATTATTTTATAGTGCTCAGCAGAACTGGAAGTGAATCTTTTTACTCCATGTCAAATTTAACCCGAAGCAAGTTTAAGGAATAAAAATTTGACAAACATATTTTTCCAAAAACATGTGCATCTGTTCAGATTTAAAATTTGAAGTTATATGCATACAATTTTGGAACGATATTGAAATGTATTGTGTTTAAAAATTTTCATAAAAAATTTTCTTAAAATAAAAATTTTTTTTATGGATACAAACTAAAAAATAAGGCAAATCTGATATATAATTCGTAATACCGAAAACATTGTGATTTTTTTTTAATTTTTTTTTTATTTATTGTATTTAAAAAAAAAACAAAAATTTATTAGTTCCTACATTTTATAAAAATTATATTTTTAATTTTTATACTAAAAGCTCAAAAAACGAAAAATAAGGACATGAATGTTAATTTATACGGTTCTAATACTGTTGGAAAAAATCACCGATTGATGTTTGATTTTGGGTACTTCGTTTCACCGCTTCTTCATAAAATTTCTCTCAAGACTAACTATGTGAAAATAACTGCGAGTGTTAAATTATGCTGAACTATAACTTTTTGAAATTTTACTTTAAACGGATTCACTAAATCTGATCTGGATGATAACTTTGGTCCACACAACTTCAGAAGTCTAATCCTGTATCTTTTTTTTATTCGAGATAACCAGTCATCGCTTGCTTGGAAATCACCATTCTTTTATGTATTTCTCTGACATTTATTTTTAACGCAATTCCTTTTATTAGCAAATGCATTTTTGGCATCAAGCAACCAGTCATATAGCTGCACTTCCATTTTGACGTAATCACCATTTTTTTTTAGAGATGGACGATTTTTTAACCACTTTTGGTTTTTTTTTTCAAAATGGAGACAAATTTTGAATACATTTTGTTTTTTATTGTGCGATGTTTTTGCTAGCATTAGTTATATACAGTATAAAATTAATATAGCGTTCGCTATGTAAAGTCGTTCGTTATACCGATTTTCGTTAAAGCAAAATTCGTTATAACGAGATTTGCTGTACAATTTTTTTTTAAGAAAAAAAACTTTTCCTCATAAAATGTGTCAGACTTGCACCTGAAGAAAATAATTGCTGCTTTAATTGTTATAATTAAAAAATTGTTAAAAAGTTTAACAAAAAATCTATTAGAATTCTCTTTAGTGCACTCAATTTAGAGAAGCTATATTGATTGAACTTTGTATGGAAATTTGTCTCTTAAAAACATTTTGTGAATACGGCATTAATTCCCTTGAACTTAATTATTGAAATAATCAATAATTTCTTTCCAATTATATCTTATAATTTCTCTCAGTGTTTTAATACTACTCGTGCCAAAACCTTTGCTTGCATTTTTTATTAATTTTTTTTTAGATATATTTTTTATTTCCTTTAATGTCTTTTTGTTTCATTGGTTGATGCGATCACTTTTTATTTCTTTCCGAGTACATATTGCCAAGGCAGTAAAAAGCAAAATAATAGAACGTTTGTAATCCCTGTTGTAAATCTTGTATTAATCCCCTAACGTTGATCCTTGACACTTTATTAAATCTTGTTTTTATTTATGTTGTCACAAGAGATTTGCGTTTTACAAATGTTCTACCCTATTTCTTTCATAGCGCAAAATTCTTTTATGGGGAAGGAAAAAATATTAATAGATGAAGAGAAGATACATGTTTTGATAGGGTTCAAGCATTCTTTCTGCTGAAATGCAAATGAGTTTAATTAAATAAAGGAAATAAAAAACAGACACGAAAATCAAGCAGCTTCTATCACAAACAGATACGATCATTGCAAGAACAACATAAATTATAATTAAAATTATTAACATTTTCTAGTTTATTAATATCCTGTAATTCTTTAGGTTACATCATTTAACGAAATTCATAAAATATAAAAAAATTATTTTCATCGTTTAAAAATAGTTTCTTTCAAAAGTTTCACATTTTTTCAACTTTCAGGAGATTCCTAATTAATTTTTTTTTCCGCCGACTTCTCCCTTGATAATTTAACTAAATTGTTCTTTTGCATGTCAAAGAATTAGAATCATAAAAAAGCAAGACATAAATAAACCCTTGTTATAGTCATCGTAATAATTTCCATATTTCAATACTGTATCCGCCATTAAAAATGGGAAAAAAATGCCACACATCGTTCTTTGTGTTCTTTTCTTAGTTCTCTTCATGCTCGTATACAGTTTCGTTTTCCGTTTCAATAAACTATTGTGTGTGAGTGTATGCAAATCGAATACGTCCAACAGCCCGGCAGATCATTTATTTAAATTTCAACCACTTATCGGTTATGGGAACGGTCTGTGGACAATGATTGAGTGTGTGACTTGATTTTAACAAATCGGAATGAATGGAAATGTGATCATTTATTTGGAAAATTAAAACTGTATTTTTTCCATCCTCAGCTGCAATATTTGTTTTTTTTCGTGTGTTTATTTGTTAAATGGTACAAAATAACAGATATTGATTTCTGTGGTTTTGCCAATACAGATCAATAAATAAAATGCTAAGAATTGGTGACCTAGAAAATTTGTTTAAAATGCTGAATAAATATCTTCAGCAGTCGTATGTAGTGTATTATTATTGTTATTCTAAAAGATTGCAGAATAAGTTATCAGTAATACAGTCGATTATCGGTAATTTGAATTTCAATGGACACGAGAAGAAGTTCAAATAATTCAACTTCGTTTTTAGTAGTAATTTTTAGTAATTATTTTTTTTAGTAATTATTTTACTCGTGCTTGTGGATTGGATACAGCTGAAGCCGTTACTGTTCATCGACCAGTGACTATGCCTTCGCCACTGAAACCTTCCGAATACAACTGACACAAAGCCATAAAGAAATTCACATCAGAAAAAATGCGAGATGTTTTTATGAGTCTGGAACTGGGTTTTGAACCCAGAAAATTCTTCGTTTTGTAGTCAACGTGCAGACCACTTCGACCGTCGCCACTCTCAGCTTGATACTATTTTAGAAAATTTCTTCTGTTTGTGCTAAAAGATTTGTTGAAACTTTTTATATAAACATGTCAGATTGCTTAGCCTTTTCAATAATTTGGTGGATCAGTGGAACATTACACGTTTTATTCAACTTAAATGCAACTGTAATTTTAAAATAATTTAAATGAAAACAGAATAATAGTCACAGTGAATCAAAATTGGTTTAATACATGTGAACGCTATTTTAATTTTAAATTAAAATCATGTTGAATAAACATTCGAATAATACTAGTAGTTTAACATATATTTCATTTAACTCCATCTTGAAATGACCTTGAATCATAATGATTTCTGGTGCTAATTCAACATAAATTTCATTTTCGATTTAACTGTAGTGGCATATTAAATCAGCAGAAATTATAAAAATTATCTCTTCAGGTAAAGTTATGTTGAACCAACATGAAAATCGTAAGAAGAAAAATCAACACCGAAAAAATATAAAATCAAACTCGTTTTTTCAGTTTTTCACTTGATTTTTTTTCTGTATGCAATAAGTGTAAAAATCTTAAATTTAATAACAATAATAAAAGAAATATATATGGATATTGCTGGAAATTTCTTGGCCTTTTTTCGTTAAGGTTGCGTTGAATTTAAAAATAAAAAGTATTAAACCATAACCTGTAATTATGCGAAAATAAAACATAAAAAGTAAAATAATTTTTTAAAATTTTTATTTCAAAAAAGTCATTCATTGAATTTTACTTGCAAAATTAGTGGCAAAAACTTTAAACAAGGCACCGCTAACATCAGCAGCAATCGTAACATGTCTCCTCCGACGTCCTTACGTTAAGCACAATTAGAAATTCTATTTAAAATTTTTATAGCTAAAAATCACAAGAAGAAAAAGAGGAGGGAGGGGGAAGACGAGCATTTGTAGCAACTCAAGTGTAAAAATATCGAGCAGTTGTTGTGTCATATCTTTTAATTGCCATTTCCAATTAACACTTTACACTATAAAAACATATGCACATCCACAAAAATGCACATGCAATGCATACATGCCCACACATACGCACAAGACAAACCAAGAGTATACGATACGTAACGATAGAAAATTTCTCTGAGCAGTCGAACAGCACACACACACATGGTTTTTAGAAAGAAATTATTTTAAACATATAAAAATAAATAAATTTACTTTATTTGATTAATAGACTTGAGCATTTATAAACTGTGTTTATTAGTTACAAATAAATATTTTAGCACCCTCTTTTCTTAATTTAATTTTCTGTGTATTTCAAGAAGCCCAAAGCAGTCAATAAAAATGAATGGAAGAACAAAATTTTACAAACTAATGGGTTAATTTGTAATTAATTCAAATGAGGGGGAGTCAATCGTATCATATATTTCTTTCTGCTTTCTGCTTCTTTTTTTCCTCAAACACTTCATAAAATTTTAATTTATGTTATTTCTTTAGTAGAAAGAAATCTTCTGCATCATTTTGGTCATAGATCAATGCATGTGTAAACACTTGCTAACAATAAAGTAATGATTTCATGTTCTGAATTAAAATATAGCCGAAGGTCATGAGCCATTCATAGCATCATGTGATAATTATTCAGCTTTCGGAAATGTTATGTTATGACTACTCTGATGTCATGCAAATCCAGAGTTGCAGGGAATAAGCTTCCAGCATAATATTTATATCCTTTACTCGCCTACTTACTTCATTTCGTATGCATTTCGTTGTTCGTTAATTTGTCAGCGTTATTTACAACTTTCAGATGGTATTTAGGGAAAAAATGTTTATTAAAAATTAATATGAATAATTTAATGAAAAGAATGAGTTGGATCGAAAATCAAGCAATTAAATTGAATTAGAAAATTCTTGCGAATATTAGATTTTAAATTTAGGGAAACTTGCGTTGCAACAAGAAGTGGTACACGCTTAATGCTGGAAACATAATTGGGGCGAACGATGAATTTTGTCAAGCACACCGAATTCGTCGCTAAAAGTTCGTTGCGTAAATTCGCACTGTGCCGCACAATCACGACGAAAAAATTACAACTGTCATAATTCCCTATTTTAGACTTGCTTGCAATATTTCTGTCATCTCTCTTACTCTCACTTACTTATCAAATTCCCTACAAGAAATGGATGACCGAAACTAATGCATTTGCAGAAATTTTATATTTCCCCGAACATATGCTTATCATTGCTGGTAGATAACATTAATTTTTATGTGAATCCCTGATAGAGTGGGATTTTGCATTATTAATGTGACCAATTATATTTAGAAAACATTGGATATTGAAGAGAAAATGAAAGATAAATATATTGCGCTAATTATTTATATAATTTTTTTTAATAATATTGCATTGACACCTTTTTTCGTCTTAAGTATTTTGCTACTTCTGCAGCATGTTCTCGGCCAAGAGGAAGTAAACATCCGATTGACGATAGAATTTTCATATGCACAAATCTGTTTTATTTCTGATGACGAAAAATTAGCCGTTCGTCCCAATTGTATTCCCACCATCAGTTGCTCTTAATACGATATCGGTATAATACGATTAACAATTTTGAATAGATATATTTTCACTTGACATATAAAAATATTGGTGATTGACATTTAAAAAAAATTTTTTTTTTTAGGATTGTGATCTTTTTATTGTTATTTTTTCTTGGAAGTGTCTATATTCAAATTGTATTCGTGGACAGGTATTCCAGAAAATGGTTCCACAAATATAATCAGATTTCTCCTTCAAATTCTGGATAAGCGATCAAGTATATTTTCAACTTGATTGCTTTCAAACAGCCTACGATAGTTAAAATACAAGTGAAAGTAGGGAAAATCATCATGTAAGTAGCTTTTCGATTTGATATTTTTACAAAAAGGTTGAAAATTTATTGGAATATACAATTCTGTTGACGTTCGAGAAAAATTTAAATTTAAAAATTTTGGAGGAGAGCGAAAAAACCATTTAATTAGTCACTTTTGTTTCGCATTTTTTTACATTATTGTCTGCGTTTTAAAAAATTTATAAATTTAGTAAGACCAAGCTAAAAACTTTCTGTAATTTTGCTTTCAACTAAAATCTCTATTAGAATCAACCTTTCAAATTAAATCAACAATAACTCCCGATAAGTTGCCTACTTATTTTGTGATATCTCAAATTAATTAAATTGATAGAAAAGCGCTGATTACGTCTTGTAAAGTTTCCTTTACGATTAAAATATTAAGAAAATTTTCTTATCTCAACTTATGATCAAAAGTTCACGGGAAAATGGAATACAAATTTCATTTGTGGGCTGCTGCTTTAAAGTCGATTTTGAAGTTACTCGACCGTGTATAGGAAAGGGCGAAGAAACTTATCGGAGAAACAGTATGGTAGCCAACTCTACTGACGCTCTTGTGCATCGACGCAAAGTTGGGTACGTTTCGTTGTTCTATTGTTATTATAATGAGATGTACTTTAATGAAATCAGGGAACTTGGTCCCGAAACCCTTCTGATTCCTGCGCACAACGCGTTCTTCATCCATTTGTGGTCGATTTGGCAGCGAATCGCACTACGCATTACAGAGAAAATTCCTTTTTTGGCCGAACGGTGGTACGTATGTGGAATAGATAACTTGCAGACGTCTTTCCTGTAACGTTTGACATTGAAAAATTCTTATAGAATGTCCATAAACACTACTACCTCTTCCCTCTCTCTCTTAATACTTCAAATAAAAAAGGATTGTATTTTAAACAAATCATTTTCTGTCATGCAATTCTGTGACTTTTACATTCTATACACTCGGGGAATTACTCGAATTTTCGTTCACGTATATGCAGTGACTAATTTTGTGAATTTAATGCTTAAAAAAAGAAATGTTAAATAAATTAATTGCCATTAAAAGAAAACGACAAATTTAATTGTGTTCTTTCTGCGCAAAGAATTTGAAATCTCTTGAAATAAAATATGTGTCATTTTGTTAAGAGTTTTTCTTTTTTCCACAGAACAACACAAGAATATCAATAGTGTTCTTCGAATACTGTTGAGATACATTCACAGCAAAACATATTTAGAACACAGAAGTACGTGTGGTCATTTTGTAACACATCCAAAGGCGACATCAACCAGTTTGTCTTCAACATATTTATTTAAAATTTTTCATTTTTATTTACATAGTAATTTATGCTGCTCGACAACAATATGGTTACATTTTGAAGAGACTTGTTAGAAATTGGGTTTGGTATTTTAATTTTGAAAGCTTTTTGTGTTATTTATGTTTAAAATTAGCACTTTTATCAATTCTAAATGTCCACAATTTAATTCGTTATATAAAGAATGTGGTAACACTCACTGCTGAGTGGTGGAGTGGAGGATAAGTGGTGTCGTTTTCATATTTATTATGTGAAAAATGTAAATAGAAATAGAAGCACTTAAGCTAGAAATACTTTAAGAAGATCTCCTTCTAAGTTTCTTAATAAATTCTCATATTTAAAAGGAAATTAGTTTGTGGAAAGAAATTTGTTAAAGAATTTTTTTCTCAAATATTTTATTTTAATTCCAAATGTTCACCCGATAATCAGTAGGAGAAGAAATATTTTTTAATGCTTTTTCCAAATAGATAAATTATGGCCTACGCCCATCAGACCATTATGAAATTGCTCTTCAATATTCAATGAACGCCTTATATTAAATATGCCGCATAATTTAAGTAATACAGTTGACTTTCCAAAAAAATGCATAAAGAGGTCAAGAACTTAAATTAACAATTAAAGAGAAAAGCGAAACCGCTGTACAGGAGAAATTATAGTTGGGTATTTCCCAATTAAGTTTTTGCTCAGTATAAGTTTATTATTAATTAATAATTTATTAGAATGCACGTTTTTTTACTCTCGGACCGGCACTCAGGAGATGACCGCTACACATGCGATATTTGTGCCGGAACTAGGAAAAATTTTTAGAGCAAGGGTAGAGCGAGTAGTGTTTATAGACAGTAAATTTGAATTGTTCCACGTCAAAAGTAACAGTAACGACATCTGTGCTGTTCGGCCAAAAAAACCAATTTTCCTTGTGATGCGTTGAGCGATTCACTGCCAAATCGTCCTCAAATGGATGTGCTCTTCCTGATGAACGCATTGTTCGTATCAATGAGCGCGTTTCGGAAACAAGCTTCCTGATAACATTAGAACACATCCCATTGTAGTAACGATATAACAACGAATTGCACACCACGTTGCGAAGATGCTCAAGAGAGTTGGGTCCCTACTGTCCCCAATAAGTTTCTTTGCTCTCTCCTGTACGCGGTCGAGTAACTTCAAAATAGTCTTTGAAGCAGCGGTCCGTACATGAGAGTGGTATTTCATTTTCTATCGGTTGTATGGCGGTATAAATAGTAATGAGAAGAGATGGAGTGAAGTATGTCTTACACCTTCTTAAAAAGCCGAAAGCCTTGAATGATTCCTTTGTGACTTAAAAAATGTCCATCGAACATCGCACTAAATTTTCATGCCAAGAACATCAAGAGCTTCTGATTCCGCTGATAATTACAAATGAGGCAACATGATCGGGCATGCGTTCATGCGTCTCAAACCACTGCAATCAAAATGAATGCAAGTCAAATGAAATTTTTTAAACTAAAACTGTTAATCTATTTCGTGTTGGGTTTAATTAATTAATTAATATTTTGAATGAACTTTCATATTTTTGAATTGAATCTGTTTTTTATTTTTTTGTGTATTTCACGCAAAGGAATTTTGTTTTTAATTTTAATTATCGACATTGTTGCCCAATGAATGGCAATGATTAATGAACGAATTTTTAAGACGGTCTTGTTCAGGATTATGTTATCTGATTTTATTAACGGTTTAAAACTATATAAAACTATATATAGACGAATGTTACAATGCCGTCATGCCCCAGTAGTGTGACTTCGCCTACTCTAAGTAGCATTAAAATAGACTGAGTGCATTGGCAAACTTAGAGTGTGGGGACACTTGAATATTTGTTGGTAGTTGAAAAATGTCTTCTGAATATCATACGTTCTGTTCAGGCTAAGAATATCGACAACTACTGATTCCTCATTATCTGTAGTAGGAGTTGGGATTTAAGATTATGATCTTTATTTCGGGAATGCTATAAGATTCCCGTAGAGTACTTTTTTCTGATTTAACATTAAGAACTTCCAAAGAAGTGCAACATGTCGATTTAGACCGTTTCTTCGGTCTTCTCCTGGCGACCCTGTTCCGCTTCAGTAGATCAAAATTTATAAGAACAGAATGTATTACAACTGAGCGGTAATTTCCCAAATTATTACCTCCTTCATTTTTTTTTGGACTGCAGCTCAAGATAAGCCAATAAATATTATTCAACTACTAAAACGTTAAATCATTGGATAAATGTGTGTTTGGTTTATTTTTATAAAGCCATAATAATATGAATCATATAATATGCTTATTTATTTATACTAGTATTACTAAATAAAATAATGTAAAGAAAACGCTATCGAAAAATTTACTTAATTCTTTTGGAGTGTTAAGATTATTAAGGGTAGTCACATCAGTTAGTAAATTGCTACTGCCACACCTTTTACACTGACTAACAATGGAAGGTTATTTTTCATTTGAGTATATTAAGGTTCCTCTTCATCAAATGGATGGTATAGTTAAAAAATTTTTATAACGGAACGATTTTTAAAGTAAAAAATAAACAAGAAATTTTTTTATTATTTGAACATTTGAGAGACAATTTAATTTTAATTAAGCAATTTAATTTAGAGTTCACACATATTTAATTTAGTAAATTGAGCAAATTCAATTGCCATTTCACGGCTGAAAAAAACACTTAAAAAATATTTCTTCTCCTACTGATTACCGGGTGAAAATTTGGAATTAAAGTAAAATATTTGAGAAAAACATTCTTTCCATAAACTAATTTTTTGTTTTAAATGTGAGAATTTATTAAGAAACTTAGAAGGAGATCTTCTGAAAATATTTCTAGCTCAAGTATTCGCACTTATTTCATTTAGTCAATTTAACTTACTCAATTTGTATTTCACAGCTGATGAAAACAACTTTTACACGCTGGTCATCTCTTTTTCGTTTTTGCTTTTTTTTTTTGATTTACTGTTTTGACACTTGGCTTGCCAGAGTTTTTTCTTTTCACTGAACGGACTCCCCAGTAGAAGCACTTGTGAGCAGGGTTGCATTTCAAATTTTACTCAATATTTATAACAATTTCGTATGTATTGCGCAATAATTTCATACACAATTTGTATGAAATATTGAACTCAACAATGGCAATTATTGCAGAACTCTCAATAAATCTGCATGTCTCAACACCGTATTACCCTAGGAGTATTCAATATTAAACATTTTTGGTTGTCTATTCTACTTTCAGCGATAAGGCTTTACGCGATCCAGTACTTTCAAAAAAACTTTGAAGTAACAGTGCATACCTGAGAGTTTTATTCCATTTTTGGTCGAATAGCGGTGAGATTAATAAGAAGAGGAGCCGCTGGTGAAAAGTATCTTACTGTCTTAAAAAGGCTAGCCAATTGTATGTTACCTTTGAGGGTTAAAAAATGTGATCGTTACGCCAAATGTCACACTGAATTTCAATGCCAAGGACATCAAGCGCTTGTGGTTGCTTAATATATACACCATCAAAGTAAAGATAATGTATGCGCTAATGCCTTAGGGCACAACATTGGCATGAGATCGGTACAAGCTTTCCGTTAAATTTGACATCTTCATATCATGATCTCAATAACTTCCATCTTAGATCTGCTACTGAATGAATAAATAATGTTAGAAGTTCGACAGGGCATGCCGTTAAAAAAGATTAATATTATGAACTTTCTTTGAACTCGTTTGATGATACGTAACACATCTGTTGCAACTCCTACAGTGCGATTTAGAAAGAAAAGTCGATGGAGTCATCACCGACACCGAAAGCAACAAGTTTTGATAGAAGTCGCAAATTTATATCAACATTATTTGAATTTTTTTTTCTCAAAATAAAGTTTATATTTTAATTTTGCAAAAATTATATATATTTTGAATCCACCCGCAGTCACCCATAGACCGACTCCTTTGACAAGTACACTGACAGTCTCTGAATAAGATGTTGTGCTCTAAATAACTTACAATATGGAAATTTAACATACTTTAGACCACACGATCAAGTAGCGAAAATACTGTACAAAATAACATGTAATTTTCTCCATGAAGTGATTACCATTTCTGAAGCTTAATTAATGGCATGTATTTGGCGTATAAATAACACAAACAATATACGTGTACTTATACACACATACAAATACATACTTACATACGAGGAGGTGCTGATGGCGAGTAGGAAGCGTGTTGGCTCTGCAAGCAAACAGAGACCGGTTCGATTTGCAGCCCGGTCAAGTCAAAAAAAAGTTTTTTCTGATTTTTCTGAGATACAGCACCCTCTTTCGTCGGCATTGGAGCAATAAAAAGTCGGCGAAGTATAATCAATAAAATGGCTTCCTTTGGCTAGAAAACAATATTGAGATCTGCTACTGCAGAATTGATTAATTATTAAGAATTATCTTCCTACGACATTCACCATCTGTCTATTCTCTACACAATCCATCTTTATATATAGTTCCTTAGCACTGGTCCAAGGTAATTATATATCTATATTACGCGGGCTACATAAATTCGATTTCTGCTTTTTTTTAATGGTGTTGAAATTGTAGAAAATTGTAAAATTAAAATTAAATTAAAATTTTTATTAAAAACATACATATTTGAGTACCCTGAAATTGTGAAAATCTTAACTGTCCCAGGAAAAAAAAGTTATGCAAAAGAAATGAAGAATGCATGATTGAAATACAGAGGTATTATTGGCGAACACGTGTTCACATTTAACAAACCAACTAGTCATTAAAATGAGTGCTTAAAACCCATGAATGTTCCATGGTATGGTTGCGTTCTAGCATGGGTTAATGAGATCCTTTAATACATTTAAAAATGTATTTAAATTATAATTAGAACTGCTCAGTTGTTCATATGAATTAATCGGCAGAGTTGAATGCGTCTTCCATGAATTCAAAAGAGATAATCATGTGAACAAATAAGATGGCATTAAAAATTAATTCATATGAAGAAGTGCTAAAGATCAATTCAGTGCTAAAATATCAATTCATAATGAACGCATTCACTTTGTTTTTTTTTTTTTTTTTTTTTTTTATCTAGGACCAGCACTCAGGAGATGACTCCTACACATGCGAAGCATTGTGCTGGGAACTATAGGAAAGGGATAGTAGGAGAAACGACAGGAGGTGAAGCTTAATTAATTATTTTGCAACTCTGCTTTTGCACGTTCTTTTTGTTTTTATACTCGTAGCAGTGCTGAAGCTTCGGTTTAGTAGCCATTTATTTTTTATTATTATTTTACTTCGCCGGTGCTACACAATACCGACGAAGGAGGGCGTTCTGATGTGATTGTGGATTGCTATCAGCTGAAGCCGGTATTGTTCAGTTACCAGTGACTATGCCTTCGCCACTGACACCTTCCGACAACAACTGACACACTAATACACATCAGAAAAATGCGAGATGTTTATTTTTATTTTAAAATTTTTTTGTCTGAAACTGGGGTTGAACCCAGGTCGGTTTTTGGTTGTCTAGTCAACGTGCAGACTACCATCCATCGTGCCATCGCTGGGCAATAAACGCACAAGGACCAGAGGATGACAATGTTAATTCATTCTTGATGTCCAAGCACTTCAACAACAGATGAAAACATTGAAGTAGTTAAGAAAATGGTGCTTAAAAATCTACCTTCTCTCCCAAGACCTTATTTCCTGGTTCCGGTAAAATGCAACGCATTTGTAGGGCTCATCCCTTGAGTGGCGCTACAGGAAAAAAAATAATATATATTATACTAAAATGAGGTAAGCGTATCACCTTAGTTATTTCTGAAATTGTTTAAGGCCTCAACTGACTATCCTACAAAGTCGTGCCATTGTATCAAAAGTATATCTAAAAAATTCGTCTGGATGCCGCTGACATATGCAAAATATTATTTTCCGAAAAATTTCAAAACTTTGGCAATTCAAACAAATCGGATAGGAGGTCTAGCACAGTTCCCACTATTCTTATACTATTTCAGCACGCATACAATTTTTGCAGTCTTATAATCACTCAATGTCTTTAATCTTGATAAAAAAAAAACCCCTTCACATATCTCTCTATGAGCTTCCACATCACTAGATTTAGCTACGAGCAACTTATTCTATTCCAAAAACTTTAAAGCACCGTCAAAGAGGCACAGGTCCTCCATGCTAGAAGACATAAAAAAAATTTAAATCGGTAGCAAACATCGTTTTTCACGAATTGCTGAAAACGCAAATTAATAAAATAAATAAATATTTTAATAAAATTCAAAAATTCTTTTTATTTAATAAACACACCTCGCATATGTTATTTGTTTGTGTGCATCTACTTTTTGTTTTGTTTAATTTCTTTTTCTCTTTTCGCTAAAACGAAGGTGTCAAAATTGGTTTTCTCCAGCGTTAATTCTCTCGACAACATTGATTCATTTTGAATTATTTAATGGCGCACATTAATTAAGGATTTCTGTTGTTATGTTTCGCAGAATTGGCCAATAATTTTACCTCTTTCGTTAGTTTTGTTTTGTTTTATTTTTTCTTAACACCAAAAATTTCCGTTTTTTTTATGTGTTCTGTACTGGCTTCCTTATTAAAATGATGCGGTTTTTTTTATTTTGTTCATCGTGGTGGAATTTATGCGGTTGTTTTATGTATTTTAGTTTTTTATACGGTTAAGTAGCAGAAAGTTATTCGTGATTTATTTATGAGGTTTAATTTAAGAAACAAGTTCCTTGAAATTTTCTTAATAGCTGCAATGTTTTTTATTTCTTTGCACATGATTAAATATTGATTTAGGGTTACGCTTATAAAGGCAAGAGTTTGTCAATGTTTTTTCTTATTAAAAAAAAATATATCGAATAAGAAAAATGCCAGAATAGAATGTAAAATTTTAATATATTTATTCAGCAAGTGTTAAAGAAAAATTGAAATTGTACTGTGGGATCTATTCTATATTTCAGATGAAAACAAATCACTTGGAATCACAAATACACAGTTAAAACAAAAATTTCCTTACAATTCAGAGTAGCTGAACTTCACTTTGGCGATGGAATAATTTTTTTTAGCGAGTCTGGTAACAATGACTTCCCTCATGTTATAGCGACACAAACTGCGCATAGAATTGAACCACGAATATACAGGAATCATACTATTACTACCCACAGATTGCTTAATTTAAAAATTTTATACATTGCATTCTGTTCTTGCCTTTTATCTCACCGCCCGGAAAAATATTCTTTTTAATTTCGATGGATGATGGCCGAGTAGTTAGCGTGTTGGCGCTGCCCCGGTCAAGTCATACAATTTTTCTGATTTTACTGCATTCATCTTCGTCAGTATTTGGGCAATAAAACTTCGACGAAGTAAAATAATAAATGAAATGGGTCCCTTTAACTTAATAATAATGCGTCAAAAATAACATCAGAGAAGCCACAACTTTGGACTATAATTACCACGCAACTACAATGTTGTGAATTCCTGTCTACATACCCCAATTCTCCACAGTGATAACATGGCCGAGAACGGTTTTCTCCAAGTACTTCAAGGTTGATATCAACAATCGTGAGAACTGGAGCACCCATTCTATCAACTTTGAGCCGGAATCTCAGGTATGGTATACCGAAGGCATCAAGGATGGTTGAACAGGGGCGGGAATCAGCAGGGCCCGGAAATCGATTCCCATGAGTGTATATCTAATAGTTTTCCAGGCGGAGAGTGTGTAGTCGAGTGCCTCCGTAGGAACATGAGAGGGACCGCATCTTGTCGGATAGTCAGGCGACACTTTCAGCGCTTCAGTCGACCATGATAACCTCAAAAATAGTATGTGAGTGCCTGTACCTTCTCGATGAGTTGGGGAAGTTTAATGCCATTGTTTTGGGCTGGGTTCCTGGTTATGAAGGGTAATGAATTTTTTTTTTTTTTATCTAGGAGCAGCACTCAGGAGATGACTCCTACACATGCGAAGCATTGTGCTGGGAACTATAGGAAAGGGATAGTAGAAGAAACGACAGGAGGTGAAGCTTAATTAATTATTTTGCAGCTCTGCTTTCGCACGTTCTTTTGTTTTTTTTTTATACTCGTAGCAGTGCTGAAGCTTCGGTTTAGTAGTCATTTTTATTATTATTTTACTTCGCCGGTGCTACACAATATCGACGAAGGAGGGCGTTCTCATGTGATTGTGGATTGATATCAGCTGAAGCCGGTATTGTTCAGTGACCAGTGACTATGCCTTCGCCACTGAAACTTGCCGACAACAACTGACACACAAAGCCACACAAATGCACATCAGAAAAAAATAGAGAGGTTTTTTTCTTTTTGTTTTAAATTTTAGTCTGAAACTGGGGTTGAACCCAGCTCTGTTTTGATTTTGTCGTCAACGTGCGGTCTACTTCAGCCATCGCCACGCAAACTGTTCCAAACCGGAGGCTAAGAATAAAAGTCTGATTGACTGACGTCTCACTTGTATTTGTTCCATTAATTTAATGACATTAATTATTTTGCAAAAAATTAAGCAGCTCTTCTATACGTTAATAAAAAAAATCGATATTGGCAATCTTTATTTAAAATCTTAATTTATTTTATTTTTGTTTCTTGGCAAAAGCCACACAACAAAATATAAATATAGACTTTGGAATTAATTGTCAGAAAATTAGTGCTTTAATGATTAAATTAATTACTCTGCTCCATGCTGCACTTAATACACAGTTTTTGTTTCGCTTCAAGAATTTATCACTTCAATAAATCTTAACACAAGACTGCAAAAAAAAATCTTGTCGAGCAATTTTTGGCGTACCCATATTAAAAGCATAACAGCAAAAAATTGCCTTTATTAAAAATAAAAAAAAACCGATATATTTTCTTTATTTTATTTGGAATTAATGAAGATTGCCTTAATTTATAACAACAAATGCATCATTAATGAGAAAAGCAAAAGAAATGGCATACGGTTGATTAATTTATGGCTCTTATAAACGAGTCAACGCCTTTGTAAGAATTTCAACAGATTAAATTTAAAAGTTTTTTCATGTAAACAAATTTTCCTTGAAAAGGTTTTTTTTCGTTTTATTGCCTGTTCTTTTTTGCTGATTGACCCATACAACCTGAAGTTGAATTGCATCAATATAAAAAAAGTTTTGAAAGAAATATTTCTTGAATGAAAATGAATGTCCAATCCAACAAAAATTAAAAAAAAAATTACATGTTTGCTTCGTTTTTGAAAGAACACCAGAGTTGTTCAATTCACTTTACAAGATAAAGTCTGAACAGCTGTAAAAATTAAAGAAAAAAGAAATGAAGAGAATAAAAAAATAGTTGAAAAATTGATAAAAAAAAAAATTAATGCTGATTAACCTGCCCTACTAATCTTATTTGAACTAGTTCTGGTCATGTTATTATAAATACTAGATTAAATTGTTGGGCTTCGGTGCCGCCACACCTACTTATTTAATCCCTCCGATATTTCAGATATTGTCTATTGAGAAAAGAAAGATGAAGAGAGCAAACTCTATATATTTGCTCTACTCTATTTTATTGTTGTTGTTTTCATTTTAATTATGAAAAAACAAACGTGGAAAATACAAGTGTTTTGTTTATTGGTTAGTAATAATTTCATAGTCGTATCGCTTCTAAAATACTGAACGAACTTAAACCGATTGTGCACAACTATGTAGAGAAAGTTGTCAAACAGAGGAGTCCATTTCTCAATGTCCTATACTCGCTATATATATATGTATATTAAAAATAAATTGCTGCTGAAGCGCAGTCAACACACATACTCTATAAAGTTCTTCGTATGAATCGTAATGATGACCAATCGGCTATTGTATTCAGTATTCAGCTTTCATTGAACTAAAATCTCGTTCAACCAATTTTGAAAATTTCACTGAACATTATGTTTCGTTTGTGTCTGCTACCATCCGGGCCACACAAAAAACCGGATAAAAAAACTTATTCCCCGCATGCCGCATCACGTAAGCGCAGCAATGTCTTGCAAATGGACGTTTGTATTCAAATGTCTGCACCTCATCCCCATCCCTTCAACTCCTGCAAAAGTCATTGTACAGAAGATTCAATCGTGGAGTTCGATGTGACAATTTTTTAGGTTTTAACAAAAATTGCCTCAGGCTGGTAACTGGACCGTGTACCATTTATGAAAATCCAATTCGTGATATCTTTTGTCTTGCTTTTGTTATGATTTTGCACAATTTTTTCTGCTTAAATACGGTTAAAATACAGCTGAAGCCGTAACCAACCAATAGGCACATTAGAACGTCCTCCCTCGTCGGTATTGTGTAGAACCGGTGAAACTTCACCTCCTATCATTTCTCCTACAATCCCTTTCCTCTAGTTCCAGCACAATGCACCGCATGTGTAGGGGTCATCGCCTGAGTGCTGGTCTAAGATAAAAAAAAAATAATAATAATAATAACCATTTGTTCGAATTTGAAGTAAATTTGCGCTGCATCTAATTTTACTCTAATAAAAATAGCTGAAAGAAAATTGCGCTAAAACAGCAGACGGGGTTCATTCAGTTCATTGTAGAAAATATTGCTGATGGCAATAAATAAATAATTTCCCTTCAAGATTTTCAATATATGTTCTGTCTAAATTATTTCTCAAAGTTTGATATCAGGCCCTAAAAGAGAACTTTGTCTTGGCATTTTTTATTACAAAAAAAAAAAAACACTGTTACTTAAATCGCATCTGTAATGTTCGATTCGTTGCTAATCTAATTTCAATAGATATGAAGGTATTTTTAGAGCCTTTTTATACCCAAAAAATAAAATTTATTTCTTTGCCTTCTGACTCTATGGTCGTTAAAAGAAACGAGGAATTACGTAATGAAGGAAATGTCAAATGAACTGAATGTATTGGCGCCAATGGATATCTTATCATTGGCGTCACACTGCAATACCGAGATGTTACGTGAAGAAAAAGAAAATTAAAAATAAAAAAATGTCAGGCCATCAATTGTTGTCTTCAGGAGTCTGTGTGTGTGAGATTAAATGCAATTGTGTGATGGACAAAAACAAATGCACTTGAATGACACTTGCAACTTAAAATAAAAGGAAGATTGCCATCAGTATACGTTGATGTATTATTAAAAGGATATTGATGTAACGTTATTTTTTGTCATGTATCCAGTTACGTGCCTACGTATATGGGTGCGTGTGCTCACTTTGGAGTGCCTTCATTTCTTAAGTGTTATAATGTGTAAGAGTTCAATTATTTTAGAGTAGAGCAGATTTAAAACACAACAAACCATAATGACATCAATTGGATAAATTATGTATTTTTCAATACTTTTCCTATAGTACATTTAAAATTTCATGTTGGAAATTGTTCTATTTTTTATTACTGACGAGTTGGTACACACGCAATTTACAATTTTAATAATTGTTTCAAACATCGCGGGTTTTAGTTTTTCTTACATTTTTTTTTAAAAATTATTCAACCGAATGTCAGTATCTAAATCGACAAGATTTTATCAGAAGTAAAGGAAGAGTGTGATAATATCAAATGATCCCGTGTGCTATAAAAATAATAAACAGGAGAATAATAAAATTAAATGGCACAAAGTAAAGGACTATTTTAAGGAAAAGGAAGTGGAACATAAAAATGAATTCAAACAAAAGAGTATATTTCTCAAATTTTATTTATTTTATTTGAAATTTTACAGCAACAAGAAAAATAAAATAATTCCTCAAATAAAAGTAGAAAAAAAAAACAAACAAAACAGAAAACACAGCTTCAAAAGTACAATAAAAATGCTCAACAACAAGTCTAATCAACATCATCAGCAGCATTATTATTTCTGAAGTTGAAAAATAACTAAACCATCTGGGTTTTAAGGAAACTAATAAAATCTTGAGCAATGTTAAGGTGAATAAAATATTAGTACTCATGAAAAAACGAGGGCTGTTAGAGTTGGCTGAAGGTTTTTACCATTAAGGAATGCTGAGATGAAAATCTATAGTTAAGTTTTCTGAATGAAAATAATCTATTAGACGTGTGATATAAAAATAACAGTTGATAAATAACAAAAGCAAATATATTTTTTAACAGCAAAAAAAAGTCTAGTGCATGAGCATTAGTTTTACCAATATGGAGGTGCGGGATTTGTATTGTCTTAAAAAAAAAAAAAAAAAATACCCCCCGATACCAATTATTTTTTTTTTTCATTTGTATTTATCAAAAAATCTTTTCTTTTATAAATGGTAGTCCAACCATATTACACGAGTCACAATTTGCCGTAAAATTTTTTGCCCAACTTAATTTGACATTTCTTTGTTTCAGTATTTGACAATTTCAACTGTGCAGAGGCACATAATGGAGCACCGCTATAAGATTGTTGAAGTCTTTTGCGAAAATGGGTGTTCAAATCAAAATGCATTTCGTGCACTTCGTGATTTTTTTGGTCAGCATAATCGAGCAAATGTGTCCACAATCGGAAGAACTGTGCCCAAATTTTAGTAAAAAGGCACTGTAGGAAATATAAAAGTACATCTGCATGTTCGCCCAGTTCGTTCTGCGGAAAGCATTGCTGTTGTTCGCGATAGTATAGCAGAAGAGCCGTCAACCTCGACTAGTCGCCGTGCCCAACAATTGAACATCTCAGGAACATCACTGATGCGAATTTTAAGTAAAGATTTGAATTTACTTCAATTGACTCAAGAGCTGAAGCCTACTGATCATTTAAAGCGTCGTTAATACGCCCATAGGTTGGGTAGTTGTGTTTTTTGCGATGTTAGTTGACCCTCACGATCATGTGACTTGACACCGTGGCACTTTTTTCTTTAATAAAATTTACAGCAAAAAGTGTATCTCAATAAGGCTAGAACAATTCAAGAGGTAAAGGATGAGCTAGTTCGGCAAATTAACAACGTTGAACCTCATTTATATCTCAGAGTCATGGAAAATATCGACCATCGTGGAGAGGTAGGCCACCGAAGACATGGCGAGCATTTGGCCGCATATATCCTTCTATCATAATGAAAAATATGAAGATAATTCTCTGAAAATTTTTCGTTTTATTTACCACTAACATCGTGCGTTTTGTTTCGACCACCCTTTAGAATCTTCCTGTAGTTTAGAAAAAACATGTCTCGAAAATTAAAAATGTGGCAATTATTTTGCATGCTTTGCATACGTAGGAAACATATCCTGAGCACTGATTCCAGAAAAATAAAACAGCAGTAAAAAAATTTATCTCCAGTTTCAGGCTTCAAATTATTTTTATCAGCTGCCTTTAGCTTTTCTTCATACGTAATTTAGTTCCATGTTCTTTTAACAGCTGCTCACACTAATCTGTATATTAGATTTTACATAAGATCGGGTCCAAAGACCAGCATTGCAATACACCGCCTAAATTAGTCTGACATATTTGGGAATGAAATTTCCGCCTTCTAATACCACAAAATGCACATAGAACGTATATATGTGTTCGACTTATCCCCCTCCATGAACAAGCGACATCGAGATGATGTAGCCCGATCTCACCTCCACAAGAGACACTTCTGATTCGAAATAGAGCATAGTTTTTGAAATACGTATATAAAACAAATCATATGTTTCCTTCTACTAAATTTCCAAAGACTGACTTTAGCAAAACCATTCGCACATAGCCCTCGCAGCCACTTGTTATCATTATTATTGCCAAAGCATTTCAGGGGGATCCAATTTCACATTTTCAGGTGTCAACGATAAGAAATCTTAATACTTTCAAATCTACCAGTGCTGAGTAGTTTAGTGCATAAATACTCGTACACGATGGCGGCAAGACTACAAGTTTCATTATTTATTCTTTGTTTGATTCGTTCCCATGTTTGTAAGAGTTTTATTATTAAAACCATACAGAAAGAAGACTGTGGATACAAGTGAAAAGGTACGAAAGAAAGACAGCACTCGGTGTGGTCTCTTTAGATTATTTCATTATTCGTCTGTTTGTCGGTCTGCATTTATTTCCTCTCGCTTCTTAACAAGTTCCAGCAATTCATAAAAAAAAAATCGTACAAACACTATAATCCCGCATTGATATGCGGCGCACTGTCAGCGTCTAAAACAGTTCAACAAAGAAATAAAAAGAAATAAATAAGCCAAATCAACATTCAAAAAAACTACTTATAAATTGAGTATATGTTACACGTTTAAATGTGTGCATTTTTTATTTGTTATTAATATACAATTAATTAAATTTTGAGGTTTACTTTAACAATTTATTATCTCGTACAAGTCTTGTTATGTTGTTGGTCACAATATCAAAATAATGATTTAATTTCTTATAATTATACAAATCATATTGGCGAAACACAGTTAAATTTTCAATTGATGTACACAAACTAGATACACAGAAAAAAATTATATTTTTATTTTGAAATAACACCTTTAATTATAATAAAATATGTTTCCAATTCAATTGAATAATTAATTTTTGCGCTCTATACTTAAATAAATAAGTAATTTATTTTTTTATTTTGAAATACACAAACTGACGACTTATTTTTATTGAAATGCTGACCTGTCTGTTTTATTGCGTACATGAAACACTCTTTATACACAGAAAAAAATGTAAGTTAATTTAAATTAAAAAAATTTTCAATATTTTTCAGAAAATAAATTAGTAACATCAATTATATTTGTAGACTGAAATAATAAATTGAAATAATATTTGATTAAATGTTACATGCTACAATTAAAAATTTATAGCTGGTTATAGGAATTTTAATTAATTCTTTAATTATATTGATTAACTACTGAACTCAAAAAATTAAAAACTTTTAATTAATTTTTTAATTGAGCGAATTAAAATCGATTCTCTTTATAGCTCTCGGAGGAAAAAATTGGTATTTTTATTATTTATGTTTTTCAAGTGATTAAGGAATTGAGTTGTATGAATTAAATTATTTAATTGAAATAAAAATAATTAAGGGTCGTAATTAATAAAAAAACAAGCAATAAATTTTTCCGTGTAGAAATTGAAATAAATTTTTTGTGTTTCTTATCTTAGAGCACCACTCAGGGGATGTCCCCTAAACATGCGATGTATTGAGCTGCATAGATCATAGAGGAAAGGGATAGTGAGAGAAATGACAGGAGGTGAAGCTTCACTATCTAATAACCCTGCTTTTTGCACGTTGTTTGTTTTTACAGCAGTGTTGTAGCGTCTGTCAAAGAGACATATTAAATTGTAAAGCTTCTTTTTTAGTAGTAATTTTTAGTTATTTTTTTTACTTCGCCGGTGCTAAACAATACCGACGAAGGAGGGCGTTCTGATGTGCCTGTGGATTGGTTACAGCTGTAGCCGTTACTGTTCTGTGACCAGTGACTATGCCCTCGCCACTGAAACCTTCCGACAACAACTGGCACAAAGACAAGAAAATGTACATCAGAAAAAATGCGACATGTTTTTATGACTTTAGGTCTGAAACCCAGGACTTATTTTTTTTGGTTTTGTATTCAACGTGCACACTACTTCTTTCAACGCCATACATACCCAATAAACATTCGTGCTGATGGCGAGTAGTCAGCGTTTTGGCTCTGCAACCAGAAAGACCCAGCCAGGTCAAATCAGAAAAAAGTATTTTCTGAGTTTTCTTCTTCTTTCTCCTTCGTCGGTATTTGAGCAATAAAACGTTGGCGAAGTAAAATAATAAATAAAATGGCTCCATTAGCTTAAAAATAATGCGTCAAAAAAAAAAACATTAGAGACGCCGCAATTTTGCTTTATAATGGACACGCAACTACAGAGTTGTGCAAGAAATAATCTCTATCTTCCTACCACTTTCACACCACTGTCTATTCTCTACCCTATCCCTCTTTCTAGTTCCAGTGCAATGCATGGCATATGTAGGGTATAGACCCTGAACACTGGTCCAAGATAAACAAAAAAAATGTTTTTTTTTGCTTTTTGGTTTGAAATTTGTCAAAATATGTAATTGAATTTTTAATTATTAAATAATATTTAATTATTAAATATTATTAAAAATTAAATTGAAAATTAATTCAATTAAGTAAAATTCGAATTAATTTTTTAATTGATATTACAAATATGTGAATTAATTTTTTTTTCTGTGTAAGAAATAGAAATTTTCACGTTATAAAATCAAATAAAGAATTTAACTTCAAACTATTCATTAGAAAGGTATTGATGTGGCGAATTGAATTAACAGGTGTTTACCAATCTCATATTCGGAATGCTGATGTAAAGGGATTATATCGAGCAATTGGTGCAATACCGTAGTAACTCAAAATTTGAATTTTTGTGCTGGGTATGCAGAAATGATCTTTGGGGAAATATATATCTAAAGGAAAAAATATTATGGTTCCATCTCTAACTGTTCAGATTCTACAGCTACAAATGCCTTTATTGCCTCCAGCTATTTCCAACAATATTTATTTGCAATAATGAAATATTTCCTTTATGACAAGAAATTTACAAACAGAAAATATCACAAAACATGCCTCTTTATTTAAAAACTTGTAAAAAAATAACTTTAGAAAACAAAAATATTATCAAAAAGATGGCTCAAAACTTCAAATGCATTTTTCTCAGTTGACGGTTTTTTTAATTACTACGGTATTGTACCAAAGGCTCGATATGCTTCAGAATTCCATTCCATGCAATTACTTCACTCTAATGCCACATTTCAGCAATGTACAGGTATGGGATCGTCAACTAAAGAAAATATTTAATAACAAATTTTGTCATGCATTGCAGCAATAATTTTTGTGGTGCATGTTCGAGGTTTTTTTGCTGTTTGTTGTCTGTTTTGCTGATATTTACAAGGTTTCTTAATGGTGTTTTGCCCAGCAATGATATATTTCCAAACATGATCTATATTTCACTTAAATTGTTGGATCGCTCTCTCCGTCCCTTGTGTACTTAGAGTTATTTTTCTTGAATTAGTCAAGGAGGTGTAAGTTCTCATGGTATTCAGTTCTTTGCAAATAATACTACTGATAAATTGATAAGCACCAGAACGAAAATCCTATATTTCTTATCACTTGGAACGAAAGGATGGATATACCGTTCAATGCGCGGTGAAGGGGCTGTGGGGAAAATTCGGAGAGGGAAACTGTTGTGTACTTTTTCTGTGGCTAGAACGAGGCTGAAATTCCTTGGGGTGGCAATCTTTGACAACTTGTCTGCGCTTTCGATTAGATCTGATGGACTTAGTCAGGTATATGAACGTCACAGGGTGGCTTTGACTTAGGCAACGAAACAATACCTACGGTGTCGGCTTGAATCGTCCGGTCTATGTCGGCTGTCTTCTAGTCTAATCTATTACTTGGAACTGTTGCTACGTAATGCAGCCTGATTTTCCATAATACCGATCTGTTCTGTTGCATAAGAAAATACAATTCCTAATAATAATTATTTCTTAGTTACTTTCACTAGTAAATTGACAGACACATGTCATGCTGTAATTTCCTTTTCAAAACTAACAAGATTTTCAAGCTGCACATGTCCTCGTTATCCAACATCTGTGGCCTGTATATAAATCCTTTGGCATTTCAAGAAAAAAAAATTATAAGTATATATTTGTGTATGAATATGAACTTTAAAAAGCAAAACATTTTGAAAAGTAACACGCGTTACATAAATTTTTCTAGCAACTGTTCGCCTTATGATGCCAAGTAATGGAAATAAGAAATAATAAATAAATATTGACTTAAACCAATGACTGACAAATGTTGTATATGTGTTTGTACATACACATTTATGTATGTATGCAATAAAAATAGCGCCAGAACTTAAAGAAAATTCAAAATTCTTTTTAAAACATACATAAATATTCCCACAATTTTGAGAAAGTAAAATAAAAACACATGAAATATTTGCCTGGAGTAAAGATTGACAAATGCACTCGAAAGAACAGCAAGCAAAAACATTCAAGTGGTACAACAAAATAAACAGGCAGTAGTCCTGAATGAAAAATGTAAAAATCAAAACGAAATTTTTTTTTTTTTTTATTATTATATTCGAAACATATCAAAGCGTAACCATTAATTAGTTATGGATTATCGAACAATAAACGAGTGTTTCATATCCTAAAGGATATTTTAGTGCGTATATAGATTTGCTAATCACTAGAAACTCATTTTCCATACAGATGTTAATATTGTTTTTGCAGATTTAAAAGGAAACTGAGAAGTTATTATGGTGGTGTAAATTATTTTACAACATTAAATTCAATTATGTTTTTCCTTTTCTCTTCATTTTGAGTACCAAAAACAATAGATTGTAAATGTTGTGGAAAACTTTGATCCTTCGAGTATAACATGCGCAATCCTCACATGTTTTGCAAAGTAATAATGATTATTTCTTTTTTTTTAGCTGCTACTTTCGTTCGAGAAGGGAAGTGTTTGTTACAATTTTTATTGTTGTTGTGTTAAGATTACTTTTAATGTAACACCATGCAATTTGTATGGCCATGTTGTTCAAGAGATTTTAATGTACAAAAAAAAAAAAAACAAAAGAAGTAGTAGTCACATACTCTGGAAAACAAAAGAATTGAGGCAAATGTTTATTGTTAATTTTGAAAAACATTCAAGGACTCTAGTCAAGCGTGTATCTAAACGATAATTTAAAATCAAAATACATTCATCCGTCTCTCTTATTCAGTGATTTTCTTTATTTAGTCATTAATATTTTTTGTTTTCATGTATGTGTCATTCCCTACGAAATTCAATTGAAATGTGATTTAATCTTTCGCGCCACTTTTAAGGAGATTATTTCAGGTAACAGAGAAGAGACAGAAGAGAAACACTGCTGTAAGCAAAACAATACTAACGAAATTGGCAACCCAATACTTTGCTGACAATATCGCAGGCAGTACTTATCAGCATATAAAGCATTTATTGTAGATCCTATTTTGAAAAATAAGTATCTAATAATCGGTGTCTTTGATTTATATTTCAGTATTTCAGCATGTTGCTAATTTTCTTTCATAAAAAAATGGTTCAAGAGAAACATCTCGCTGCCAAGAGATCTCTTACTAGATAACCCAACTGCCATTTTTGTACTTTTTGTTCAATATTTTGAGAAATAAAATAAAAAGCGTTTTTTTTCATACAGTTTTTCTTGGAGTATTCAATTAATAACATCCCGGCAAAAACTAGAGAATGTGTTACAGCTGCCAAACAGCATGCTTTTTAACCATATATACTACATACCGTCTGCATTACTTTGAAGCAATTATGTAGTGCCTTGATTAGCACTTAATATAGAAGTATTTGTTATGGTACAAACACTCTTTATTGTTACTAAATGGACAAATACTTGTAATACCGATAATTTCGTAAACACATCATCCCGAAACATCGGGACATGTCGATTTTTATGTAAATTCCGCTGTATATACGTTTAATTGAATCGCATTGGAATGAAAGTGTGTTGCATTTAGTACCCTTTTTTTAAAATTTGCACTTTATAGTAAAGCCCCGCTATGTAGGCATTTCACATCGCTTTAAAAGAGAACAATAAAGTGCAATCATTTTTTACATTTGAAAATATGAAAAGTGCAGCGAACTTTTCAAGAATCGATATCGAAATCACGAAATCGGAAAGGCCTAGCCGGTCTGATTTAGTTCAGTTCTCGGGCATCATAACCCCTGTTGAATTTCCAACTGGGTATACTTTTTATTACTTGTCTCAATTAGTCAAATTCGTATGCAGTGGTCAATGCACTAGTTTCGTGCATTGAAATAATAACAACAAATACATAAATATAATGCAAGTTACTGCTACTCGAGACATTCATTGTAAATCAATGTAGAAAAAAATTAAGAATTTAGGATCAAAACTTTATAGCTATCAATATTAACCGCTTAATAAGACAATAATTGAAAAACTATGCATAAAAAACGTAAAACTGAGTACCCAACAATACTTAAAATATATTAAGAGTTGAAATGAATTTTTGTTATCATTAAGTACAGTCCATTTAAAACCTTTGAATAAATAAGTTCTGAACAATTTGTGAAGGAATAATTATTTAACGATAAGTGATTTAAGTTTACATAGAATTCAATTTTGGAATTTGGGCAAGAAAAAGCTTTTGTCCGCAACAACCCCCATAGTAAATGTTTCATATAAATTTTTTTTGGTTCTGGTTGCGCTGAGGATTCTAACAAATTGAAACGTAAAAACTTTAAACGTGCTCTTTAATGAATTAAAATCAGCGAAAATAATCTAAGCTCATTTCGTTCAATTTACTCAATCATTCAAATGATTAGAGCTTAGAGCTGAGCGGCATGATTGTAGTATTTACTATTACCCTCTCTTTAAAAGCACTGAAATTATTGTTAATTATAAAAGTTTGTATAAAGAAATCATATCAAGTTATCATTGCGGACAGTCATTACTAGAATTAACAATAGAAAAAAAATACTGAAAGTTACTGATTAGTAGATGTACAGGTGTCCTTAGCGCATTTAAAAGTGTATTGCGCTCGCTGAGATTTCGTGAGGTTAAACCTTAGCCATAAGTTTCAGCGATGACAAGCAAGGTCAAATGATTTTGTGTTTATTGATTTAGATTTCATATCGTAAAGATGACATTTTGGATAGCTAAATGTTTTTATCATTTAATCTGAAACTGGGGTTGAACCCAGGAAATTTTTGGTTTGTGGTCAAAGTGCTGACTACTTAAGCCATTGAAAATTCAGAAAATTTAAGTTACCAAAAGATGCAGTATTGTTCCTTCGACGCTTTCATCAATTTTGGAAAAAAGAAAATTCATAGTGGGAACATCTTTAGCTAGTAACGTAAAATGCCAAGTACCTGAATAACTAGAACTATAGAAGAACTTATTTTATGCCGTAATCAGTGCTGACAGTTCAAACCGCTCTAAATCGTTTTTTTTTTATTGTAACCTCGCTTAATCGAAAAAATAACTGGTTCCTTCGATTGCGAATTAACGGGTTTATACTGTATAACTCATTATAACATCCCAGCAAAAAAATTTTTATATAAAAAATGAGATCGAAAGCAATACACTTTTCGAGAAACTATAAATATTCTAATAATATTCAATAATTTATCGTACGATTTCCTTTCTCGAAAAGTACATTGCTTTCGTTCTTATTTTTTATATCAAAAATTTTTTTATTCTATTCAATATTTTGCCACACAATTATGTAACATTTTTATCTATTTTTTTTAAAAAATTTTATTTAAATTTTTTCAGTATTTGCCAAGACATTCCGTCATAGGCTGCTGGTTTAGTTTCGAAGTAATAATAATACATTTCATCATTCTACTAACATCTTTTACTTTATTCTATAACGCTAACTGCTGTTCTTTTTTTAATTCTTTATTTATTTTAATGTTTTATCTCGAAAGTGTCATGGCTAAGTTACTTAATCGAAATCAAAGCTTGCCACTATCATTTGCACAATAAAACTGTTACTCTCGAAAATGTTTTTATTGACAATTTAAAGGCATTACAATTATATTTGTGATAATTAATCATTTCCCTGAAGGAGCGCATTAGTAAAAAAATTTTTTTATTTATTTACTTCACTTTATTGAAAGTGTGATGCACCCAAGGAAAAAAAAATTTAATTTTATTTTACCTCTGTTTATTTTATTTGCTTTGTTGTTATCAACAAAAAAAAACATTTTTTTCCTTCGTCTAATATGATGTGTATTTGACAACTAAAGTAAACCCTTCCATTTTCTATGTTCCACATTTTAAAGGTATTTGTCATGTGGCTTGGGTGACTTATAAACATTATAAATTTGCCTCTATTTTCAGTTTGAAATGACATTTAGAATTTGATTTTGTTTATTTATTTGTTAACATACATAAATAAAAGAAAAGCAAATCCGTAAGTTGTAAATTACTAAATAAAAATATTCCATTAGTTGAAACAGCAAAGAACTACTAGTGTTACACAAAATAATAAACGAGTGTAAATAAACATTAAATAGCAAAGAATTTTTAAATTGTGACATGTACTTAACACACACACACACACATAGTTTTACTTTCTCGTTTACTGTGACTGTCTGATAATTGAACGTTTCAGCCGGAAGAGTGTCAAATTTTATGTTGATTTACTTCTTTGTTTATTGTGATAAGCCATTCAAAAAATTAATGGAGTGCTAACGAATGTTTAACAGACATCGCTGGATGGCTTTCAATTGTTTGAAGTTATCGCCAATATTGTCAATAACAAAACTATAGTTTTATAAATATTTCATATACCTGCAATTGCAACTTTTCTTTGAGGGTGTTGTCACAAGCAAAATTTCCATGTTTAAATTTTATAAAAATATTTCACGGACACACGGAAAATTCATTAAATGCATGTTAAAAATAATTATTATCTCATGATATTGAATTTATATTTATATTAATTGAAAAATATTCGAAATCATTCTTAAAAAAGTACTTTTGAAGCGCTTCCGAAATGTCAATAACAGTACAGTTTCGACTTTACAGGAAGTTATTACAATCTACATCCAGAAAATTAATATAAAACTGATTTCTTTCCACACAATTCGAATTGATTTGCAACACTTTCGATGTTTCTTCATTAATTAATTAAATAAAAGGAATTGCATTCCACGTAAAGGTACTATATTTTTCTATGCTGTTTCAAAACAAATGAATTTTTATTACTATTAAATTATCGTAAAAGTACAAATCATAATAAATAAAAATTCACAAACTCCTTTGAATATTTATTCAATGTCTGTAAAATAAGAAACTTTGAAATTGTGTTCTTCATTAGTAGTTGATCAATGTCGTAGTCCGTGCATCTACGCCAAGTGAAGATCGTTGATCGCATTAAGAAAATTGAATAATGTTTATTTGTTATTAACAGAAAATCAATAAAACTAAACAACGCAGATAATAATTTTCAGTTGGATGCAATAAATTAGGGGATTTCGATTTCATAAAATAAACATTCTTCAAAAGAGCTGCTTTCACAGTATAAAAATATTTTTATGAGCAACAAGTGGTGTTTGTGAAACAGGCATGTGAAATGTCAAGCTTATCTGTACAATATTGAACAGGCAACTTGGGATCTTTTTTTTTTAACAACATAATATTTATTTTATTCACTGTGCTGAGTGAAAAAGGTTAAATCTTGACAAAACCATAAAGTCTGACGGGTTTATTTTGTTTAAGAAATATTGAAACATATTTTTAAATATAAAAAAAAATAGTAGTTGTTTAAAATATGCGTAAAAAATCCTTAGAGACCGAAAATTGAAAACAAATAAAATTGTCGCTTAATTTTTTTTTTTTTTTTTAAATTCTTTCAATGGTATTGTCCTCAGCAGTGACATTGCCAACAATATCACACAAAGATTTCATTTGTTGCAGTTGTTCTTATTGTTGTTGTTGTTGTATTTTTGAAATAAATAAACAAGTCGCATCATGAATGGTGTGGATTAAACGAAACCCCATGGTTTTATCGATGATGATTCCGATGATCTTTCGCTGCACAACGAAAACCAAGACGCAACAACTTTTATTTTCTTTTTACACCATCTTCAGCAGCGAGAGCAAAAAAAAATACAAAACAGAAGTATACAAGAGGATCCTCCTCGTTTAAACTACATATGGAAAATTAAAATTCTGTTTACAAAAGGAAAAAAAAAGAAATTCACTGACAACGGTTACAGATAAAATGCGTCTCTTTTGAATTTGTTCAAGCATTTGCAAGGGAGTCTCTTATTTCCTTTTACACTTTTTTTTTCAAACTCTGTCAGTTTTCAATATTGAAATTTATTTTTGATACTTTTTATGTTCTCTATGTTGGCAATTGGGCTTGGTATTCTTTGACCTTTTGTGCCATGGAAATCGTTTGGATGCATGATTAAAAAATTATTTATACTGGTGACAATAACAAAGTTTTTATGAGAAGTCATTCTGGGTAATAAAATTACTTAAGAAAACAATAAGCAAAAGGAAAAGTAAAATTCGATAAACTACAAGCACTTTTGCTAGATTTTACGTAGTGAAACCATGGAAAATGTCTACAAAAAGTAGTGACTGAGAAGGAATACCTAATCATGACAGACAGAATGTTACTTGTGTATAATAAAAATCCTTTAAAATTTAATTAGAGAATAGCATTCGGTGAGGACAATAATCCTAGCGATCGTACTTATATTCTTGAATGCATTTGAAATCCGCCTTTCTATGTTGAATGTGAGTAACTGAAGAACGTTTTTTTGTCAGCACAAGGAAGAAATTTGACATTCTTTCAAATATTGAAAATATACTGGGTTTAGGGATTTTCACAAGCTTATTTTTTCCCCAATAAAACAATTTAACAAAAGCAATGAAACTTGAAGCTCACTTGGTTGGGTACATAACATAGACAGCAATTGATTCTCAATTCAACGCTTTTACTTTATTACTTCCTTCAGACTGTTAAAATATTGATAGTACAGGTCAGTATGTATAGTTTAGAGAATTGAAGTTCGAAGTTAGTTGTGTACAATTTCATGTCAATCCTAGCAAACATATAAAGTGTGTCAGAGATTAATGTGGGTACCAGAGGGGTGGTACCAGAGAATCACAAAAATTATTTTTCTTTTCTCTTGATTTCAACATACATAAAAATATTTGTTCACATTTAATCATGCACTCGTTTTGGGGACGAGAACGTGGGCGAATGCTGCGGGCTGCCTCTCGCTTCGTGCAGGAGCCGCTTAGATGAGCATTCTCAATGAGATGATCGCGAGGACACAATGGCATCGGTTTGACGTTAGGAGATCTGGACGGCTGAAGTAGCTTCCGTGGTTTTGGCTGCGGATCCGTACCGCTACGAAGACAGGGCATTGGCCTACTGGGACTCGTGACAGGCGCATGGGTCTGCCATTCCACTACTTCTGCCCTGGGTGCAATATCGAAGAGGAAGAGACTGTTGTTAATTTCGTCTGCAGGTGCCCTGCAATCGGCAACCTGCTGGGGGGCACATCATTCGCACCCTATCGTTTCTATCGAGCTGAGCGACTTTATTAGGGGCAGCAGCTCTTTGTCGCGCTAGCCTTCGTCAGACCGTCGGTCACTTCGCTTCTTACTGACTTTTTTTCCACTCTGTCGCATCCACGTCCACGCGATGCATCATTTCTTGCTAATATATTCTATTCTCTTCTATTCCCCTTCTTCTTCACAGGTATTACAACCACACCATGAGAAATTCAACCCACATGAGCTGGGCTCTTTATTTTCACCGGAGACCTGCCAACCTACCTAACTTAAACTAATCATGCAACCAAAATCAACGTTGAATACAAGCAACATCATACAGCACATATTTTAAAGTGATCAAAGAAGTTTTAGCTTGATTTTTTAGTCTCAAATGATATTTTTTCCTTCTTTGTATGATGATGAATGATCTGACACTACAAGCCTATCCAGTGTTTTTGGTTTAAACCACTGTCAGTATGTGTGAAGTTGACCTCACGAATAACCGGTAGGGTTGCAGTTCCCAGAAAAGTTTTGCCTCAAAGACGATGCATAAGAGATATCATGCTGCAATTCCGTAAGATGAGAACGAGCACTATTACAACGCATCCCTGAGAAGAGTTGAGCCAGTAACATTATCCTTCGGCTGCCATAATACCAGTAATCAAGACTCTGGTCCACCAGACTACATTCCGAAGGAGTTCCCGTTATTTCATCTTAGAACCTATGATAATCCTGGTTGTAACTATACCTTTGAATACAAGGATAACGCAACATAATGCTACCATAATTTCGTGTTATTAAAAGATTGAATCATAACATATATATTTTGCAGATAATCAATAGAAGGTAAAGCTTCGAAAGACTTAATTAACCTTAACTGCTCGAGGAGCACATTTCCATATTTGGAATATTTCACAATTGACCCATTATAGGGTGTGTATATGAAAAAGAGAACCGAAAAATATGATCCATTTCATATTTTCTAAAATAATACTTTGCCAAAAAATAACAAAACTGTTAAATAATTTATATAGTATAAAATCTTATATTGCTAACAATATCCGGCGTAAATCCTGCACTTTATTACCCGGCATACATGAATAAAAAAATTACTTACTACTTTTCGTTATATCTTAAAATTTTCCTGTTGCATTGAAATAAAAATTTTAAATCTAAATGAAATTTTAAAAACCTTAATCTCCTGTCACAAGTGCGTTTATAAATGCATTTTTATTGCTAATAATAATTTTTAATTATACCAGTGGGAAATAAAATCACTTGATATTCTCCGTATTATTTATTAAAAAAAACAATATTAATAACTAATTAATTACAAGTATTTACAGTATATTTATTTATGACTCACTTTTTATTCTCTCCAGCTACGAAATTTTATTGTTTCAAGTTTTAATTTTAATTCACTAAGTTTGTTTAACAACATTTGATTTTCAGACATCTGCCGACCGACCATGAGCATTAACGTTAACTTCGATCGTAAAAATATTAATTCTTAATTATTGGGCAATAAAATAAAATTGAAACGTGTAAAGCCACCGTAATGATCTCATTTGAATATTTATTAACAAAGAACTGTACGGCTCCGATAACATCCACACAACAATATTAATTAAGTTTAATTAATTCGGCCATAAAAGCAAAAAAATTTGCAAAGGAAATTGTGAACTATAAAAATCCATAAATGTTTCTGCTCAAGTTGGCAATCGTCAACAGTGGGCTTAAAGGAATTAATCTATTCACATATAAAATAAAATTACTTCTTCGTATATAATGCGAATTGCTGTTGGTGTTTTCAGCTTGAGAGAAATATTTATACAGAATTTTTCAGAATTTTAATAGCGAGCGAATAATAAAATGCACAAATTTAATGCAGGGTTAAGATAATTCATTATGCAGGAGACAAGTAGCCCAATTAGCATTATTCAAGAAAGGATTTTTTGCAAGATTATTTGTTGAACAGTTGAACATCGATTATCCAGGTCAGACGGAACCACACTTAGCCCGGATAATCGAGCAATACGGTTAATAGATGTCAAATAAAAAGACAGCATATTTTTCGAACAACAATTTAATCATAAATTAAGGGAATTTTGTCTTTAAAAGAAGTAACTTTTTTTCGATAGAAAAACTTTTCTTGCTCGTTTTGATGATTAAAATCAAGAGTTACAAACATCAAAGAAATGATTTGTACATCTATAAAAAAATGATAATAAGAAGATGGAAATTACATGCAAATCATGATTGGCCTAGAAAAAAAATCATGTTTGTTGCACTGATAATAGAGATAATACACGGTTGATGGAGGTATAAAAAACGAACACGGCTAAATGTTAAAAAAAAAAAAGCGAGAAGCACGCCGCTTAGTACATGTACCCGATTAATAGAGGCCCGCTTTATCCGAGGTTCAACTGTATATTCATATACAGTGTAATCTCGGTTAACGCAACCAACAGACATTTTGGGCTTTTGCGAAAACTGAGTTGTTGTGGAAAACGAGCCAAAAATTTCTGGGCCTGTATCTCGATTAAAAATATTATTTTAAACCAACTAAAAGGTTTATTTTAAAAAACAAAGGTTACCTTAAATTAAAATAAATAATAAAACAAAAAAACAAAAATAAATTTATATTGGTGGGCAATAACTTTAATTTCTACAGATAAAAATAAAACTTCAAAATTTTATTTAAATTGCCTTAATAAAATTTTACTTTCTGAAAAATAAATAAAATTCAAAAAATTATTATGGTAATGCAATTTTTATAACAAAACCTATAATATTTTTTTTAATACTTTTTTTTAAGAACAATATATATATTATATTTCAATCTCAAAGGTTTTTTTTTTATTAATAAAAACTATAATCACTACAGTAATTTGAAATTCCGATTGCAGACACTTTAAGATGTCCATTCTACCAAAGTAAAAACAAATTGTCTGAAAGTTGTAAATATGAACTGTTTCACTTCGTGATCTTTGCAAAGTAACTTCACTTCACTTGCAATTTCTTGCCTAATGGTCTATAGGTCTTTCTTATATGATAGCTTGTTTACTTTAAGCAGACTTTCAACTATAATATTGTTTCATTTAATGAGAACAATTATAAAGCTCTTTGAACTAAATAATTTTCTTAATTTTTTAATTGTCCGTTATCTTTATTTAAAAAAAAAAAAGAAAGAAGCAGTGAATCATAGAATTTTCACTCTCTAAAGCCTGCCAACTTAATGCCTACAAAAATGTATGAAAATTAAATTAAAACAAACTCTGCAATACATTTGCATAAACATACAAGAAAAAGGAAGGAAAGTGCAAGTGGAAAATAACTTAAGCATGCAACAAGAAGACGACAGATGGACAGACACATTAACATACTTGCAACAACAGCGGCAACAAACAAAAATAGAAAGAAAATTCTAATGAAAGGAAAACCCAATTACTACAAAGAGCATTGTGTCATTTTCTACAAAAATAGACAGTTTCTTTGAATGGTATTTAAATAAAACAAAATACTCATAGACTCGTAACAATTCGTATGCAACAAATGATGGCAAAACTATATAGAATAATTGGCAGTATTCCTACGAAATGCAACAAAAAAAAATAAAATGTGGTAAACTATTTGCAAATGATAATCATTCATTTTGCTGTTGCACGCAATTTAAAAGTGAATAATCGAAAAACCACTTTTTTCGTAATTTTTCTAATGGGCAATTTATGTGTATGATTCTGATTAATTTGAAAAGTATTTGTTCGAGCGCCACTAATTACTAAAAAATATGTTTGCCTATATTCGTGTTAAGTATATCGGCAGACTTGTTTGAAATATTTATTTATTCGAAAGAATGATGATGCATTCTGGGACAGGATCAAAGGGCAAAGGCCCCTGGTATACAAAAAACATCTTCGGCTTGAATAATAGATGACAGCACTAATCAGAAACCCATAAGGGTTTTACAAAGTTCCAGTTTTCGTACGTGAAACAACCACAACAATGCTTATCCAAGGTATGCAAATTAGGAAATCTGATTTTCCTGTGTTGTAAATATGATATATTTGCGTTTTCAAGAGATCGCATATCCTTAAAAGATACGGAATAGAAAGCAGTTCCACAAGACATCAGACACGCTGAAGACACCAGTAGTGCGTTTCAGTAACATTTCACGATTTGCCAATTCTTAAATGTATCGATCTTTCAGGTTGCTTGCTTTCTTCTCCTTTCGAGGCACAAATATGTATTTTTGAAGTTCTCAAAATTTCTTATACTTTCCTCCACCCTCATCCTCCTCGTTACACAGTCAAAAAACTACCAAAAAAAAATTCTCTTCTAAAACCACGTCTCCTCTTTTTTCCCTGGGCCGACCCGAAGTCCTAGCCTCAGCTCCCGCTCCTCAGCCACCTTTTTTATCTCATCCGAGGTAAATTTTCTTTTTTTCCTCAAAAAAAAAACTTATATTCTCTTTATCCGGTCAGCTGGCACTGCACGACGGTACTGCAGAGCGGATTGCCTTATCGACACCTCATAAATGCTGACCTGACCACAGGGTTCACATCACAGTGTTTAAGAACACAAGGCAGCGTATGGTAAAACATCTTAAAATAGACTTGTTTAGCAGCAGTTAAACACAATTGAGGTGTTTTAAGGCGATACGTGTGAATATGATATTACAGAATGTTTAGAAATAACTTAGAGAAAAAGTTTCTTACAGTTTTTAACCAATTAATTAAAAATTATTTGAAATCATTTTTTTCAAAACTGTTCGCATCATTTAGTTCGACTTCAAAGAGAAAATAAATTTCTTCTAATTCTCACCTAATGCTGACAAGAAACACACTTCGAAATTATTTATTACGGTTTTTGACAGACATAAGAAAACAAAAAATACATCATAATTTCTGAACGACAAAGGTATATGGAGCAATACCCCCCACTATATTTTGTGTTGAACTAACTCAGGTTGTACACATTTAATCAGCGCAGATTAACTCATTACTCAACACTTTGATTTTGCTCTCTGCTAATGATTTATAAGCTAAATGAAGAAGACCTTAATTATTGTGGCCGCTTTTCAAGCTTTTAAATACTTTTTCGACAACTTGGTTAACAAAATGCTCAATTTTTATCCCATTCATTAATTTATCATTTTAAAAGGCAAGCTATGTATGGGTGACAAGTGAGCGTAGTGTCACAAAATTAATACATGCATACGTATGTATATTTCTGAAAACTATAGTCCTAATATTTCATAACTTATTCTGCTGGCTGCAAAATGCTGTCGTACTGTGTTGTACAGACGTGCAACATTCAATGCACTCCAAAATAAATATCATGTTGCAAATACAGGGTTTTTCTTTAAACGCTTCCTATCTTATGTGAGATATCATCGAAATTTGTCATTCGTTTGAAGGGCTTTTGATGGCATTATGTGTGGAATAGAATATCGTTTAAGTGTCCGCCACTGCTGCTCTAGATGGAGCTCTTGCGAAATGCCCAATTTTCTATGACTCTGGCGGGTAAATCAGGCCGAATTTGACCGATGGCACGGGTTATGTTGACTCTGAGGACCCCTGTGGCTTGTGGCTTATTCGCCTGCACCTGCGTAAGAAAAAATCTAACGGGGTCAAATCGCACGATCTCGTTGGCCAGTTCACATCACCTCTACTTAAGATGACCATGCGCTCAAATCGCTCGTGCAGAATATCCATTGTGGTATGAACTATGTGGTACGTAGCCCCGTCCTATTGAAACCAAGTGTCGTTGGTGTCCAAATCATTCAATTCTGGACAAGACAGAGATGGCCCGACCAACATCGTTCTTAAAGAAACGGTGCATTTTCGGGATGCTCTGGGATCTTATGTCGATTAATATCGCCCCAAATTGGACAATTTTGATTCTTCACGTCCAGAATGAGCCTCATCCCTAAAGATGATTTTTCGATGAAAATTAGAATCAGTTACTAACTGTTCCGGAGGCCATTTAGCGAACAGACGTTCCTGTCTATGGTCGTTTACCTTCAGTTTCTGGGTCAGTTGAAGTTTTTACGGGTCCAGATAATAATCACGACGTAAAATTTGCCAAATTGGGGGTGCGAAAGGCCGAAATCTTGTGAGTGACGCAAAATCGACTGCCTTGGATTCTCCTGCAGACTCTCACGGACAGCATGGATGTCTTTGCCAGATCTTGCAGATCTGCTGGTCAATCGTTTGCTGAACCAGTGTACTCAAATTTATCCATCACATTGAGAATAGTCTTCTCGGTATGATGATTATGGCGAAGCGCCTGGTACGTTGAACGAACGAACGAACAAAACACTTTTATTATTTGCTGAATATATGTTGCTGAATGCTATATCCATCCATGCTGATTTCGCAAAACAAATTGAATAAATGACAACTAATATGACATATGTACCGCCAACGAAATGGCCGTTATCAACTGTCAAAGTTCGAAAGTCAATGTTGGAAGACCATGTATTTTCAAAAGATGAATTAATAAAGTTCAGGGAATCAATCTGTACAATAACTCTACACAAACGCTCGCATAAAATGGGAATAGTCAATCACATGTGGCAGCAATATTTTCCCCCAAACAATTGAAAAATAAAACCATCTACTAAATTAAGGCACTTAGTTGACGAATGTGTCATTAGTGTTAAAATATATTTAAATTGGTCTAAATATGAAAACAGGCCAAAAAGTAATTTTCAATTTCCTCATCTTTCTCATGGGTTGGTGCGTCCAAATAGAAATGCGTACGAAAATATTCTCGAGGTTTTTGGAAAAATAAATACGCACGTTTGTTTAATCTTTTTGTTAAAATTTTACTGTCAAAACTATTTATTCATTGTTAAGTAAAGGCGGCGGTTTCTAAAACATTTTATTTTTTTATTTATTTTTTTTTTCTTTTGGTCGGCGTGTAATCATTCAAACATAAAATCACAAGATGGTGATGACGACGAGCTCTACTGTTTAAATTAAATAAAGTACATAAAAGAAGAGTATTTGGAGATTGTTTTATTTGTGTATATTTATAAATAAATAATGTAGAAAACATAAAACGGAAGCTGTTGTATAGACTACTCCTAATAATACATATAATATTATTTCTTTTCTTCGTTTCTCTCTGTCTGTGGTCGTAAGTGTCTAGTGATTTGCGGTTGACGCCGTAATCTTTCAGTTCGTATTGTGTCTAAATATTTTTACATTTCAGCTGTCTTATAAAATTCAGCACTCAACATGCATTACCATTTTGATACTTGAAAAGTCATTTCATGTGTTTCTTATGCGAGTTTTTTATTTCGTACAAGCAGTTTCATTTTGGCAGTTTGGTCAACATTTTTCTTGTTTTTTTTTTTTAAAGAAATATTTAGTTTCCTTTTCTATTTTGGGTATGAAAAATTTTCTAATGCAGTCATTACGTCAGTGGCAGGCAATGATATTATCTTTATGGCTGTTGGCCACCATTTTGTTGGACACACTTTAAATAAAGTATTAAATATTGGCTGTCGTGAGAGTTGTTACGGGATTGATAATTGCAAGTAAAAGAACACAGAGGTTGTTGTAGCAGTTGCAATAACAAACCACTCAATATTAGCATTTTGAACATCACCTTTTCAAATTGAAAATTTTTTACTTCAATGACACATTTTCCTAAAGTGAATCGTAAACTAAGTCAAGGCAATTCATCTTAAAAAAATAAAAAATCGCGGACTTGTTAATAAACTATATTTATGTTACCGCATTGACGTAGACTAATAGTGATTTCAAGTCTCGAAAAGTGCATTGATCTTTTCACTTTATTTATTAAAAATATTGTCTGTTATAAAATGGATTCAAAGCGGAACACTAAAATGAAAATGTTTTTAAGGAACAGGGTAATAACGGGCAAGAAACGCAATGCACTTTTGGTTGTAAAGAAAACACCATAAATATCACTTACAGTGGTTACTTTGATTACGGTTTCAAACTACGCTTCTGTATTAAGAAAAACTTAATAAAAAGAGAACATTTATGCCCATTAGCTCATCTCAACACATCATAAGGCAACCTCAGGTAGCAGCAACCTACAACCACTGTCAAAATTTCAAGACGTCTTAATTTATGATCGCATTTAAGAAAATAATTTAAATCCACAATTAATACATCAAGTTCTAACTTGATGTCTAATTAATGGAACGAACACCAACATGTTTACAAATACACAAATTATATAGTCATTTTTTAACAACTTCACACATGTTCTTCGAATACAAATAACTTGTGAAATAATTTCGAAACCAACACAAATATTGTAGACCATCATAAATAAATAACAGTCACTATGGTTAATTCTAAACATTGTTTTATATTAATTTTTATTAGATGTTAGAAATACTCTTGGTTGGTTGTTTAATTAATTTTATTACAATAAATCAGCATAAAAAATGAACATTTTTGATGAGGGAAGAAACAATTTTTGGAGGGTTTGTTTCTTTAAGATTTCAGAAATGTTAGAATTTACTAAGACCAGTACCTTTTAGATGCATTATGTACTGGGGAAGTTTTATTTTATATATTACTATTACCAGGGTACGGATTTTCACACTCTGTCACATGTGCCACAAATATGGGAGTAATTCCTTTATGAAATAACTCCCAGCTATTTGGGATTTATTAAATTTTTTTTTGAATTTATTTAATTTTTTTGCTGGGGAATTATTTCATAATGAAATTACTCCGAAAAGAATTTAATATGCGAGTAATTTCATTTCATTTTGTTTTGCGATATTATTTCGTTTGCTGTGGGATTTATTTAATTTTTTGTGAGAGTTATTAATTTTTTTTTTATCTTGGACCAGCTCTCAGAGGATGATCTTTAAACATGCGATACATGAGAGAGATGACAGCAGGTAAAGCTTCACTATCATACAATGTGATTTTTGCACGTTTTTTGTTTATAGCAGTGTCGAAGCTTCAATTATGAAAACTTGTTTTTAGTACCCATTTATAGTAATTATTTGACTTCGCTGGTATTACACAATATCCGCAAAGGCGGGAGGTCTGATGTGCCTGTGGATCGGTATCAGCTGAAGCAGATACTGTTCCAATGACCATGCCTTTGCCACTGAAACCTTCCGACAACAACTGACACACACCAATGCACATCACAATAAAAAACAAAATATTTTTATGACTTAGTCTGAAACTGGTGTCGAACCCAGTAATTTTTGGTGGCATACTACTTCAGTCACCCCCAACTTCAATTATTCAATAACGAAAAACGGCTTCGCTAACTAGCAATCCAACTTAAATTACGACGCAAAGCACCTCGTATTTTATCGCTTAGCTTTTTCGCTGAAAAGAGTAACCTAAATTAGAGCATTAACGTTGCGGCAGAAGCAGTAATGTTTCCTCACTTTGATTAATAAAAAACTCTAAATAGAAATAAGAAAAAGAGAGAAATCACTAAATTTAGTTTTCAACAATTTTATTTTTTTTTTTCGCAACCAACTTCACTTCTTTACCGCTGTCAAATTAGATTTTCCAATTGCAAAGCTTGGACGCCGTGTTACTTGTTGGTTTCATATATTTTGTATGGAAATTTTGACAGCCGGACAACGCTTTGCGTAGTAATTTAGGTTGGTGTGTAAAGCTTTTTTGCATGACCGATCTTTGACAGTTCTTTAATAGTTTTTGTCTTATGTCATTTCTGTCTTATATCATTTATTTGAATTTTAGTAATATTTTCAGATGTTTAGAATTGAAAAAATTAAAAAAAAATAATAATAATATTTTGCGGGTCCTTCTTTCATTTGTCTACTTTGGGCCTTTATTTCTTTTTAGGAAATTACAAAATTGAATACACATGGAGTTTAAGATATACAGAAAATTAACAACTCATAAAATTTGACGGCTATCAGACTTACGTGCGGTACAACACTGAGACGTTGGTATTTTTAGTGTTAATCTGGTATATCGACATATCTATATATGTATGTGTGGATATAAGTATTAAATTTAATAAATTTTAACATTTCTTATGATGTGAGCATGTATTTTATTGTTTTCATTTTGTTGCCGTTGTTGCTGAACAGAGGCGTTGATAATGACAGCAGGCGGTCGCGTAAAGCATCAAAGTTATCTTTTTCTTAAGATCAATAAATAAACTCAAATCAAAATTTGCCGTATCATACCATTTTTGTTACTTGCCGTTTTTTTTATTTCTACACAAAGACATATTAATATTCATGAATACACGCTTTTGCATCACGTAACACGTAGAAAAATAAATAAATATTTTTATAAAGGCCTTTCCGATTGGGACATAACAATTTTCATATTCTATAATGAATATTAAATGTGTCTGTTAACTGTGAGTGAAAAAATCTTGATGTTCATGTTCCAAAAAGACGCAAATCAATCGATTCCATGCTGTTTTTAGAACAACACTGAAAAAAAATCTTGGCATGCACTCTTACAAAATCAAATTGACTCGGGAATTAAAGGTTCTTGAAAATTTTCAGTTGTTCTCTCGATAAATAATCCAGTCGAATGACTGGATCTTTCATGCGATGTAAAGTCATTGAATTTCTTTTTATGTGGGCATATCATGTTTTATATGGTCTATACCAATGACTTAGCAGCTTCTAGGTTAAATCAGACGTGACTTATACTTTTGCCATAGCCATTACCATAACCATAATATGATTTTTACTCGTCCCTTACTGTTGCCATATCCATAAACAGGTTATGTCTCTCTTTTATTAAGCGCGAAAATATATGAGCAGCAATTCAATTTACCTCTCAGTTCGCGCAGTAGTTTATGGTTAAGGCAGAAAACCGACTTTCAATTGGTTTCTATGGTTGTGGTTATGATGTGGCAAAATTATAAGTTACCCTTAAGCGAATACATTAGTCGCCATAAGATTGGTTCACTCAGTTGCTGCATCTGGTTATGATTAGTCACGTCTCTAATTTAAACTCTAGATGAGTTCAGAGACAACAACTGAAACCATTTTATAATTCAGCAGATGTGCCGTAGGTATGCGAACTTGTGGTATGCAGGTTGTGTAGAGATAGAAGAATAGACAGCATAATTCTAAAAATTCTATAGCTCTAAATATCTTCATGTGACGGAAATCAGAACGTCTTAAAATAAAAAACTTTTCATTAGACCCAGAAAAAATTCCATCTCATAATCTAAATAATAATAAAATAAAATAAGTTTTATTATCAGATAAAATTGTTATGTTTTTAATGAAAAACCCGATTTATGCAGATTTTTTTTAATAAAAGTTTTTTAGAATTTTGCGTAGATTTTATTTTTGCTGTACGACTTTCAGCTTTTTTCAATCAATTAATACAATTTGACGCAGTCCATACAATTTGACCCAGTCTAATGAAATATATTTTAAAATTATTCAAAATTTTTTATACTTTTTCGTCAGATTTTTCTCTTCTTTACGAAGATGGTTAGGAAAAGTGTTCGTCAACTTTTCAATCTATTCTTTGCCTTTAAAATTTCTTTCTGCTAAAGAGATTCAATATTAAATGATAGTTATAGGGCTATTGGCCAGAAGTGTCAGCTGTTGGCCTATGGGATAAACATATTCTATTTATGTTGTGAAAGAAGTTCTTTTGTGACGTAGCAAATGTAAATTTACTTTGTGATCGAACTTAAAATATCAAAGAGTGAACACCGCTAAGGAATAATGCCAAATACACCCAGCTTGACCAACGTTATTGGCAAAATTTTCAAGACTTAAAAGATATTTTCTTTTATCGTGGACCAGCACTCAGGAGATGACCCCTACACATGCGGTGCATTGGGATGGCTCTAGAGGGAAGGGATAGTAGGAGAAATGATAGGAGGTGCGGCTTCACTATCTTACAGCTCTGCTTTTACACGTTCTTTAAATTTATAGATATGTTGTCGCGACACTGATGCCAAGGAGTCTTATTAAATTTTACAAGCCAGTGACTATGCCTTCGCCACTGAAACCTTCCGACAATAACTGACACAAAGACACAAATGCACATCAGAAAAAATTCGCGATGTTTTTGAGAGTCTGAAACTGGGGTTGAACCCAGGAAAATTTTCCGTTTTGTAATCAACGTGCAGACTACTTCGACCATCGCCACCCTCCAGCAACAAATAATTTTCGCTTAAACCTACAAAAGGTCTGTGTTTGACACTTTTTTAAAAATATCTTCAAAGCGAGTTTATCGAACATAAGCAAAAAAATTTAAAAAATATAATTTCTTAAAAATAAAAAAAAGAACAATTGTCTCAGTCGTGACTATTTCATCAAGAAATAGAATAAGAAAGGAAGTTAAATAAACCCATGATCCTACAACTCCTACTCTTATTAAAGTCATGGTTAAATTTATTTACACTTTTGTCTTTGCCATGTAACACTTAACAAAAAAGACAAAATCATCTGAAGGATCTTAATGTGACACAATAGTTAAGTCAAGCGATTCGATACGTATAAATTTTTGGTGGCATATTCGCCCACCTTCCATGACAAGGTTAGACACTACGCACATGCTACGCACATTCAGTTTTGTTAAATTGATTTTATACTTGCTTAACAAAGTATAATTTATGAAAAATATATGTATTCAATTCACTTACTTCCACATCAAACCAAACCCATTTGAGTAGGATGTGAAATTGTGCCTGATTTTGTCTTGTTGCACGTACTGCTCGCTGAAAAAATGCTAAAATTTTCATATACTGTGGTTAAGTACAAACGAAGGCGGTACGAAAAGTCTTTAAAAAATCTTTGGTTGTATGAAAATACAAACATAGTCTAATATATAAAATGAATGAAATAAATTCTGATAATGAAAACTATAAACAGAAATCAATTAGAAACCCATCCTACCTACGTATTTAGAGGAAGACAATGTATAGGGCACCTCCGTAGCCTAGTGCATGAGCAGTAAGCTATCAATCTGCTATTTCGATTCCCACTTAGACCATGGGTGTTTCTGCAGCCAAGCTAATGGCTTCGCAAAATATGTGTTGTTGTAAAATAAAATACAATTAGGGGATTCACAATGTCTGTTATTAAGTCTTATTGTCATAATGTATTTATATTTTAAAATAGTTTAAACGGTTTCAGAAAATTGGACTTGTAAGTTAGATTTTCTGCAGAGCGAATAATTTCGAGAAATTATTAATAGGCCAGCGCATTCACCAGATTTGTCAGCAATTCGAATATTTTCTTTGGGGTTATTTGAAGCAGCAAGTGAATATGCCCGAGATAATCCTGAAACTCAAGGTCACCATTATTGCAGAAATTCGAGCCCTACAGCCACAAATTTTGAATGAAGCTCCTCCCTGAATTGAAGAATGCAGTTTAAATTTCCTTTTCAATATTTGGTACTTTTAGGCATTTACATATATTTTCTTCTTGCCAAGAATTCCAGTTTAAGGATTCATTCACGACGGGTGATGATATTGTAACTCAGTCAGTCACGTTAGTCTATTATATATTGTCGTTCCGTAATTATCTTCACGTATAAAACAGATTAAAAAAATTGAGACAGGCCATCTTCTTGTTTTAAATTTTTAGATCTTTTAATCTGAAAACCTGCCCGGTGTCCGGCTTTGGAGATTTATCGTAAATCCTTAATCCTTATAATGCCGTATGAACCATTATTTTCGGCATGACTTTAAATATTTTTGCAGTAATCGATGCAACAGCACAATACAAATAGAAACCGTTTATCAAAAACTAAATTTTTTGAGTATAATTTGAGAGCGTCTTTAGAGTTAATCAAAAAAGTTAATATACTTTTTTTGGGGACTTCGTTTTATATTGTAATTTTTCAAAAAAGAAAACAAACCGTCACAAAAAGTTTCCTGAAATGTTTTTTTTCCGATTGTCTGGTGTTACACATATCAAATGAATTTGATCAGTAATAAAAACGAGAAATCTTCAACCAAATGTTATACTCTCACTTTGAAAAAAAAGAGTAGATAGGCTGAAATATATATATGTGTATGTGTGTGTGTGTGTGTGTGATTGCGCGAGTGTTAGTTTTTATTATTACCTTAGGACAGGTACCAACATTTAAGGTGTGTGCCCCATGAGGTCTATACGGATAGCAATTACAAATGCTCTTACGATGGTTGAATGACTGGTTGACTGACATTTTTCTAATGGAAAAAATAAGCAATTGAATTTGTTTTCAGCCATTCATACATATGTACCTCTTCATACTTACAAATTTATATAAATAAAAATAGATTTTGTATATTCAAATTTTCCTATTCCGATGTTTTGAGTTTATCTAACTTTATTGTCACTTTAACGATATTTTTCATCAACATGTCTTGTTGACTTTCAGTAGGATAAAGAAATGTATAGAACATGGCACAAACAAAATGTTAAGTAAAGCTATAAACGTCTAGTTATTGTTATTGTTGTTGCTGTTGTTATTGCATGTAGTGATGATTTGGCACTTTTCTTTTGTAAACCTAACAAAATGCATATGTTCTTTCGTTTGCCGGTTAAATGAAAAACCATAAATGTTTGCCGTACAATAGAAAAATATGTTGGTTATAATTTATGATACATTTTCCTGTTAGTTTTGAATTTTCAATTCATTTCTTTTATTTGCGACGGGCAAATGTAGTTTCTTAAGAAATGTTGACACAATCAGAGCATTAAAAAAAGCATGGCTGTTCAGATTTTATTTAAAACTATTATTTATTAAAACTTAAAAATTAATTTATTTTTGACTGGGTCTAAATGTTTCATTGATGGCATTCCGTGAAAAACAAATTTTAGAAATACAGTAGAATCCCCTTAATGCGGAATCGAAGCGACCATTCATTTCTTACGAATTACAGGAGATTTCGATCAAGCGAGGTTAAAATAGAAGAAAGAAAAAAAGTTTACAAAGGTTTGGACTGTCAATACTGCGTAAACCATAAAATAAAATACTAATATTGTTCTAGTTATTCAGCTTCTTCTTGTCGTTTTATGTAACTACTTAACCGTGCTACGTCAAAAAAGGGTGCTTTACATTGTCCCACAAGTTGTACGACATACCAAATTTTTGTGTAAAAGAGCACAAGTCGGATCGTCTAAACGTAATATGTAATGAAACTATACGATTTTGAGAGAAAATACGGAAGAAAATTTGACAGTCGTATCTCTCTTGATTTTTTAAAATTTTCCAAAAACCAACGCACACCATTAGATTAGGGATGCATTTTTATGTAAACAAATGTGAGAAAGCCAGGGAGGGAAAACTGCTTCCATAAATTTATACCAATTATAAAATCAAAACGTACATTTTAGACCACGACAGCACAATTTTATAAAAATATACGTATATTTTCTAAAAGTACACTAAAAATTTTGACCACGAAAATAACATATTCCAAAGTTATAAAAATATTTTTCTGGGTTATTACCAAAAAAATTCAATTGCACAAGAACTCCATCCCTGGTGAAAACAAGCAAACAGCTGTAGTTAAATTAAATGAAAATGTTTTCATCTTACTTGATTTTATCCATACCAATGGTGAAAACGCCAGAAAACAACCATCCGATTTATACTCTCTTTATTTGACATACGGATGCAATTTCATTTTATTTTCTCTCACATTTTACGTACGACAAATCTTATCGTTTAAAGCACCCTTAAACGCGGAAAGTGTATTTTTGTATTCAATAAGCGTTTTTTTTGCTCTCATACAAAAACAATTTGTCTGGGCAGGAGAATTTTTGAGAGCAAGCATACGCTCTCCGCTTTTATTTCGGTAGCACGGTAAAGATGTTCCCACTCTTTTTTCTAAAACTGATGAAAGCGTTGAAGGAGCGATACCATATCGTTTGGCAACTTCTAGTTTTTTTCTCCAGTATCAATTGCTAAAAGCTGTTGAAAAACATCACTTTCTTAATATTTTTGTATTCATTAGATTTTATTACGAATTATATGAGGTTTTTAACAATTAAGTACGATTTATAAGGATTTCCTTAGACTTTGAACAGCAAAAACAATACGAATTAACGAAGGGACCAAAATGTATGGAATTTTTACGAATTAAAGAGTTTCTCTCAAGGGATCAGCCGTTTATTTCGAATTGTTGAGGTTTTCGAATTAATGCGGTACGAATTATCGGGGATTAACTATCGATATTTTAGCTGGCATTTGCAAGGCATCGAGCCACTGTCAAAAACAAACTACAAAAAGTCCGGTTACTTTTTTGCTCATAATACTGTTACACTTAAAACTTAATGTGACAGCACAGATAATTATACGTACGATGCCAAACAGAAAGCGATAAATTTTAAAACCAAGTAGATTTAAGCAAACAAATACTATACGGAAAGCGTTAAAAGTAAGCGAATTCTTAAAGACTGTAGTAATTTTAGGAAAAATTTTGTTAAAAAGGGTAAGAAAACAAAAGACATTTGTATCGAAATGCGTGAACATATTTTAAAATTGAGGAAAGATGGGAATTCCTTGAGTTATTGGACGTGCCAAGTTTATAGTGCAGACTATAATAAAAAATGTTTTTGAGTCTCAATCCCTTGCCAACAAGCTAAAAACTGAACGTTCACACAAAATTTCCCCACGAATTTATGACAAATGTGTTTAAAGTAAAACTCCTAAAACAACAGCCGAGAAAATTCGAAACAATTTGGAAAATTATCAGAAGATTAATGTTCATTCAAAAACAGTGCGAGGTATTTCGCGAAAAAAGCGGATTTCATAGCCGCGTACCAAGAAAAAAAAATCCATTAATAACCGAAATCAACAGAAAAAAGCGACTCGGCTTAGCACTTAAGTATTGAATAAAAGTTGTTAATTTCAAATAAATGCTTATTGTGAGCTGGTATTCATGAGTCATGAGTAGAAAACAATTTATACCCCTACACAATATCGACAAAGAAAACATTTTCTATGTTTGTAGACTGCCTTGTGATCTTCAAAGATACTCACTCGTATGTACATTAAAATATAATGTCAATATGTAAGTAATATTTTATTGATATGTTAACAATTGAAATTGTTACACCCAGTATATTCTTTCTATTAAACACAATTATTTTACTCTTGATATGGGTTTGTTATTTGTGTTTGTTCAAAATTCTGATGAGTCACCTTAAACGTCTGGCAGTTTATATTCGTACGTGTTTGAGCTGAGCTTTAGTTTTTATTCTTATTAAATTCTATATGCATACATACATATATTTATATGAAAAAACGTACATAAGTATGTTTGTACATTTATTAATATTTTTGTTCACTGTTTGTAATATATTGTGGGCAGTTTTAATCGTAATAAATGTATTAATTTCAGTTTGCCTGAAATTATAATTGAATACATTTCATTCTAGTCAGCATGTGGGGGAACAATAATATTCTGTGCTCGTTTTTTAGTCATTTATTTTTGAGAGTTTGTTGCTTCGGAAAATGTGTATGTACAGTGTTTTTTTATTCTATATGTAAGGAACAATAAACATAAATGTTAATTGCATTTTTTATTTTGATTTTTTGTCTAAAAAGTAATAAATCATAATAAAAAGGAGCCGCATATAATGAACTAAATTGTAATTGGTTAATGAACTGAGCAGAAATACAATCACATTTCCAATCGTCTTCCAATGAACAAATGTGATTACGCTGAATTTTAAATTGTATAGCTGCGAAAAACTATATTTTCAATTAGAATTGTCTGATATCAAAAATCTAAAACTAAATATTTTCTGTTGTACACAGAAAAAACGATTGCCAAAATATTTAAATATTCGAAAGTTTGGTTGAAATGATTATTTATTTAAATAAAATTTCAAATTAAACTAATAGTGATTACGAATCTTAAAAGTGCATTGCACTTTTCAATTTATGTACTAAAAATATTTGCACTTTATTGTTGTCTTTTAAAGTGCTGTAAAATGGCTTTAAAGCGGAATAAGAAAGTGCAAATATTTTAATTGGAACGACCAAATTCGGCCAAAAAATGCGATATATTTTTGATATAAAAGAAAATACCATAAGATTCCACGAATTTCATTTATAAAGAAAAAGTGAACTTTATGAGACTGACAAGTGTCGAAGCACCTACAGAAGATGATCTCTCTCCGAAGAGTGCCGAACAATGGTATTGGTGGTGTTCACCCGTCTCAGACTCCTCCCTATTCCGACATTTTTCGCAGAAATTATTATGATGCAAATTGAATCTCTTGAATATCTTGCACACCTACAAAGCAGTGCCTCCTCCAGATGTTCCATTCGGGTTGTTCACAACCGGCTGTAAGCCGGCGTCGACTTACAATTCATTGTGCAACCCGCCGCCAATTTAAGCAGCTGGTCCCGGCTTATTATTTTTTCCGCCGTACTCTTCCACAACTAAATGGCTTACACGTTCTTGGTTACAAATATTTTTGTTTTTATTCTTCACAAAAATATATTTCTAGTTCAGTAATACTGCATTAATTGTACAACATTTGCCATTTAATTAGTCATATGCCGACGCAATTTTATACAGTAGATTTTACAAAGTAGTTTGTAGGTAGTAATGCCAAAAAGATTTTTATATTGTAATTTACATAATTAATTTGACGTTCATGTTTTTACTTTTTATTTCTGTTTTAAAAGCAGTAAGTTTTATTTGCATGAAAAATGTATTGGTTTTGCACAAAACAGGGGTTTTCAGAGGCCTATAAAAGTTATTCTTCAAAAATCGTTCAATATTATTGAATCAATATATTACCATAAGATAAACGACTTGGAGTATCCATATAAACAATATAATGCGGCCTCCACACGTTGCTAATGGTCATACAACCGAACGAACAATGAACAAGTTGGTCGTGCGCTATACAGGCTACAATTTTTCAACCAACTTTTCATTAAGAAATCATTTTTTTTGAATAGACATCTCTTATTTAGAAGAGAAAAAAAACGGGAAATTATTTCTCGTCTTCTATTTATAGAAAATAATAAATATATTAGTTCTCCTTTTTATTTGACCTTCTATTCTTTTCGTATGCAATAAATTATACAGCAATGCAGGTCTTATTTTTATAAATTTTTTAATATAAAATATTTTATTTTTATGTTTGTTAAATAATTTCATTAAAAAAAATTTATTTTTCCTGATAATCCTACCAAGGGTTAGTGAAATATCGAGAAAATATATTGCATTGCACTGCATTGCTGAATAATTTATAGCATACAATAATAAATATCTAAAGCTAATAATTTACATATACTGACAACCACACACAGTGAACAAAACACGTAGAACGCTGATGATGAAAGTGTAGCAACTTTCGAAAACAGCATGTCGGTCCCTTCTGCTAGTGTATGTCAGTGTAATTTACAATTTTGTTCTTTGGATTTAGTTTGCTTCTTAGCATATAACTATCGCATGTAATTCTCATTGCCTGTAACGGTATCAATTATTAGTTTCAATTCAAATTGAAGAAATGATTATGTATATTAACTGAAGTTTTTGCATATATATGTATGTATGCATTTAACACTATCAAAAATCTCTGAATTTATTTTATTCCAACAATAATTTTTTTTAACTTCTTCTTCTAATATTTTTATATTTATCGCGTTTAATGTTCCATAATTGCGACATCGCACGATGTTGCTTACAAAATGTCAGAAATTTAAAAAGGTAGATAATTCGCCTTCATACGTACCAATTTGATGGGCAATTTAAAGAAAATCAGTCTTCTTTTTTCATTCAACCGATGATACATTGGTTGTACTACTTTATCAAATTTTACAACAAGTTGCAACGTGTAGCCTCATAAGAGTAGTGCTCTTCAAAAGAATTAGAAAGAAAGAATTTCCCTCAGCCGACACCGCCGACAACTTAGCGACGAATTGGATAGATTGTCCTGTACCTACTGCCAGTAGTAAAATGCGCAAACATACTTCATTATTTCGTTAATTGTGCAACTCTCAAACAATTTTCAGCTAATTACCAGCCATCGGTAGTATCACAGACCAGAATGGCTGCCTTCCTAAACATCTGTATGCAATGTCAAAGCATTGTTTAAGTAAAGCAGTAATATTTTACCAACCTTGCAAATCATGCATTGTCATTTTAAACTATGTAACACCGTCGACGTTTAGAAAGAACTGTTTGCTTTGCATAATAAACACCAATGTCTGGAAAGCAATTAATAAGAATAATAATTAAATTTTTAATTAAAATTAAGCATTAATACATATGATTCTAATTGTGCTTTTTCCCTTATAAACTATATGTGAAATTTATTATTACATACTTGGGTTTATATTCAGACGTTGGGAAAATCCTCTGATGAGCTAAGTAAGCGTTAGCGAAATAGTACTATATGGATATGCTTTCCTCCTCAATTTTTGAGTTACTTTTGTAATAAAATGCTTTATGATATTTTTCATACTGTATAAGAATATCATAAAGTATGTAATAATAAATTTCACATATAGTTTATAAGGGAAAAAGCACAATTAGAATCATATGTATAAATAAATATTCCCAAAATAAATTCAGTTAATATTAAGCATTAATTTCATTGAAATTTTGTACCTTTCTTCTTTAGTCGCCATTGTATATAAAAAGCATTGTCAATCTAAATTATGCTTTTGTTGCGTTTATTTGCACATCAACTCTGCATCTGGTGACTTTAGGAATGTCATGCGTCGTCAATGTTTGCACGGTTGCGTTTAGGAACATGAAACATTGTCACACTGCAAAGCAGCTGACGTTTAGGAAAGCAGCCAATCTTAAAAAGTTGTTGCGTTTACTAAATTTATATATCCGTGGCGATGGAACGATGGATGGTAGTCTGCACGTTGACTACAAATCCAAAAACAGACCTGGGTTCAACCCGAGTTTCAGACAAAATTTTTAAAATTAAAATAAAAACATTTCGCATTTTTCTGATGTGCATTAGTGTGTCTTTGTGTGTCAGTTGTTGAAAAATGGCTACTGAACCGAAGCGCTCAGCACTGCTACGAGTATAAACAAAGAACGTGCAAAAGCAGAGCTGCAAAATAATTAATTAAGCTTCACCTCCTGTCGTTTCTCCTACTATCCATTTCCTATAGTTCCAGCATAATGCTGCGCATGTGTAGGAGTCATCTCCTGAGTGCTGGTCCCAGATAAAAAAAAAATTTATATATCTACTAGTTTTTACCCGCGGCTTCGCTTTTCGGAAAGGCATATCTTACCCCTACGCCTCCCGCTTCGGAAAGGCATATCTTACCCCTACGCCTCCTGCTTCTATTTAAAAAACATATACATATCTATGTAGCACATGTGTCCTTGTAGACGCAAAAACATAAATACATTTAAATTTCATTAAAATCGCTTAGATGGTCTCCTTGGCGTGGAAATTGCCCCTAGCTTCCCTCGTGGTTCTACTTTTAAAAAAAGTAATACCCAGAAATACCTTCCCAGAGTTGCACAATTGCCAATATGTATTTTAAACTCAAATACATCCAAGTTTTAAAGTTCATCAAAATCGAATATGTATTTTTGGAGGGGCAGAAAATTCTCCATATCGCCTAGTTCTAGTTTAAAAAAAAAAAATACCCTATAGCCTTCCCGGAGTTTCACAGACTAAGTACACCTAATTTCATCGCGACTGGTCCACAAATGGCGAAATTCAGCTCGCTTATATTATAAAATCTGTTAAAAACCATGTGGAAGAAGTAGCATAATTAAAAAAATAGGCGTAAAAGTGGGCGTGATTAAAAAAAAAGTAGCCTATAATTTATTCAAGAGTCCCAATTGTATGGTGTGAAAATTTCAGGAAGTTCGGTCCAGCTGTTAAGGCTCGTATAAGGTACAAACACACAAACACACAAACAAACAAACAAACACACATTCAGCTTTCTATATATAGATTAGAATTTTTCCTTCATTTCTTAGAATTCTTAGATTTTAAAAAATGTATACCTTTCACAATAAACTGTTTCTTCATATTTTATTATAAACTGGGGAGGAGATTAAATTTTCTATTTATGTTTTAATTTTTTAAATGAAAATTAACAATATTTTTATTTTTCTATTTAATAATTTTTATATGAAATTATTAAATTTATATTTCTATTAGAATTTTTAATTTCTTTCTTGCAATACAATAAAAATGTATATATTTCACAATGAATTCTTTCATTATTTTTGACTATAAACTGCTAGGGAAAAATTTCCATTTTTTTTTTTTTATAAATGAAAATTAATTTATATTTTTTTTCTCTATTCTGTAGAAGACATAACATAAGATTACAAGACGTACTTAGCCTGTCGCGCAAAATTTATTCATATTTTTTCAATATGTATTTGTATGAATGTATGTATGTATGTATATAATTAATTTACAAATACTTTCACATGACATTAACAGCTGTTAGTCTCGCTTTAATTCTGTGTTAGGCGACGAATTTGTGTCAGGAATTCTTGTCGACAACTTCGTCGTGCAGTAAGAAATTCGTCTTTCGTTCCAATTGTGTTTACACCAAGATCAATTTACCTTCAAGAAGTAAATTTTATAAGTGTTATGTTATATACGTATTTAAAATATTATCCATTAATCATATAATGAATGGATTATTTTAAATGTCCTTAGATACTATGAAAACCGCTGTCCATTGCCTAAAGTGTTAATATTTCACGGCTTACAATTTTAGACATTTTCCACTTTAGTTTCATTTCATTTCATTTTCTTTTTATCTTCTTCCTTCAAAAACTAACGAAAAGTAAATCTTTATGATGGTATATACTTTACAAAAGGGAAGCGTCAAAAAAGGAGGGAAAATTTGTCGGTTTTTGGAAAGAAAAACTTCTTTCTTATTCTTTTTTGTCTTCTTTCACATTCCTACATGCTCTTTCATTAAATGGGTTTTGATTGCTTAAAATGGAAAACCTTTTGGTTTTTGTTCCAAGAGTGCTAACAGTTTTTAACTTCTTTTGTATTAATTTATTTTTGAAAATATTTGTTTGTATAGGTTTTTCCTAAGGCAGGTGTTAAAACTAGAATATCTTTCTTATTATTTCTTTGTTTTTCGTTTTTTTTTTTTTAATGAATTGTATTTTGTTTCTTATTCCTGCATTTATGGTCCTTTATAATTATATGGCTCACCTTTTAAGTTTCACTCTGTTTAAAACAGGTATTGATCAAAACTAACTAAATGGAAGCAGGTAAATGGAATACCTTTTAACGCACTATAAAAAATATTGGAAGCTGAAATGTGTGCTCTTAATCAAACAGGATGAGGTATATTTTATAATATACCTCACCTTTATAGCGAAATGTTTTACAAACGTCATTGTGGATTGTATAAATCTCATGGCATTATTAAAGAGACAATTTCCAAAATGATCTTCGAGTATATCAACAAAGGTTAAGGTTCTGAAATGGAAGAAAAATGTTGCGAGAACAAAAAACGATGTAGAAACAATTAAAAACGGTTGTTATGTAAAGCAAGTCATTATTGATTTTATATATGCTGTCAATAAAAAAGAAAAACAGTTCTTATAACAAATAAAAAAGTTTGCTTAATTAAAAAAAATAAAACGAAAAAAAAACGGTCATCGTTCGTCGACGAAAACTAATCCTAAACTAAAATAAACATATCGCAAAATTCGTTACGCAGGAATTTCATCTTACGCTTTGACTGTGTACATTTTCAGACGAACAAAAGGGTTTTTATTTCCTTCGAGGAATATTCGTTACAAAAAATTTGCAATCCGTGCAAATTGTGTTTATGCCATAAAGCAGGGTATCACACGTTATATATCTGTCACTTTATGAAGCCAATCCAAATAGCGAGGCCACACTGCTTGCGATAAGAAACAACAATTTTTGTTACATGAAAAATATGTCATTCTTGAAAAGTAATTGCATTTTAGTTGTGCTAATTAAATTCACAAAAAATAAATGTTGTACGGAAATTTATTTCCTAAATTTGTTGGCGTTTTCTACTATTTTATTGAAAGAATAGACCAGGACCCAAATCATCGCATACGTGGTCGAATGAATTTGATCGAAATTTTACCTTGTGAAATCGTCATATTCGTTATCGAATAACACGTATCGAAATATCAGATCATGGCATTTGATAACGATTTGTCGATCGAGTACATTTTCTCGAAATGCCATTCGATATATTAAAAGCTGTCGTAAACTAGTTTTTTGCTTGCTATATAAGAAAGAAAATGTTTTATTTTATTATATAAATAAAAAAATTTTACTAATATCAAAAATTTTCATTAAGACAAAAATATCATAATCAATCAAAAAGTAAATTTTGAATTTTATTTTTGTATAGTAGGTACCACGCCCACTTATTCAATTCCTTAAAGTTTTTGGCTGATGATTTCTTTTAATTACAAAGTCATTTCGAGCTTATTCAGAAACTCTCACTTCAACCGTTCTCAGATATTCAAAAATAAATATTTACTTTGTATGGGCGTAGTAACGCACAGTTGGAATTTTTGAAATTTACATAGTCTATAGTTCCTTCCAGATATACACAGATATTGTGTGAAAATTTCAAGAAACACACATGCATACAAACAATAATTTTTATATATAAAGATTGTAACCATATATTTTTATTCTATGACAAAACACAAAAATCTTTTACATTTTAAAACAAATTTCGATTCGAATGCTATCGAATGCCTCGATCTGGCTATTCGATACGTCACGAAATGTTATTCGGTACGAAAGTTTATTCGATAACGAATGCGGCGGAATGGCCCCAGGTTATATTGGATTGTACTGGCAAATAGCCCAGAATCAAGTTTTCTTGCAAAGAACAGAAAGTGCTGTTGTATTGCCTGTATGATTTTTTTGCCTCTAAGGTTAGGGAAATGGGATCGTAATCCGCCATGATGCATCGGATTGTACCGCAAGGCCGTAGCGACTACAACCAAACTTTATATCTGATACGGAAGATATCTCTACATCGTCACCGTTTTTTTACTAGTTCAAGTTGGCTTTTTCATTGGTTTGAAAACCAGCGTTCTAGCCGGACCTATTGCTTGCGCCATTAAAGCCTCAGTATGCTCTCCATCTACGATTCTCCTTAATCCACTTTCTTTACTTCCTGCGTCCAATATATGCACTCTCTCCGCTGCTCATAGGGGCCAAAGACTGGCATTTCTGGGATTAATTAAAAAAAAAAAGTTCAAGTACCGTGAAAATTAATAGTACTTGCTTAAAGTGAATAAAATTCTACATCACTAGGCAAAAAATAAATGTCAAATACAGCGTTACCATTTTTCAAGTTTCCATTACTTTTCAAGGTTCTTGAAATGCCGAAAAGTGTTTAAGCTTTTAGCATCAAAAATAAGTTTCTTAGAAATTTATTAAAATTTTTAGGTTTACTTTATTAATTTTTAATTTACACTATATGTAACGAAAACATTATTTGATGTTGCCATGTAATGCAAACGATCTTATAATTGTTCGTTCCTTATTACAGCAACAGTATTAAATGTGTCTAATACAACTCTGCCGTATTAATAATATTATAGTGTTTTAGGCCTATTTTTTTTGCGACTAAAAAAAAGCCAAGCAAACTACGAAATTTTTACACAAAAATCAAAAGAATATTAAAACTAAGATTAGTACAGGAAAATTGTGGAAAGAAGCTGTTTTATGAAAAACAGATTTTACTCAAGCAAGAAAGTTTTTCTTCGCCTTTTTATAAAAACAAAAAAGATAAAGAAGAGCCTATGAAAACAAATTTAACACTAGACTGATTTAACTATAACACAAAAATCAAGTAGATATTAAGAAGGAAAAATAGGAAGCATATAAAAGATCAAAATATTAAAGAAGACACTTTTTAAGAATTTTCTTTTTTTTATTGTCACTTTGCTTAAACCTATTAAAACGAAACTGATATTACAAAAAAACGTAAGAGTGAAGCTGCTAGCCAACGTCGATATGACAAATCTATTTTGTAATTATGAGGCAGATATCATCATTAAAGTTAAATAAAATAAAGTTATGAATAATGTGACATTAACTTCATCAATTTCAACACTTGAGAACCTTGAGAATAAAGTGATAGAAAAAATAACATAAGAAATAATAAGATAATAATAATAAATTCTTGTATAGACTTAGTGTCATCTGATTAGAAATATAAAAATAAGCTTAGCTCAATATAAAAATTTTCTTTATACTTAGCATTTATTTTTCTAGTATTGGGGAGTTGAAGTTGAATAAAAAAAGGTAAAAAAAATAATTTTTAATGTAAAACAAGTTAAGAAATTGTAGTGAAAATTATTTATGGCAAAAATTTGGAAATGAAAATTTAATAAGTTATTAAATACAATGAAACCAAATGTTGAGACATATCCGGCATTCATAGAACAGTCTGGGTGTGGTGTAAACATTCGATAGAGACCAAATCGCAACATTGCTGTCACTACACATATCGATATCTTCACCGTATATCGCGTAGTACCCCATTCAGTCCGCTGCCCTATTTATGACCGCGGGGTCTAATAGTACAAAGTGCCCTTTTGATACCACAAAAACTCACGTAACCCAAGAGAAAAGAAGTAACTGATGTGGGCTGTAGTACTGCGCATCTAAAAGCAGTGGGGACCGCACCAGCCTGGTAAGGATCATATCCCCGATGTCGCCAAGATCTGCAAAGAACGAGGCTCCGACCATTCTCTGTCCTCATCACAGCTCCTGCATAGTGTATCCCAAGGTATCCGGCGTGCCTCTCCAATGGCCAGTGGCAGAACAGACTGCCACAAAATGGGAAATATTATACTTTGAATACTTCATAAGGTGGAAAAATCGCCGTGAGTTCAGAATTTTTTTTTTTAAATAAGCAATGATCTTAAGAAAGCTACTGAAAGAATTGGAAAATTTTTTGCATCCCTACTTTTGTCATTTGTTGGGGCATCATCGAACCCCACGCTATGTGAGATATTCGCATTAAAATTAGAATCGAACAATTTAAACTAATCTAAAGCCAATAGGAATCTTAAATGTGTTGAATTTAAATTTTTTAAATTTTTATGTATGTATGTATGTATTCGAAAATGTATTCGAGCTGTACACTATCAACTTACAAAGTATGCTGGGCAGTACTGAGCCTTTGTGTTCATTGGATAAACACTTCACTACATCGCTTACTTTGTGTACAACTGAAAGGCTTTCACTCCACAAATGCGACAATGCAATTGGAAACGTATACTATGTTCGTATATGAGATAGTGTGCATTACTAACTTACATGTCTACATGGGATCATCGCTTCTGTAATCAAAATTTTCGCTCCTGGGTAATTTGACAAATGAGAGAGCGAACCACAAATATTGCTGTCCCTGTGAACATGATATTATACTCATGAATATTAGCTTCCCTAGCAATAATATTTACACTATGCCTTCTTTGTGTAGCACCGTCGAAGTAAAACAATAATAAAAATGGCTACTGAACCGAAGCTTCAGCACTGCTACGAGTATAAACAAAGAACGTGCGAAAGCAGAGCTGAAAAATAATTAATTGAGCTTCACCTCCTGTCGTTTCTCCTACTATCCCTTTCATATAGTTCCAGACAATAGATGGTGATTGAGTATGATTGAATTACTATAAAACTTTCAAATGGATAGTTTTTTTTTAATTTTCGAAGCAGAATTGCAGTATTTCGGGTGCTAAATAAACGCATTTATTTTTATAAATATGGCGATGTTCTTTGTGTATTTTTTTTATCTATAAAGCTTGTTTTTTGAATAAATAATCGGCGGTAGAACTCCTCGGAATATGTCCTGTTGAAAGGTTCAATTCGAACCTTCACATCAACGCACACCTCTCATAAATTAAATTGAAAGTATCTTAGACACAAGGCTGCAATACGTAGAACCATGTGTGTAAACAGTATATTTCAGCTGCAAAGCACCACAATATTATCTGCAGGGTGGTTAGTCCATTATTAATGATTGTCAATGCATATGTATGTACACCTGTCTATATGTAAATAGTACACATTATTTAATAACATCTCAACTTTTATTAAAACTATTCGATGTTAATTTACGAAATGATTAAACATATCTGCATACGAATAGTAACACTAGTGAGCCGTTTATATAAACTTATTACAAGAAATGGCCTTGTTCATTCAATTTTCCAATTTCTCTTCATAGAAACATGCGAACTAACGAAACATACTTTCCACAATTGGCCATAGCAAACAAACAAGGTCAGCAAAGAATTTTATAATCCACCACATGACTTTGTGCACTTTGAAAATGTAAACAAATAATATGAATGCAACAGCAGGCTAAATAAATGAAAACAAAACGCACAACATACATTCCACAAATTGCTCTCACACACACTACTACTCCTACTACTACTAGGTACGAAATGAAATATGAAACACTTTGATGCTTCGCGTCCAGAAATTGAATACAAATCTTGTGTTCGTATAATTTATTTTTGGGAACCAACTTATAATTCATGCTGCCATGTGATTCATGTTGGTATGTGAGTGTATCACTGTGCATTTTGTGTGCTTACCGAACTGTGTAGTCGTCCATGGATTTAGTTGTAAAACGATTGCCGGGCGGTTTGGTTGACTTTTAGAAGAACGGAGCGCAGTTTCAGGCGCTTTTTCGGTTTTAAACACATAAGAAAGAAAAATTTTTATTAAGATTTCTTTAAACAATAATGCTGTTGTAAAGTGTGTTGAAGAAGTAAATTAAGTTTCGAGGGGTTGGAAACAGAAATGAATTCTACAACATAAAATTAAGCTCCCCTCCAAAAAATAACACAGAAAATTTTTTACTTTAGAAAACAATTTAAGTTTGCATTGTTTAATGCAACTAAAAAATTTACAACAAAAAAAAAAATAAAATAAAAAATAATATTAATTGACCACAAAAAAATTTTGAAAATTTATTTAAAAAAATTGTGTGAAATAAAGTTTCGTCGAAATTGAAAATATGTTGGTTTACGATATTGAAATGTGAGAAACAAAAATTATTTAAACATAAAATTTCCCAAAAACGACACCTTAATAATTTATGCATTTTAATACATGAAACTGTTTTTAAAAATAACTTAAATAAGAAAAATACATTCGCAGACATAATTTCTTTAAGAAGGAAAACCGAACAAATTATATAGAAAAAGATAAAGTAAAATCTCTTATCTTATACAAAATGCATATGTTAAAGCATCTATTTAGTTTTAAAAATATCTCTAAGAATAATAATAAAAACAACTACACGCACAATATTCATGTCGCCAACATATTAAGAACTAAAACATCAACAGATGGAATAAACCGAAATTCTTATACAACAACAGCATCAGCAGCGGCACCGAGATACTTTGGCTTAATGTCAATGCAGTTGCTGGTAGTTTTGTTGGTATTTTTATTAGCCGATAGTGGATTAAATGGATTAAAAATAGTCACAGCTCTTAAGGGTACGTTTTATTTGGAACTTTTTAAAGAACTAAAATGTTTGTTTCTTTTAGCTGAATGATCGATGTGTTTTTTTTAGCCTTATAAGGTCTTTACGAATGCATTAGATATGTTTCATTTGAGGTGGCATTAAAAATTAGTTTATATTTTTCCATCCAAAGTATTGTTCTACCAATAAATGGAAATAAAATATTAAAAGTATTTAATATTAACTGAATTTATTTTGGGAATATCGCCTTATTTATATGATTCCAATTTAAAAATTTAGCTTTTTCCCGAAAAAAAAATATGATATTTTCATAAAGTATTTTTTATAAAAGCAAACCCAATCATTGAGGAGGAAAGCATATCCAAATAGTACTATGTCGCTAATGCTTAGTTAGCTCATCAGTAGATTTTTCCTAATTTGTGAATACAAATTCAACTAATCACTCGAGAATTAAAATTGTACACCGAACACAAAATCAAAAATCTATAAACAAAAACATAACAATCCATGAGTTTACTTTTTTTTATTACACATACATATTTTTATTTTTAGATTTTTCTCCTCTTCATAAAATTATTGAATTTTAAAAATGAAGAATTTGTAGACGTATGGAAAGATATTGGTTGGCGTTTAATTAATATATCTTAAATAATTAAAAAAGAAACTGTTCACTTCATAGAACTCGTGTTAAAAAGAATTACACAGGCATGTTCTGACACTCCCGCATTATTTTCAAATCGCATGTGAGTTGCAAATCGCCAAACTTGATTTTCCATGTTCTGAAACTCACACGTTTTGATTGCGATTAGTCATTTGATGTTTTAACAATTTTTAGTGTAAAAGTCTGCATTTTCATTTTCTATTTTTCTCTACTTATGGGTTTTTTGATATCCCTTTTTCCCTAAAATAAAAAATATACTTATTAAAAAACATTGCTGTAAATGATAAAGAAGAAAAATTTGGTTAAGGGTTGATATCTTAAAATTAAAAATTAAATTAATGTTAAAATGTAAATGTTACTGTAACAATAAAATTGAAAAAAAAGAAAAATTATTGGAAAAGTAACTGGTTACTTCCTTTAAATTATTCGCAGCGCTGTGAATATACATTTTTTTCGCAGATCATTCAGATCAACAATAAAAACTTAATGCTTTGTTTTTATTTTTATTTATTATTATTATTTTTTTCTTTATTTTTTTATTCTTATTTCCTGAAGATGTTAACCGCTGGTTAACGAAGAATCAAAGTAGAACAAATAAAAATAAAAACAAACCTTTAAGCTTAAAAGTTAATATATAGATTAACGAGTTTTAATCAGCGAGTATGGGAATGTGGAAGCGCAAAAAAATATGTTTCCAAAGAGCTCAACGTTCATAAATTATGATCAGTAAATTCGCAACTTATTGAGAAAGTAAGATTTTAACAATTGGTAAATATTACTTTAGGAATTTCCTTTTTTGTTAATAATTTTTATTAACCATTTTTATAGTGGAATTATTTCTAATTTTTTATTGATTTTTTTTCACGAAAAATCTCTTTTATTTCATTTCTGTTGGAATTTATTTAATTTCCGACAGTAATATAGTTGTAATAACTACAAAAAAAACAAACTCAATAACTAGTATTCAAATTAAAAATATAATTATTACAGAAATTTACAGAAAAAAGAAAAATTGTTTTTTGTAATTAAAAAAGGTTTATTAGACAAATTTCTATAAAAAATTCATTCAATATACCTTCTATAAAATCCAAAATATTTTATGAATGCGACAGTAATAAAAATAAATAAAAAAATGAATGCGAAAAATAAAACGTTTTATGTCTAACCAAAATTTATGTGGAAATCGAAGTCAGTCATGCTGTGTATGTTGAAGCAAATTAATTTTTTTATTTAAAAAAGACAGTGACAAAATTAATCCTTTGTAAATATTACAACGTTGTTTAGAAGACCGTATGCAATTAAGATTAAAACTAAATTGCAAGAAATTTAAAACACGTTTATTTATGAAGAATTGAAATCATTTTGCAATTTTTTGGAACACATTTGACTTTGTGTTTTATATACAAAGCAACCTTTCTTTCACTTTATAAAATGTACAATATATTTATATGAAAAACTTGAAACTAATTTTAAAGCTATTTGTTTTCCATAAAAATAACGGTAGGTTTTTTTGCTTCCAGTATATTTATATTTATTCCAATCGGCAAGAACAAAACCTACATATAATTTTTTTCGAATTAATTAGAATACTGGCCAGACAAAAAATAACCCAGCCGCAGTCTTGGGTAACAGGAATCACAGCAACCGGTATATTTTTCGATGGAGTCCGCCAGTCTTTCTTACACTATGCAACAGGCAATAAAAACTTTGGATAACTGCTATATTCTTTTGATGCGATATAGTCCTCTAACTTCAGTATCAGTATTTCAGAATCTTGGAATACATTTTTTTAAAATTTTTTTTCTCAGAGATTTCAGGCTATTGGCTTGAATTAAAATTAGCTTTTCTGTTACAAATCAAGAATGAAAAGCAAATATTGAAAGTATTTTTTTTAAATAAAATTTACAACCATTACCGACCCTGATTTAAGTACAGTACAACCCCTGTAATTTGGAACCTGGCTAGTCCGGAGTATCCGAACAAATCAATGTTTCGGACATTTTTTAAATTTTACCTCTCTAGTCCGGAGAACCGTTTTTGTGTTTTTAATAGTTGGACTTTTTACTTTTAAAATAACTTAAATATAGAGCAGATACGTTGCATAGAGATATGTATATACAAAGAAAAATATGTTTTTAACTCAAGCAATAAATATTTACGAAACCAAAACCTGTTGGGTTGGAGCCCAGTTTTAGACAAGGTCATAAAAACATCTTGGATTTTATTCTGATGTGCATTAGTGTGTCCTTGCGCGAGTTGTTGTCGGAAGGTTTCAGTGGCGAAAGCATAGTCCCTAGCACTGTACAGTACCAGCTTCAGCTGATAGCATTCCACAGGTGTTAAGAGCGCGTTTCTTCATTGGTATTGTTTAGCAGCAGCGAAATAAAATATTTACTAAAAATAGCTACTAAAACGAGATCAGAGACGCTGCAGACTGCTATAAAAAAACGTGCAAAAGTAGAGTTTTAAGGAAGTGAGGGTTCACTTTCTATCATCTTTCTCTCTCTCGCTCTATCCCTTTCATCCACCACAATGCATTGCATTGCACACAAATAGTTTTTTATTTTCTGTTGCTGACATGATTTTTTTTGGAAATAATAAGTAACAATCGGGTATGTTCTGTAAACCGAATCCGCAAAAACGAATACACTTACTTAAGTGTTCTGTAAACTAAATTCGCATAATTTTACTCGGTTGAAAATCGAGTAGATAAGTCCGGTCGAAATTAAATAACTGATGAAACGTAAAAAAAAGAATTGCCAATTTTTACTTGAAGTCTTTCTTTTTATAAATTAAGTCAAATTATACTCACTCTGTAATAGATTTTAATGCAAAATAATCAATTTAAAAAACAATCCCATATTTCTCCATGTTCTTGTTAAAGTATGCAGATAAAATACGTGGATTAATCAAAGCACATTTTTCTAAATTCATTAGTGAAGATCATTACAAAATCACTTTTAAATAAGAATAAACATTATTTTGAAGACATTTTCAGCTTCAAAATAATACTAATATTTATTTAAAAATAAAAACAGAATATCTGATAGCTTTATTGACGTTTTGACGTATTGACTTATTGACGTTTAAAAAATCTTATTCGAAAGCAAGTTATTCGAACTGGAAATTCGCCGGAAATCGTGTGATTTTTAGAACACCAAATTAGCATTTATTCCGTTTTGAGAAATCACTTGTTTTTAAGTCGACTCGATTTACAGAACAGGGTGGAATAATAAATAATAATAATAAAAATAAAAAATTTGTAATAATAATAATAAGAGTTTGTAAAATTTTTTTAACTGTATTTCGCACAATTTAGTAATCCAGAGAGGGGTGAAACTATATCTCTCCGTATTATCGATGTTACCCTGTATTTTGCAATGCACACATTTTTCTAATTGCGTTTTATGTTTCAATGTGTGTGCAGTTTTTTTCTTTCTTAATTTTTGTTTATCATTCGTTTCATTTATCACGCAACAAAGAAATTTTCAAATTTCCAATGAAAATAAAATCATTTTCACCCTTGAAAATGTACTTGTATTCTTGTACACAGCAGCCTTCCACTTTCTAATGGTTTCATCTCCGTTATACAGTTCTTTTCAATACCTTCTGCTTTATAAAAACAATCTGCACCCTTTCAACTGAGTAATATGATCTTAAGAAAAACCCTAGGATGCCTACCATACTGAGAAAAAACCATACTTATTTATAAATTAACTATAAAACCTTCTGCAGTATAAATAAGCTAAATACTTGTTAGAAGAAGAGTGGGGTAAAAAATGTATTCTTACCAGCAATTAACGCGGCGGGATATTAGGAAAGAAAATAGGAAGTTATATAAACTACCTGCCGCATGTTAGGCTGTAGTAAATATACATATGACTGTATATGTATATGGCTGTATTTTTATATTTTAACCATGTAATGTAAAGGAGATGTTGGGAATCTTAAAAAAGGGCAAACACAAAATAAACATTTAAAAGCAAATATGCAGATGTGAGCATGTAAACTATTAAATAACAAATTTAATATGAAACTTTTTAAAACTACTAGAATGTTGGAACTTGGGAAAACAAGATTTTATTCAAATCTCCATTCCTATGAAAATGTAGTTTTTAGTCTCTTCCCAACAAACACGAAGTCAATCCTTTGATATAAAATGACTTTATCATTCCATATCAAGCATTATATTCAGGGCTTTTTAAAAGGTTCGATATTAACATTTGGATTCAAATTGAGATTGATTTGACAACCAATGTTTTATCAATTTGGTTTTGAGTGTCATGCTCAAGTTTAAAATAAATGTGGCAACACTTAAGGAAAAAATAAATGTAAACAATTAATATGGCGATGATGAAAGTAAATTAAATAAAAGATTAAAAAAGTTAAAGAAAAAGTAAATCCCATTTGTTTAATTTTTGAAAAATCCAAAATTAACAATTATTTGAAATGAATAAGAATGCGAGTAGCAAAAAAATAAAATGTGAAAGCGAAGAAATAATAAGCTTATTGTATGATCGGGGTGATACACAAGGTCGCCCTGTCATGAATTTGAAGACCAAAGAAATGATCTATCATATTCCGCCAGTAGCGAATGCTTCAATAATAGTTTAACGCAAAACTTGTGTAACTGGACGATAAAGCACAACATTAAAAATAATGCTACGGACGACTTACTTAATATGCTTGGAAAGTTTGTACCTACACTACCCTTAAATGCTGAACGTTAAAGAAAACTCCAAAAGAAATGAAGAAATTCAAAATGGGCTCAATGGGTATACGTTCACCATGGAGTAAAAGAAGCGTTGACAGACTTCGTGTATCAAATGAAGTTGCTGCAAATTGTTTGAGGCTTAATATCAACATTGATGGCCTTCCATTGGCAAAAAGCTCCAACTTACAAATATGATTTTTTATGGATTTTTGTATTTCACATTAACATGTTTATTTCATTTAATTATTTAAGCAGTAGGTCTTTTTTTTTGTAATATTTAATTTTATTCGATATTTCGCTACTCCTTTGAGTAGCTTCTTCAGGAAATTTTTTTTTTTTCCTGAAGAAGCTACACAAAGGAGTAGCGAAATATCGAATAAAATTAAATATTACATATATTCTAATTATATTATTAATTGACCTTTTTATTTTTTTTTTTTTTTTTTTATTAAATCTGATGATGTTCACAAGCTGTTAACGAAATATCGAATAATAAAACCAAATAAAATAAAAAAAAAAAAAAAAAAAAAAAAAAGACCTCAGGCTTAATGAATATATTGCGAAAAAAAAAAATATTACATATATATTAAAAAAAGACCTACAGCTTAAATAATTAATGTAATCAAAAGAAATATGAATTCATAAAGCAAAGATTAGTTTTAATTTGTGTTCCACATTGTATTACGATGAACATTTGAAAAACATTTGAGAATAACGTTTGACAGCAAGTTGAGAATAAATCAATTTTTCTATTTGAAAATAATTTCCTCTTGTTCTTTTGACAACACTATGTTTTTCAAATGTTTATCGTTTGAGAAAAGGTTCGATGTCAAATCATTCTCAATTTTCAAATCAAGCCTGCATGTTTGTTGGGTTATTAGCCGCAATGTACATACACACACGCACGCACACATACCAACCAGTACGGTTTGTCATGACTTGAAAAACATTCGTTAGAATGCTAAAACGAAAGATATCAATTTGATTTATAAATCATATATATTAATTTTAATTATGCCTTACAGTTTTCAAATGCATATCTTCTGTGGCTAATCCAAGCTCTACCAACAAAACAAAAAAAAAAAAAAAAGAAATATACTTTGTTTTATTTGAAAAACACCTCCATCCACCATCCATCAACAAATTGTTATTGCCCAACATTGTTGTCGAATTGTGTAATTTTGCCCGCTAGACGCCAACCTAATTTTTCTCATTCATATATTTTTGTTGCTATTGCTATTCTCGTTAAAAGCCAAATTCACCATATCAAATGTATTTATCAATTGACCTTATTTCATATTTAAATCCAATACTCTAAACAGAATTTCATATGCACATACGAAATGTCTCTAAGGTATTCAGTTCAAGAAATCTTTTTGTCTTCCAAGTTATTTACAAGCAGAACTATAAAAAACTAAAATAGAGAAACATTTTAAACTATTGTAATATCTCTAAGATTTCGTTTTCCAAGCATACTTGAAAATATAAAAAGGTATTATTAAGTAGTTGGCATAAAATAGCCTAACAAAACTATATAAGTTGTTAGTTTTTATAGACAGTGTAGATAGTAGACACACTTGTAGGCAATTTTTAGAGCAAGAAAGAAACAATTTTTTTTCTCTTTATATGTACATCTAACTAGAGCATAACTAAATATTAAAATGGTAGTCAAATTTCCTCAAAAAAAAAAAAAATGTATTATATTTTTTTAAGCAGCAGCTATAAAAACACCAAAGGCTGTCTTGTGACCTAAAATGTAACAAGAAGTACCAGAAATGTTCTTCAAGAAAACAATGAAATGTTAGTTCCTTTTCAAAAGTAGACACGTAACAAATGGTTTTTATGAAAAAAAAAAAAAAAACAGAAATACACTTGAAACCACCGCATATTTTAAAATAAGAACGAAATTCTAAAGAAATTTTCTGGATGCTTTAAATCCACGAACCCTATGATTTGCACATTAATCTTTCATCCATGGGTATTAGGAAATACATGATATTTTTCTTGGATTAATATTATTCAATGGCGCTTTTCGTTTAAATTTTTATTATTCCTTATGTGAGTGGAAAAAAGCACCAGAGTGACTAAAAAAAGCACATTTAACAAAGTGATATGAATACGCGGGTGGCCATTTAAATACACTGCAATATAATCGCTTTAATGCAATTTTTTGGGTACTGATGGCGAGTAGTTAGCGTCTTGGCTCTGCAACCAGAACGACCCCAACCCGATTCCGAGCAAGGTTAAGTCAAAAAAGCAGCTTTAACAGATTGACACAAGTACCAGGGTGGCTATATAATAAATACAGAGCATTATACTCGTTTTACTGCAATTTTTTGAGGTAGCGAGGGCGAGTCGTTAGCATGTTGGCTCTGCAATCTAAAGGGGCCGGGTTCTATTCCCAGCCCGGTCAAGTCAAAAAAGCACCTTTAACAGATTAACTAACAAAGAATATTTAACAGAGTGCCATGGGTACCCGACTGGCCATTTAAATACAGCGCATTATACTCGCTTTAATGCAATTTTCTGGTGGATACTGATGGCGAATAGTTAACGTCTTGGCTCTGCAAAAAGAAGGAGCCGGGTTCGATTCCCCATTCACTCAAGTCAAAAACAGTTATTTTCTAAATTTTCTGTGCTACAGCACCCTACTTCGTCGGTATTTGAGCAATAAAATGTCGGCTAAGTAAAATAATAAATAAAAAGACTCCGGTTAGCTCAAAAATAATGCGCTAAAATTACTGTCAGAGACGTCGCCACTTTGCTTTATAATTAATACGCAACTGCAGAGTTGTGCAAGAACTACCGCTCTAAGCACCTGTCTGTACTCTACATTAACCCTCTCTCTATCTATTTAGTTCCAGTACAACGTATTTTGTAGGGGATTTTCCCTGAGCACTGGTCCAAGATAAACAAAAATTAAGTTTCATTAGGTTGATACTGAAAATTGATACCTTTGATACCTTTACAGGCAATGCGAATTACATGCAATAGTTATATGCTAAGAAACCAACGAAATCCAAAGAACAAAATTGTAAATTACACTGACATACAATACCAGAACGGAACAGCATGCCATTTCCATTGCCTCTAAATTATCTTGAATATTTGTACAAATTGCGTGCCATTTATTTAAAAAAGGATTATGAACGCCTTGAAATCTTGTCCTGTGGCAATTATCTTCGCAAATAAGTTTTATGGAATTTATTGAAAAAAGGTGGTTGTATGAACTTTGTTGTTATGTATACAGTGTGCTCGCGATAACGTCAACTAACTAAAAGCGCAAGCGTTGACGTTAACGAATATGTAAATTCAATACCAAAATATTATTGGTGCTGTAGTTTAAAGCATTTTTGTTATTCAGAAATTAAGACTATAGGAAAAGCAAATGCCAAAAATAGGTTTCCAAAAAAATATATTTCGTGATATCATGGCTTACAATCTATACTGGCTAAGAAGAAGGCGGTAGCCCCTAAATTCGGAAATAATGAAATACAATGAATCTATGTGCATATCGTTACCTTAATATAGAAAACCAATAAGTTATATAGCCTTTAAACCTTTAAGGTTTGTTTTTATTTTTCATTTTTCTATTATATGTAACAAAAAATTAAAAAATAATAAAAATTTCCTTGAAGAGCTTAACCGATGGTTAACGAAATATCGAAACAGAAGAGTAAAGAATAAAAACAGGCCTTAAAGCTTAAAATAAAATATATAAATTGATGATAAATATATTCCTTACTGCGGCAAACAAGCATCAGACGCTGAGCAAATAATAGTCCTCTTATTCGGGCTACAAACCCATATGATAGATTTAAAATACGTTTTGACAACGCTACTGCATCAAATTTACATCTGAAAAATTATGTAAAATTAATTTGGAAACCAGGGCATACACGCTTTACTCAATATTGTTGTTGTTGTAGACAAATATATTCCACAACTTTTGCCTTCAACAAAGAGGCAACTTTATAGTCAAGTTTTACACATTTTCGAAGTAACATACTTTTCCAATTTTATTGGCAAAATTAATTTGAAAAAGAAAATTTATAAGCATTTTTAGGGTCTTATTTATAATGCTTATCAAAGGTTTAGAATTTATTATTACTACTTTCCACTCAATTATTATTAAATTTTAATTCTTCTAGAAGAATGAAAACAACAGAAAAATAGTTTAACGACTTTTCAAATAGACCTTCCAATAAAAAAATATGGTTTTGAAAATCTTATTTTTTATTTTTATTTCGTAAAAAAGAGAAATTTTTACTAGACAACGGAAATGTTTAAATTAAAATTATTATTATTAACTTTTAACTGCTTGAAAAGTTTATTATAAATTTATTGAAATACTCGCATCTTCCAGAAATATTAACATTTTTTAAGTTCATTATTTAGAAAATTTTATATTTGGGCACTGTAATAAATTGGCGGGTAATAAATATTTTAAAAATAAATTTATATATATACAGTGTGATCTCGATAATTCGGATAATTGAAACTCCGAAATATCAAAGTTGCGAGATTACCGAGACAAAAGAAAAAATTTTTAATGAAACGTTTCTTTAGAAAAAGTTGGTTTTAGGTCATATAAATTATTCTTTAATTAGTTATTGTTATAAGTAGTTGATACTTTTCTACTGTTGAATATCTTACTTTATGTCTCTTAAGGGGGATACAAAAGTGTAGACGACTTTTAAAAATCGTTCCAAAATGGCGTTGTCAGTGCCGCACTATTACGCAAAAATTAATTACTTTCGGGCGTATTCATAAACATTTTTTTATTTACGAAAGGTATAATAATAAATATAATATAATAATAAATAAATAAATAAATAAAATATAATAATAATAATAATTTTGTAAGGAAACTTGTTTATTAAACGTCTTATGAATCGAAAGAACCTTTTACACAATTGCATTTTCAGTGCACGCAACCTTAATTTCTTAGCACACATGCCATATTTGACATATCGTGCAATTATGTAGGATAGTGAATCAGGCCCTTAAGACTTACAAGTTCTAAAAAAATCTTCAAAAGAAAAGCCCTGCTCTAGAGTTATATTTACTACAGATATTGAAAGCGTAGAGAGCTTCTATATGCTTTCGCTGCGCGTTAGCATTACCAGTGGTAGTTCGTCATCTGAACTCCTCTATTCTTCATCATAACAAAATTTTGTTGAAACATTTTTCAAGATCCAGATCCCACCACGTTCCACTTGTTAAACGCTTTCGACCCTGGCAGTACATATGTGCACCACTTAAAGTTTAACAAAATCAGTTTTTGTGCAAAAATATTGCAATAAGTTTTGCATCCGTATTACTGAGGTTCAATAAAAAAAGACTACCGATCCGATCCTCTAGATATTTCCAAAGCAATTGACAGAGTGTGGTATGGAGCACTTTTGTCCAAACTTATTGCTTTTGGTGTCGGTGAAATCTTCTCTCGATTTATATCGAGCTTTCTCAGGGATCGCGATGTAAGAGTTGTTATAGACGGGATCTGATCTAACGAGTTCAAGATTAATTCGGGGGTACCTCACGGCTTCATTTTTTTCCTACTCAAATTCTTATCTTTCTAAATGACATTATAACTTAAAACTTCTAACCCCATTCACTGTCTTGCAGATGACAGCAGCATCTGTCACTCATATTCATTTTGTCGCAGGCGGACATTGACTATGATCGTGGCGCTGAGGGAGAATATAAGTGATTCATGGAATAGTGACCTCACGAGAATATCTGAATGGGGTCACGCGAACAGTATAGACTTCAATGCCCAAAAGATACAAAGAAAAGACTCAGCGAAGTATCCCCGAACATGCTGTCTCACCTGTAATTATGGGCGGTATAAACATAGAGAAATCAGAATATTTTGATGATAGACTGAGCACATTTTTCAGGTCTCCAAAGAAGCATTCAAATGTCTCAGCTTTTTAACATCTTGTACGACATACTTCACCCCATCTGATCTATCTCTTTACTTGCGGAAACTCATTGGGAACGGTAGGGTAGTCAATAGAGTTGACTACCGTCGCAATGTGGAATGTATTTCGTTGTTCTATCGTTACCAAAATGGGATGTGCTCTAATGAAATCGGGGAACTTCTTCCCGTAACCCGGTCAATCATACGCACTTCGCATCCATCATTAAGAGCGTATCCATTTATGCTTAATTTGACATCGAATCGCATTACACTTTTCAGAGAGAACTCATTTTGCGGCCGAACATCGCGTATGAGCAATAAGCTCGCTGCAGAGGTCTTTCCTGACATCTTTGACGTGGGAAATCAATTCAAATCAAATTAAATATTTCTCTCCCAAAACCTTAGTAACAGTTAACATTTTAATTATAAACAGCACAAATTGTTTAAAACTAAAAGTTTTATAGTGATTTCGATTCTTGAAAAGTATATTGCACTTTTCTCTGCATTTATTAAAAATGTATACACGTTATTTTTCAATTTGAAAGTGTATTGAAAAAATGGCTTCATGGCCCCTGTCACGTTGACATGCTGCCGTTTTTACATAAAATTTAAATTGGCATTTTAAAATTATATATTTCTAGTAAATGTCATTTAGGCTTTGAACTAAAAACTATCGCATATCGAGTATGAGAGAAGTTAAGTTTTGCTGTCGACGTTGACAACTGGAATAAGCGAGAATAAAATTCAAATCAGGCAAGCAACACAATACACTTTTGGCTGAAAAGAAAACCCCATAAATATAAAATTTGAATACGATAACATTTTAAATATTAAATTTCCATTGTGGTTCTGTAAATTTCTTTATTGTATTGAAATAAAAACATCTTTGACACATTTTTCCTGTTGCAACATTTACAGAAATCATGGCCACGAAATATAAATTTTCTTTAACGACGTTTTTATTTCAAAATATCTCAATTGAACTGGAATTATAAAATGCTTATTTGGGTTTTAAATTGTTGATTGAATTGATTTTTATTTGCTTACGGAAATGCAACTAGTGGGTTTAAAAAAATGTTGTAAATAATTTTTAAAAAATCCCACTTGCTTTTACAGTCATCTGTTTAGCAACAAGTTTGAGGAAAAAAAAAACAGAAACATCATACAAGTCCAAACTCCACTTTATTGGCTGACGCTGTTAAAAATTCTTCCACTATCATTAATTAATGAAATATACTACGGAATATCATTTCCAGTTTTTGTGAGACATTTTCAAATTCTTAATAGTTTTAGTAGAACTAAAAAGAAAAAAATTATAATAATTTTAAAACGTTTTAACTTCCAAAGCTGCAAGATTTATTGCCACATAAAAGCAGAAGAAAGGAAAAGAAATGCCACTCAAAGGGCTGTTTAACATTGAACATAATAAAATGGAATCAAAAAATATAAATGGTCCCCAGGGCAACATTAGAATTCTCTCGTTTTACAAGTAGACAAAAAACAAAAAAACGCACAACTCGAAATATTTTAACCCCTATTATTATTATTATTATTATTATTATAATTTCTATCTCTGAAATAGAAAATTCCAAAAATAAAGTGTAACATTTGTTGAACAAAAAAAAACTTAACTTTTCGAATGATTCTACAAGTACAAAACTGCCTCACACGTTAGCACGCTTAACACCCTCAGCTTTAAAAAGCTAGTGGCATTAACAACCCCTATTACATGAATGTTTACTGTTTGCTATTGTTCTATAATGCAACTTTTCAGCTATGCTGATGACATTTTATTATTCTTGGCTAATTTTTCATGTAATTTGACTACATGAATTTGCTACATTTAAAGCATTTCATGCATGTTGACTGTGGCACGAGTGTTGCATGCACACGAAATTTCTTTTAAATAATTTCACGTGCATAAAAGTTCAAACGTATTAAAGAGGACTAGATTTTTATCTCAAAGTGTGCCGTTTTGATGATACAGAGGAGGTGGCAGTAGTATTTAAACATATAAATTAAACTTTATCGCAAGACCGTAAAACTAGACATTAAACCAAAAAAAAAATATCTTAATTCAAACATGCTTCCAATAAAGCAGATAAATTAAAATGATTTAAATTTGCTATTAAAACTTTAAACTAACAAGTGTATGGTTTTAGATAAAAGTTCAGTCAGCTGAAGCTGAAGATATTAGTGGTATACCCCGGATACAGGAAAAATAAAATGAAACACTTCGAACAAAAACAACGAACGAACTTAAGGGTTACACGATCAAGTTTTAAAACTCCCTCACTTTTCTTAAAATCCTGTAGCCACTTTATTTTATCTTTGAATCTTGAATTTATCTTTGAAGCTAAAAACTTAAAAACCTCTTGGCTTTTCAAAAACCTTGAAAAATAAGGGAAAACTTGAGTAATGGTAACGCTGGTCACAGCTATCAATTCACATGAATTTTTTTTTGAGAGAGAGACAGAGACAGAGAGAGAGAGAGAATTAAAAGCTCGATAATAAAACCTGGTCGTGTTTAAGCTAAAAAAAGATGGTAATTTTTCTTAGTTTGTCATGCGGCGGTAATCGCGACTTGTCTAAAGACCGACCATTGTGGTTATTTGCTACTCCTGCACGACGTTACCCTGCTTTCGACAGAAAATGGCGGATCTAAAGGAGAAAACTCAATATAACCCGTAATATCAGGTGTTGTTCGTACCGTGCTTATGAGAGGTATAACACTACGTTAGTGTGTCTTCTAACGATGGCCTCCAAATATTGGGCACCTTTTGGCGTGCCGTGACACCGGGGCACATTAGAATTAAGTTGGACAAATTATATCGGCCAAGTGGCCCCGCAAAAGTTTAGCTTTATTAGAATAGTGGAACCGATTATGGCCTATTAGGCTAGGTCTTTTTGAAAAGAATGAATAAATAAAACGAAATGAAATGGAATGTTGGCCCGCCGCGTTCTAAAAAAAACCGATAACTCCTCCAGCGCAAATAGTACACCATGCCACAGTCGGTGCCACAGACATGATTATTTTGTTTATTTTCGTAACCGCAAACCGCAAAGTGAATGAGCCTCATCGCTCATCATAATTTTCGTTGAGATTTTGGATGGCTTGAGCGTAGGTTAGATTTGTTTGGCGGTCAACAGCTAACAGCTGATTTACAGTCTGCACTTTTTAATGGAACAGATATAAATTTTTCACAAAAATTCTGCACAGAGATCGCCGACTAATACCCAATTGTGTGGTACGTCGTGGGCAAAGTAGCGATATTATAAACGACTGCTCCAGGGCCGAGTTGTCCCAGTTTCTTCAAGGCGGCTGACCAAACACTGCAGTATTTGTCCAGTTGGTGTCGGACGGTTAGGAAATCTGCGACTAAATTTACGCTCTACCAACACAACCAACGAAATGGAAACAATTATTTCGCGTTCCTGCGGAGTAAACCGATTTATGGCTTGTCGATTTATATTCTGCGTTTTTTAACTTCACAAATATCAAAAGCGAGTTAATATTTGGCGCCATTCGCAAAAGTTATAGCATTTTCCAATAATGTGATTACTTTTGCCCCGCCTTGTACAAGAACAACGCTTTTAAATTTTTATTCGGTAATCCAAATAATTTGGTAATCCGGATTAGGGTCTGCAATCAAATATCAAATACTGTATTAAATTTTTTTTCCCGTTTGCTCAGAACTGTAAGCATCCATATGTTTAAACTCTCTAATTTTGTAACATATAAATGCCAAAAAAAATTATGACTTATTTCTTGATAGATTCATTTATAACATCAAATTCTCCTGCCCTGTACTTTATGATTTCATTGTTTAAAGTTCTCTTCATCAAAATTATTTCTTTTATTAATTAAATTAAAATATCATTAATTTGTGTCTGCTTTCACACCAAATCCAGCAATTAACTCCCTAGAATATAATTAATTTTTATTTGAAAGCAGCATCAAGAAGATTCAATAAATTTGACAATTAATTTACAAAAACACTTTTATATTCGAAATCTATCGAACCACTATAATTTTTAATCAGCAGTATATCTGAACTCATACATCTGAAAACACAGCAGTATCAAGACGACGACATATTGTTATATTCTAGTGTTCTTACATTCAAATAAAAAAGAAAACCACTTAAAATGCGTTAAGATTAAAGATAAACCACCCAGAAAATTACAGCACATGAAGAACAGACAAATCATTTGTGGTATCTTGAGAACACTTTAGAAAAGCATCAAAAAGCCTTAAAAATATAATAAAAGTGCACTTGATGCAAATAATCTGAGAACACATCTTTTAAAATACACACAAACGAAAAAGGCTTAAATTTCATAAAAAAAATTAAAAAAATAAATAAAACTTAACAAACTGCAAGCTACTTGCAATACAGCACAGGTATACGTACTAACAAATTTTTGTTTTAACCAATAAAGAGAAATCATTTTATACATCAACGAATTTCTGGTAACCATATACATTCCTACCAAACATTTTACTGTTCTAAGTATTATAAAATTGGTAATTCAATGCTTTTGAAATCTTATCAGTTTCTTTTATATTTTCGTTTTGTACTCTCCAGCATTTGGCTCTTAAAAGTCAGTCTTACAGCCAGAGCAAATGGTCTTTCATTGCTTAAGCAAGACTACGAGTGTATGTGTATTTTAGTAGTTGATATTCAGTTAGGAAAGCCTCTGCAATTAAACTGAATCATGTTGAAAACAAGCAGCAATTGCTATACGCTACAGGTTGACATTTATATAGATTTATAGTTTAACTATTTTACAAGATGTTTTCAAATACACAAACAGCAACAAGCAAACAACAACAATATTGTAAATGCCTTAAAAGAAAAGAAAAAAGAAAATAGAGAAGAAAATATAAAAAATAAAATTGAAAAACTTGCAAAAGCAGTATGTTGTACTCGTAGCAGAACAAATGACACAGTGGAAAAGTGTACACAGTAAAAAAAAAACCGCAAAAGTTACTTTAAGCTTCAGCCAGTGAAACGACAACAGACAACATTACGGATGATGATATTTAGAATTTACACTAGAAAAAATTGCCAAGTATATTTTTTTTCTCTTGGTCCGGCACTCCGGGGATGAACCCCATACATGCGCAACATTGTGCCGGAACTAGGAAATAAGGTTTTGGGAGAAATGATAGAGACAGAAATATAAAACAATTTTCTTATTTCGATTGCCCGAAAAGTAATTGTTAAAGGCAAACATACACACTTAGATGTAGTTCTTGCTATTGATCTCTATATATAGCATTTTCAGTTTAAATTAAACCTTTTTAAAATTAAACGAAACCTTTTTCAAATTAAACGAACCCTTTTTCAAATTAAAGGACCCCTTTTTCAAAATAAACGAACGTTTTTTTCAAAATAAAGGAACCCTTTTTCAAAATAACCGAAACTTAATTCAAAATAAACGAAACTTTTTCCAAAGTAAATCAAACTTTTTTACATTAAGAAGAACTTTATTCAAATACAATTAAACATTTTTCAAATTAAATTAAACCATTTAATTTTTCAGGGATTATTAAATTATATAACGAAGGGAATACCATCACAGAAACAACTCGTATAACTTCCGTTAATATAATATATAATAAAAAGAACGGTTGCGACTTATGGAACTTAAGAGTGGGAGAAATAGGCCAAAAAGTTGACTACCCAAATTCTGGAAAAAATTGAGACACTTGTGGAAAGTGAACCTGGAATAACCCTTAAAAATATTCGCTATAAATTATTTGAACAATTCAATTTGTCGTTAGCTCTATTTACAATTTTCAATGGCCTGAAAGAACTCAAGATTACGCTAAAAATGGCTTCCAACGAAATGGACCGTATGAATAGTGCAACGACTATTGAAAACCGCCAAAGTAGGTGAGAGAGCTCATGTTGTAGTGCCAACCGTGAGGGGAAGGAACGTAACTCTAATTGCGGCATTGTTAAAAAAAATTTTTTCTCTTTCCGCCGTGAATTCGGTCCGTTTGCAAGAATTTCTTCGGGAACTCTTGGACAAGATTGTAAGCATCCCAGAGTTACAAAATTCATTTTTAATTATGGATAATCCCAGAAAATTGACAATAGTGGTTGTTCCTTACAATTTTTACCACCCTATTCTCCTATGCTGAACCCGATAGAGAAGGCATTTTCTAATTTCTAAAATTTTTAAATTCCATGCCCGATCATTATTAAGTGATGTTACCATTGAACGTAGCATTGTAAGTGTAATTGAGGAAAGAATCGCACAGATTAATCAAAATGATTGTGCGAACTATGTTATGGACACGATCATCCAAATTCCTAAAGCAGCGAGTGGGCAACCTCTCCATTAAGTGTGACTTAATCGAGTTTTCTTATTTTTTACTGTTTTTTTTAAGTTTTATTCAATTTGAAAAATGTTTAATTGTATTTGAATTAAGTTCTTCTTAATTTAAAAAAAGTTTGATTTACTTTGGAAAAAGTTTCGTTTATTTTGAAAAAAATTTTGTTTTTATTGAATAAAGTTTCGTTTATATTGAATAAAGTTTCGTTTAATTTGTAAAAGTTTTCGTTTAATTTGAAAAAGGTTTAATTTAAATTGAAAATGCTATATAAAAATATGTTTGTATGTAGTGGTACATATGGATGTATATTTGTATGTGGGTTTGTGCCTTATCGACAGCTAATAATATATATATATAAAATAATAATAAGCGATTTTCTTGAAATTTTCACAGCATATCTCTCTCTCTCTCTGTATATCCGGAAGGAACTGTAGCAGAGTCAGTCAAAATGCCGCCATGGGCACTTTGTTATTCACTTATTTACCCGTAGTTAAACACACATATTGTAGAGAATTAAACAACAATACTCATTCTGGCTTGAACATTCAAAGAAGCAGGCTGTGTTATCGCTTGTTGCTTAAAATCAGTGTTGCCACAAAACAAAATTTCTCCTCAGCAAAATTTTTTATTCTCTCATAGAAACACACTACAAGACAATATTTTTAATGGCCAATATGAACTAAACTTATTTTCAGATAATTATTTGGCAAACTAAATTATTCGGTTTTTTAACACGCATGAAAAATTAAACATGAAAAGTCGTTCCACGCACAGTCAATTTCTATTATTTATGGCCTATTTCTGAGCTAAGAAAGATAACTTAAGCGAACGAAAAGCACTCGCTCGAATTCGAATCAATTTGGATTTCTCATTGGCACTCACTTTCTTTCGCACTAAGTTACGTATGTCAATTTTGGTATCTTACGTTTTAATAAGTAGAAGCAATGCCATATCATAAATTATTATATTTCTGTTAAAAGTATTAAAAAATACTACGAAGTTATTCTAAAGCTAATACAACTGCGTGTAAGTGTGATCAGCTGGTGGAAAGTATCAATAAATAAAAGGGTGAGCAAATTTAAAAAAATATTTGTAAATTTTGTGTTTTTTGTTTTAATTTTATAAAAGTGTTTCAGTTGCTGCATTGTTGACTTCTTTAAACTGAAAAAACAATTGTTAAATACATACATTCATATGTATATCATATGAATAGTTTATACTTACCACTTGTTATCCATTTGTAAATACTTTTTTATTGTACTTAGATTTTTTATTTTTCTTTTTTTATTTACAAGTATGTATACTCATATGTAAATTCTCTTACGAAAGCAAAACCAAAAGTGAGTGATTTTGACATTTCATTCTCACACGTTCTTAACAGAGAAATCGGATTTTATATGAAAACACTTACGTTTTCATTCGAGTTCTAGATCGAGTCACTGTTCGCATAGAAAGTGTGTAGAGAAATCGAAATCAATGTTCTTTCTCATAGAATGCGAATGAAAGCGTTCTTTCTTAAATCAGAAATAAGCCCTTAATTACAACTGTCGTTTTTAAAATTTTATCGAAATGCATAAGAATCATTGTTACGTGACATTGTCCATCAAACTCACGAAGTTAAAGCAAAACTAATTAAAACAAAGGCCTACCTTTACCCCTTGCTAGTGAAATAGGGTTCTGAAGACATAATTCAGCAGATATACTCGTATGTATGTAATAAGCAAACAAATTATATTTGCATATTATATTTAACATTTGTATTGATTTATTTATATTTGTGTATCAACATTTTCTTTATTGAAACAAAAGTCGAATTATTTTGACAGATAAACAATTTGAAAACTTATTATGCACAAAAGTAGCGCATACAAAATAAATTTTGAAGATGCAATGCATAGCAAGACTGATTTTGTAACTTTTTTCCATTTCCATATCTAAATTAATTTGTCGTTTAAACTGGTTATGTGAGACAAAATTCCACTCTGGCAACACCGTACTCTAATTATTTTTGATTGATTATGATGTATTTTGGCTAATTACGTCATAATCACAGAAATTCAGCATTTATTTCAGAATAAATAAGGAAAAGATTTTCTATATAAGTTCATGAGTTATGTAAGAATTATGAGTAATTTATCATATCACCTCCTGACTCTTTTCCCCACAATCTGTTTCGCAAAAAGGAAACACTGTTATCATTGTTGGTAGGCAACTGCCTTCTGATAAACAAAAAGTATTGTATTTTTCTCAAGGCAAAAAACTTGTAAATTTTTCTAAAGCAGTTGCTTTTTTGTTTCATTACGGCGGGCATTAATTTTCGAGTGTATTTTTTTTATGCCTTTGCCATTTTCGCTATATGGGCCTGTCTCGCTAATAACATTTTACTGTAATATATTTGTGTACTGAGCGTTATTTTTCTCCTTTTATAATTTTATTATTTTCCTCGTCAACATATTTGCCACTTTTGGTGCGAATTTTGCTCGTTTTCCACTTTTCCATTTCAACGACTATTGCATTAGTTTATGTTTGTTTATAAAAAAACAAACGCACACAGGTGCTTTTAAGCTGACAAGCAACAAATTTCTCCCCCCTTTTTACTTATGTATCCAGCTCTTCCCAACAAAACAACAACATACTGCTGTAACAGATCCTGTTCTCAAGTACATACAATCTGGTAGATACAAATATATGTTTTTTTTTGCCGCTGAGCTGTTTGCTTTTGTACCTAGATATTGCCATATTTAAATTTAATTCTGAAAGCGTGATATTAGATGTCAAGTAAAGATAATAACAACTCCTAGCCGTACGCAATACACATATTCGCCTTAAATTATTTCAAATTAAGAAAAAGAAAGAAAATAAAAACGATAATTTTTCAATTGCATTTGTTTACCAGCATAAACATGTTGAAAAGCGTTAAAGTAAAGACCATTATTTCACTGATTTGTGTTGCTGCTTGAGGTCGTTTTAGCCTCAAAGTTGTTAAACTTAACAATCTAGCCAACATGTCTTTTATTAAATTGCGTGGCTATTTCAAACAGCTGTTAAGGGAAACATAACAAAAAAAACGTACAAGTTTGTAATGCTGCTATTAAATTTCTGTCTACGTGTTCTAAGGTTTGTGGCATTTATTTTGCTAAAAAGCTAAAGGAAAAAAAAAAGAGAAAATATTAAAATTTGTTTATTCATCTTTCAGTTGCTTAATGCAATGCGTAGGCTTAAATTATGCCTTAAAAATGTGAAATTTTTGTAAAATATGCAGCATACATTTTTCTTTTTAAGCTTGCACAGATTTTTGCCATTTATTCAGTTTTCTTTTGAGGTGCAATAATTTGCTGTAGACAATATGTTTTCTGAAGGTTTTTTTTCCGTTGAAAAAATTTGCATGCCATTAAGGGGAACATGTTTTAAATGCCAGTATCTTTGAAAGTTTTTCTTAGGAAAATAACTGGCCATAAACATGCGTAGGCTTTAATAACATGACAAAAGACAAATTTCCTGAATCAATTTACTTAAAAATCCATGTCGCAAAGTAAATGAAAAACTAACAGAATGTTGAAGGAGAGAATCAAGTTTATAGTTACAGGAAATTATTAATTTTTATGCACGTTTTAACTAAAAGATACAATCATAATTCATAAGTTTTCTCTTAGAAACGTTTCTATTTATATTTTTATAGCAGAGCAGCGATTGTGTGCTGTAGTAAAATTATAAATATCTCAGTAATTTATTATGTAATTAAAGCGTTTTAGTTTTATTTTCTATTTTTTTTTTTTTGATAGAAGTTTTGCCTGAAAGTTTTTGGAGAAACCGTCTACACATAATGAGAAATATGTACTTGTCCTTCGGAATCCTCTCTCTGTAAAATATATACGAATAGTTGTAGTCACAACACAAAGAGGAATACACACTTACGGCAAGATAGAATTGGTATAAGAAGTCATGGCATTAACAATTTACATTGAGGCCTTTATACTTTAACCACGGTTATTGGCTAAAGTCGGAAATTATCGTTCTCGAATTTCGCCTAAAAAAATAAACTCTCGTGTTATGCGATATTGAAAAGACTATTTCCGACCTCAATATCCAAAATGCTGTTAATATTGAAAAGTACAATGATAATATAGTTTTGGAGGTGCGTTAAGTTCTAATATCAATGTTTCAAGCAGTGTTGCAGCGCTTCTGATGTCAAGGAAACGTAATAAATCTTGAATTTGTGTTTTAGTAGCCATTTTGATTAGAAGAATTTTACTTAGCCGCTGCTGCATATTATCGACTACGGAGGGCGCTTTGATGTGCCTGTGAATCGCTATCAGCTGAAGGCGGTACTGTTCAGTGACCAGTGACAATGCCTTCGCCACTGAAACATTCCGACAACAACTGACACAAAGCCATACTAATGCACATCACGAAAAATTCGAAATCTTTATGACTTTAGTCCGAAGCTGGGCTCGAACTCAGGACATTTTGGTTATGTAGTCAACGTGCAAAGTACTTCAGCCATCGCCACCCTCATAAAAGTTTTTTTCGTTTCCAATAAGAAAATACAACAACAAATACAGCAAAATATACTGAAATGGGAAAAGTTTAATAATTTTCTATTGCATTTTATCATTTATAATACTGGAAACGAAAGATGTAATTGTGCATGATAAATGTAACTTGTGCGTGACGATGTTCAACGATAAACAAAATTTTATATAGATTTTTTTTCAGAGAACATAATTATTTATATCATCTGCATTGCACACAGTGGCTTGGGTGATTTGGTACCAATCACTAGTTCCATGAACCAAAATAATATTTAAAAGTTTTAAATGGTTACGCATTCCCCTCGGGTGACAAACCGATAGGATAAATCAAAGCAAATCGAGCAAATTAATCAAAAACTTCGTTAGAAATATTAGACTTAATTTATTGGATTGGCCACCTCACAGTCCGGACTTGAACGTAATAGAAAACGTGTGGGCGTATATGAAAGGTAAGAGAAATATTTCATTTAAAAAAACCGGAGAAGAAGAGCAGAAACCATTTCTCTTTGGAACGAGGTCCCTACTGGAGTTCTTCAATCTTTGGTAGATACAGTACCACGGCGGCTTCAAAAATTCATTCATGCCAAAGGAGGCTTTACTTTCTACTGAATCATAAACTTCACTACTTTTTTACAACATTAAACCTTGTTTTGTTTTACAATTTTCCTTTGTCAAAATACTTTTGCCAATTTACAGAATTTAATTTTATTCCCATAGCAATCCACAATCACATCAGAACGCCCTCCTTCTTCGGTATTGTGTAGCACCGCCGAAGTAAAATAAAAATAAAAATGGTCACTAAACCGAAGCTTCAGCACTGCTACGAGTATAAAAACAAAGAACGTGCGAAAGCAGAGCTGTAAAATAATTAATTAAGCTTCACCTCCTGTCGTTTTTCCTACTATCCCTTTCCTAAAGTTCCAGCACAATGCTTCGCATGTGTAGGAGTCATATCCGGAGTGCTGGTCCCAGATAAAAAAAAAAAAAAAAAGTTAATATAGAAAATGTTTTCGGTTTTGTTTTTTTTTTACTTCAAGTTATCAATATGTTACTAATAAATAAAAATATTTCTGTATTTTCAATAAAGCATTTTTAAAGCTAAAAAGAATTAAGTGATTTTTTTCTTGTCAAAATATTTGTACCGACGACTGTATATTTCTGTTTAAAAAGTCAGACACGTGTTCGACCTGTTTTTATATATGGATTTTATGGGGTAAAAACTAAATTTTATGAAACTCATATATCTTTTTAAATATTGAATACATTCCCCACAGCTTCGTTAGGCTGCCGAAGAATGCGAACACAAGCACGCGAAGGCGCAGGTACCAGGGTGGAGGGCAATCGTAGAGCAAATGAGCTCACCAGGCTAACTTAGTAAAAAAAAAATAAATGACTTTAAATATTGATAACGAACTTCCTCTTATTTTGAGGCACAGTTAGGTTTTTCATATAAAATTGTTGTAGCAAATAAATAATTATAACAATAATATAAACAATAATCCATTACAATTCTGAACGGATTAGTTTTTTCTTGTGATACAAAAAAAAGGGGTGATTGCATTTAATATTTTACAATGAAAAATAAGATATAAGATATATACATATATATATATATAAGAAAAGCAAAATAAAATTATGAAATTATTTTTGAAACAAATTCCTTTCACAACAATAATAAAAATAATATTTGTATGATCATAAACAATTGAGTAATAAAAACAATATTATGGGCACAACTGGAAATAAAGCAACATATTAAAACTGAAGCCGCCTCTAGGAATTAATCAAACAAGGTCAATGTAAAATTTGTTACGCCTGCATAAAATGTAGGAAAAAACAACTCCCTTCGAATAAATTGTTATTGTTATAGAAAAGAAAAATATATGTATAATAAGTGCGTGTTGGTACATTTATTTTGACGCACAAAAAATTCTATACATGCAAACTGTGTAAGACAACGACCAAAGAGATACAAATATGATTGTTAAACAGTGCGATAGATGATGGCATTTAATGGTTTGAAATGAATTTCTACAAATAGGAATACAGATAAAAAAAAAACACTACAAGGAAACATATGTTTTACTTTTTCTCCAGATTAAAAAGTACGCATAAACACAATTCTACAGCCCTCGTAAATTTTGGAAAAAAAGAGGAATAGAAAACTGTATATGTATAAATATATATATATATACGAGTATATATATATTCTTTTATTTGCAGTTTGCGTGCATGACAAAAGAACAATAGTGCTTTGTTGTTTTCTTTTTAACCGAAATGAATGATAGAATTTTCATATTTTTTTTTTTTTTGATTCAGCAAAACAATGGTAAAGAAAAGAAGAAGCAAAAAATTAATTTTGTGAGGAAAATCTACAAAGTCAGAGTTATAGCAACAATAGTTTGACAAAAAAAGAGAAAAAAATACCGGAAATAAAACGGAAATAGGAAAATTTTAAGAAGTGAAAAATTTCAAATAGTCCACTACATCATTCATTGCCAGTACCGTAAAACCAAAGTCAGCGCGAAAGAGCTGTTTTAAGACGATTTAGCAGAATAGGGAATTATAAAAGAAGCCTTTTATTATGCGTATCATTATGAGAAAATAAGTGAACAAAATTAAAAATCGTTTTCAAAAAGAAATAATTCACGAAATACTAAACGGACAGAACTACATATATTCAATATAAAGCATAAAATTAAATATTTAAGGGATTCGTAGGGTGTCGTAAAATTATATATTTCTAAAAATTAAAAGCAAGAAGTATTAAAATTTTAAATCAGCTAACAAACATATAAATAAAGGAGAAAAATTGCTGGATTCCATTCGAATCGAAATTTCAAACAAAATTCTATTAAAATTTTATTAAAAATTAGACAGTAAATATGCACTTATTTCTTTTACAAATACCACAAATTACTGCAGAAACAAAAGTTTGTGTGAAAGTAAATTTTCTTTTCTAAAAGATACGAAATTTCGTTAATGAGGCTGTGTCGTTGCATCACTGACTTTGTGAATGATGGTCGGTACTTGTAAAAGACCTGCACAAAATATTCTAAAACACACAGCTAACTATAGTGTTTTCCTTCAATCTTTACAATAAATCAAACACTTCATGGAAATATTATAAACAAAACAAACACTGCATAACTTGAAAACACTTTCCGTACAGTATTTGAGTTCTATTTTATAGTAACAGTCAAAAGAAAATATTAGAATACCGCTAATAAACACTTCACCATAGGCATTGCAAATTACAAAGTGATCTTTACCATCATATGGTAGGGTATTTTCTATTGAATCCTCCTCATAGCATCTTTTACGTTGAGTACTACTCTACTTTTGCCAAAATGCTTACAATAGTAGATAGTAAAAGGCTGCAAAACATATTCTAAAATACGCAGATCCCTACTGTGTTCCAAGCATTTTGTTTACAATAAATCAAGCACTTCATAGAAATATTACAAAGAAAACGAACACTGCATAACTTGGAAAGGCTTTGCGTACAGTACTTGCCAGTATTTCAGTTCTATTTTATAGTAAAAATCAAAACAAAACATTATAATGCCGCAAATAAACAGTTAACCATAGTAAGCATAGCGAGTGAAGTAGAACATTCACCAAGAAGATGAGAATTCAGGAACATTGTTAGCGACGTAGTGTTCATAGCACTATTTTTAATGCTTTTTAAATACGGCAAGTGTAGGGCTTTTAGACTTGCTCACATGTAACACACACTGAAATGCTAAACTCGAATTTATTGTGCTCAATTTCTATACATTGTACATAGCATCACTATTTCTAAATACTTTGTTGGTATCGGCTGTCCAAACTGACCGCTTTTTACAAAAATGCAAGTATCTAATGTTTCGGCGGTCTAATTGCGGATAAAGATTATATTAAACCTTATACATTCGATGCACTGTGCTGAGCCTAGAGATAAGTGAGACTGAGGAGAGGAGGTGAAGCTTCATTATCTTAAAACTCTGCTTTTGCACGTTCTTTGTTTTATAGCAGTGGTGAAGCGCCTCTGATGTCAAGGAGACGTATTAAATTTTTAGAAACTTCGTTTTAGTAGCCATTTTTTAGAAATTATTTTTACTTCGCCGGTGCTACACAATACCGACGAAGGAGGGCATTCTGAAGTATGAAGTAGATTTGTTACAGTGGAATCCATTACTGCTCAGTGACCAGTGACTATGCCTTCGCCACTGAAACCTTGCGACAACAACTGACACAAAGACACACTAATGATCTTCAGAGAAAAATGCGAGTTGCTTTTATGATTTAGTATGAATTTTGATGAATGAATATGCTTATAAATTGCTCAAAAATTGCGTGCAAGCTACGTCACAGCTATCAGTATATAAGAATTTTGAAAAGCAGTATGTGTAAAAAATTTGAGAGCAAAAATTTAACGTGTGACTGCAGTATAAGTTATAAGTTTTCTTTTCGCCTTTACAGTAATTTTTACAAAACTCAATTTTAACCCTTAACTGGCATCAATATTTCTAAATACTTTGTTGGTATCGGGGGTCTAAACTAACCCGTTCTTACAAAAATGCTAATACTTAATGTTTTAGCGGACAAATTGCGGATAAAGTTTATATAATCTGAAATCATAGCCCTTTTGTTAATATTTAATCATATTCAGAATGGAATTTAATCGAACTGTAGTTATTACATATTAAAGAAACATAAAAACACAACAAAAGCTGGCAACCTTTGTTAATAGTATGTAGACAGTAACGATTATTCTCCTAAGCATTTTCCTAAGCTCTGACGGATTAAATAGATGATATTAATGACTTTACAACTACCTCAGTGTTGACACAAAGAGTACTCATGACATGCGTAGTGGCATAGGAAATATGTACATATTATACTCAACTAGTGTGGGAGATTAACTGTTCTATTTTCCTAATTCTAATCAAAAAAGTAATTTCCTCAGAATATTGTGAACCTGAACACTACAGGAAATTTTCTTTAACTTTAATCATATTTTTATTCACTTTATTTTAAAAATTTTATCATTTTGTAAAGTTTTACTAACAGCCTTTGACTTTGAAAGACTTTCTTACAGTATATATTTCAGAAAACTAAAAACTATGTAAAAAGTAAAAGTAAAAAAAGAAAAGAAACAGTTTTTCAGCCTCACGTGTATGCTGAATTTAAATAAAATAAACCTTTTTCAGAGATCGATGAAATGTAAAAATTGACAGCGATTGCGTAGCATAAACATTTTTGGCAAAGCAAACAACAAACAAATATGTACCATTAGAAGATTCTTACATCTACCGATTTTTGACACTTAGAACGCATTACGGTCGTAGAAAAATGACTTATAAATATGATTGCAATATTTTAGACAGATTGTTCTTGTGCTGTTTTCTATCGCATACATACACAGCACAGTCCTATTTTGCATTCATTGGTGCATTGACGTTAACACTTACATATATTTTCTTATTATGGAGTTTTCATAATTTTTCGTGTGCTCCAAAAGGTTCTCTATTCTTTTTTTTAAATCAATAGACAATTTTGAGTTTTCATACACAAACTAAAAATACATTAATGCTATGGGGGTCAATTTCGACCCAATTTTTTGTTATACCTCCGCTTGTAGTAAAGACTTATCGTGATACGTCTGGCACCTACTGCACAACACTACGTACAGAGATTCCTGAAATGCATGTACGCGTAAGTCACCAAATATGAACATTATAACAACAACTGCAAGTGGTGGCGTCCATTTTGACCCCACTATACCAGTTAAGGGTTAAGAGATTTAATTGAAAAAAAAAAACCCATATATAAATTTATTCATACCAGGGAGCTTCGTTTTGATTTATAGATACACTATATAACGCAGAGTGTGTAAATTGTTCATATAAAACTACTACTTACTACCTACAGAATAATTCATGTACAGCAATTTTTATCAACATTTAAGCCATTTTATCACGCTTACATCCAACTACCTACAGACAGATTTCGTTCCACAAAAATATAAAAAAAAAAAAAAACAGGAATTTTCTACAAAAAAATTGTTTAGTTTGAAAACAATATTGGTAACTAACTATTGTTTGAAAACCAGGATAATCCCTTCAACCGTAAATACTTAACTTAAATACTGAATTCGTACTTACACAAAATAGATATACATTTTACGATTAAACATTGAAGGACATTTTTATGCCACTTTAGGCTCACATACAAGCAAAACATTTTACAGCTGCTCTTACAGATATAGAACAACAGGATACACAATATGCACGGCTTATGGCAAAAGAATGAAACAATATTTTGTTTTTGTTACGTTCTTTTGTTGTTTTTCGTTTTCTTTAATTTAAAAGAAAAATGATAAATAAAATAAAATGGTATGGTTAAGGGGGGTAGGTGTAGCAGATATTTGTATTTTATTTTATTTTATTTTACTTTACGTTTTTATTCTTGTAAATGATCTTAAAATTATGGTGCATTTATGATGATTTTTGTATTCGGTTTAGTGCATGTGTATCTTAAATTCGAAAAGATATTTTCAAGAATAAAAACCAAAAAGAAACACAAAAATTAACAGACCAATTGTTTTAATGTTGCCGTACAAGGTATCGTACAAGGCTCGTTTGTGTATAATTTTTTTGTTTGTTATTTATTTTTGTTCATTAAATTATTTTATAGCAGCTGCTGTTGCCTTTAATAGCTCTCTAAGTGTATGTGATACGAGTATCGTAGGTTCTTCTGTGGTCTAATTAATGTAAATACAAACTCTAGGGTTTCCTTTAATATATGATCTCGTAGAAGACGTTCAAATAATTAATTTCGCAACATGCCAAGAAATTGCTATGTGAGTGTGTTTAGAATAAAGAGATTTTGAAAATGCTGGCTGTTTTCATAGCTATTCACAGTCATGCGGGCTAGTGGTGATGCCTTTGACAATACATTTAATCGTTGTATTTCAAAATTTTCCCAAGCCACCTTCATGTGAAGATTTTCTAAAATTTATAGTTTATTTCTTCTCTCTCATAAAAACTATAGAAAAAAATAAACAAAAATTAAGAAAAAATTTTAAAAAATGATCTACAAATTAAATACAACTTCAATAGAGAAATTAATACAAACAAATTTTAATTAAAGAAATTAATAGCAACAATAATAAATTGTTTATTTATTGAATTTGCATTCATTAGATTTTACATCGAAATAAATTTTTCTTAATAGTGATTCAAATTTCTATTGTCTTTTTTTTTAATAAATTTTGAAATAAATAATGACAATATTTAGCAGCAGCTATAGTGAAAGCTTTATTTGCGGAAGGCTTTTATAAATGAAGATCTTTGATTGCTGGAAAAATTTTCTCGCAGTGTTTTAATTAGCCAAATTGAAATTCAAAATTATTTCATTTCGTTTTTTAACACATTAACAGACATTTAACATTTTAACATTTAACAGACAAACTATTAGTGTCATTTTATGGGACGGTTCACTGTACTTACACACTTCAAGTAGTTAGAAACTTTGATGACATATAAAATTTGTAATTAAATTTCTAACATGAGTAATTACAATTTCCATCTTTTATTAACTCATTTTTTAGTTGCCCAAAAAAAAAAGACATGCAAAAGAAATAGTGAATGCCTGGCTTCTATTGCAAATGAATTGCTTGTACTTAGCGAAAGAACGCATGATTTTAACACCAACATATGAAATCAGTCAGAATTTACGAAAAAAATCCCTCCCGCAGACAAAATTAAGAGATTGATAATGGGCAACTACACATGCGCTTTCTTTAGCGACTTTAGCGAATACTTTGCTTCACAAAATTAATATCTTGCCTTTTTTCAATTAACTATATATTTTTAAATTAAAATTCTTAACATGCTTAAAATAAACACAGTAACAACAATTTTACATACTTCCAAAGACAGCATGAAAAAAAATCAAGTAACAAAAAAATTAGACTTTTGACCAGTAAAAATCAAACCAAAACACAAATCGAATACTGAAAGAAAATTGAAAAAAAAATGAGCAGTCAGTACAAGTGACAAATTCAAGTCATGTTTACAACACACAACAGAAACTAAGAAATAAAAATCTGTTAAACCAATAGAAAGAATATACAAAGTCATTTAATAGGGGATCTCATCTCTCATTTGAATAAAAGACAAATCAAATTGATGTGGCAGTGGCAGTGGCGACGAAGACGTTGAACCTTTTCCTTTCCTTTCTTTTATTTTCATTTCTTCTCTTTTTTTTATTTTATTTATTTCGGTTTCTGTGTAGTTTTCATTTTGGTATTTGAGTTTTTCTTTAAATAATCAACATGCTTTTCATGTAGGTTTATTTTAATAGTTTTTATAGTTTTCCGTTTGAAGTTTGGACAACACACACTCCAACCAACAAGAAAAGAACAAAAAGACCAAGAGAAAAAAGTCAATCATGATAGTAAAATATTTGTTCGGGTTTTTGATAAATCATGCTGCGTTTAAATATGAAACTTAGACGCGTACACATGAATCGTTTCAACACTTGTCCCTGGTTAATGCTCGTAGTAGCAGTACTGCAATAACGTGGCCTTTTAATGAGTGTCTGATGTATGTATGTTGTATGTTCTGTTCAGTTGTAGAGACACATTTATTGAATAAAGCAGTCTTCAACACTGACTGACTTGATTACTAATTGTTAAATCGTGATTTGCTTGAAACTTCAAATGAAGAAAAATTTATATAAAAACTGAAAAAAAAAGATTTAAAATTAAATTTAGAAAAGAACAACTTAATTTAGGATTGAATGCTAGATAGTGGAGAGGGGGATATTCATGAACTAAATATTTAACATTTTCATTTCTAATTAGTTTCGTAATAAAAACTGGGATTTGAATTTTTAATTCTGTGGCCAGCAAGAGCAAATTATTTTGAGAAAGATTGTTGAAAATTTTAAAATCCAGATTCTTTTCGTCACTGATGGTGATGAATTTGGTAGCCTTCTACAGGCAAATATCAACTAATGACTGTCAACTATTACGAAAGAAAATCCAATTTATGTTTATTTTTTTTTTGGACTTGAGTGCTGAGATGACCCCTACACATACGGTGCATTATGCTGGAATTATAGAGGAAAGGGATAGTTAGAGAAATGACAGGAGGTGAAGCTTCACTATAACAGCCCTGCTTTTGCACTTTCTTTGTTTTTATAGCAGTGTTGTAGCGTCTCTTATGTCACAGAGACGTATTAAATTTTGAAGCTTAATTTTTAGTAGCCTTTTTTAGTAATTATTTTACTTCGCTGGTGCTACACAATACCGACAAAAGGGGACGTTCTGATGTGCCTGTGGATTGGATGCAGCTGAAGCCGTTACTGTTCATTGACCAGTGACTATGCCTTCGCCACTGAAACCTTGCGGCAACAACTGACACAAATGCACATCAGAAAAAATGCGCAATGTTTTTGTGAGTCTGAAACTGCGGTTGAACACGGGAAAATTTTTCGTTTTGCAGTCAACGTGCAGACTACTTCGACCATCGCCACCCTCAGCTGGAATGCAATTGGGACGAACGACGATTTCGTCTAGCATAAATATTTCGTCGATAAAAATTCGATGCAGAATTGGCGATGTGACGTACAATAGCACGTCGAAACACTTACAGCTCTCATACTCCCATTTTTCAGTCTCTCTTTCAATCTTTGTGTAATTTTTCGATGCCAGATTATATAGGCGTTCATATCTTTTCTCTTCTTCGATTATTAATACACTTGTATCCATATGTATTCATTTATTAAATGTTTCATCCGATAATTATATGAATAAATGAAATAGAAATGAATCTATCGCAGAGTTCGTCACGCACGATGAAGTTCGTTCGACGGTGGTGTTGTGTTAATTTTCATGTGTTTTATACCAATTGTAGTGCTTCCGCTATGGACGAAGATGGTCACATATTCAAATAAAAATGACTAAAAATTACTTGTAAAATTGATGGCAATTACCACCATTTGTCTGTCTTTTATTTCAATTTAATAAACGGCCTCATTTTTTTTTTACTTAAGATCTTAAATGGCCTTCTAATCAACAGCTTAGTTTTAAAATTAAATTTCCTGCATTCATTTATTTATTATTATTCTTTGGTAATTATTTTTATTTCGTTTCGGGGATCAGTGGGCAGATGTCCCATATAAATGCCAGACATTTTACCGGAGTAAGGCCCCCTGCTTCTGCGTTTAGTTGATTTGTAAAGTAGAGTTGATGTGATGTTATGTTGACGCATTAATTTTTAACCTGAAAGTAATGCAGCCAACAGCATATATTTTGTAATTTTTTTATTTATTTATTTCATACTTTAGAAATTTTGCACTGCCTCAACGCGACTGTGAATTTCTTTAATTTCGTATTATTTCTTTGAAAAACATCTTTATAAACATTTAATACTGCTGATTGTACAGCCTACCTTTAAATTTTCCCGTCTACCATTCATAATAATTTTTATAACTCACTTACTTACCGTCCGTCAGAGCTTCTAGTCTTGAAATACCACTTTGTTCGTTCGTATCTTTATTAAATAACACGTTTGTAAATTCAAGCGGCAACATAAACAAATTTACGAAAAAGGAGAAAAGAAACCTGTTGTTTGCCATTTTAATGAATTGCTATTTTTTTTTTTGTGATTAAAATGTTTGCATTCGTTTTATTCAATTTTAAGAATTGTGAAAAAAAGCAGCACAACACCTTTAAAATATTTTTCCGATGATTATAAAAAAATGAGATTTCTTACTTAAAAGACAACAAAGTAGGCAAGCCAAGAATAAATCATGGGAATAAAACAATTTTCAACATTATAGATTTTTATGATGCCTTTTTCTCTCTGGCAAAACAAAGGAAATATTTGTTTGAATGCGCTATCACTTTTGAGTATAATTCGTATAATTCGAAAATATTGTCAACATATTCCGCATCTTCCTTAGGCTGACGCTGAATTCTTGTTGCAGCATCATTAAAATAATGATGATGATGATGCTGGCGAAGACGGTGATGCGGCGGACATTGCTGTTGATTATCAATATTTCATATTAATGTTTTCTTTCTTTGTTTTAGCTGACTTTTTTCAATAAACATTTTGTTTTTATTATTGTTTTTTTTTGTTTTTAGTTTTGTATCTGTTAAAATGTCTGCTTAACTTGTTGGTGCCCTGCTTGTCGTGTCGTCAGATATTCTTGAGTATCTGTGTCATTTTTAATTTTGTCTGTTATTTCGTTGTTATTTTTTTTTTTACATTTTGCAACTTGAGTTAAATGTTGTTTGTTTATGGTTTTTGATGGGGAGAGCAAAATATTAATTTTTGCTTTATTTTCGTTTCATTTAATGTTTATAAATCAAATACAGTTCTTATGTTCAAATAAATACTGGTATAACAGACACCGGACATTATGAACATAAAACCAAATTGAATATATTTTGTGCTTTAATTAAAAAATGGGTTGTTGAGCAATAATATCTACTATTTTAAATACATGCCACCAACATATTTCTTGAACACTTTATTAGAAATTATATAAAAAAAAAATTATGTACAATTTTTGTGATTATTAATATTTTTTTCCAAAACATTTTCTTAAAACAGAATGACCGCCGGTATTGCACACAGAGAAATGTCGTTATAAAAACCACAAAAAGTCATGTAAATATAACATTTTCCACTTTCGCTATTGTTTCATTCGTGCATCAAGTTAGATCTATAAGGGTTTCTAATAACAAGATTCTACTTTCAAATATCTTCACTTCATGTTGATTTAATGTCTGACCCTAGTCGATTTAACATGAAATTAACTTTAAAATAACGTGAAATTGTATAAAAATAAAACGAAATGATTTTGATATTAAATCAACATGACTTTATTGTTAATTTAACACCAAATTGATAATAATATTAACCCTGGATGAATACTTTACGTCGAATCGACGAACATCATTTACTCTATATCATATAACTCTTTTATGTGTGATCATATTACGCTCTTTTTGTCAACAACGTTATATGATACCGAAATTTTTTTGTTTCTGTGGTTTTTAAATTTTACAGAAAAAAAAAATTTAAATTCGTATCGAAAAAAATTTTTATTTTTATTTGTAATTTTTTTCTTTATTTTTTAAAAAAATGCTTAAATAAAAAATTTTTTGTTCTTTTATACTTCGCAAAATATTTTTTTTCTTTTTTCGTAAATTCGACGAAGAGCAACTTTAATGTACTAAAATGAAGAGTAACCATACAGTGTTAAATTTTTAAAGTTATTAATTCATTTATTTTTTCGATATTTCGCTAAACTATGGTTAGCATCTTCAGGACAAATTAAATTTTTTTAGAATTTTTATATAATTTATATAATTGTTTATATAAAAACTCCCAAAAAGCCTTTGAGAATTACCAGTATACAAACAGAAAATAATTTTTTAAAGTAGTTTCAAGTTGAACTAATTTTAATTTAACATTTTTCAATCGTTTACTTAACGTTTTCCAATGTTAATTTTACCTGATTCAATGTTGATTTTACATTCGTCTATCTTTGTTCGAAAAATTAGAATTTTATTATTTTTATTAACTTATTGACTTTAGATTGCACAGTTCCGTTGGCTTTCTTTGCAAAGTTGTTGTGGCTAAAGAAAAATTTTTTTTTTTAAATTAATGAATAACGTTTAAATGGATAAATTAAAATTTTTGTTTTACAGATGTGAAATAAAACGACAAATTCTTGCGTTTGTTATAGTTCACCTGTGGAGTAATTTATTGAAAATGCAATAAAAACAAGATAAACAAAATAAATAATTAATGAGAATTTAAATTGTTTCTGAATTTATTTACTGCCGTGTATTTAAAAAATTATGTGAGTTTTTTCTATTATAAAAAAAAAATTTGTTCTATAAACCTTTTACAAGTCAAAACTTTTTTATGAATAATACGGAGTTTACACTGCTAAAGTTAAACTTGTTTGAATAAGTTTTAACAACTTTTAAACCAAAGTGTTCACATTACAATTATTATGTTTTGTTTACACAGCTGATCAAATAATAATAGCTTGTAAATAAAAAAAAATGGAAAAAATAAAATTATTTAATTATTGGGATATTATTTGAAACCCTTAAACGATGCAGTAATATATATTTTAATTTTTTTCGACCTTCAAAAGAATAAATTTTTTCTCATTTACAACAAAAAACAAATTAAATTAAATTTATAACGTGCCGCCATTAAAAGCTACGTTCAGTGAAAGACCGTAATAAAAATTCATGAACACAGCCTTTGCAACAAAATCAAGACGGCGTTCTACTTGTTCTCAAACCTGTTTTGGAGCTGAACATGTTTAACTTTATGTTTAAAAAATAACTCGATATATGGGAAAATACTTAAAATTAAAAATGTTTTCCATCAAAACACCTAAAACTTGCTTAAACTCGGCAGTGTGAACACCATATAATTTATTTACAAATTATGTAATATAAATTTGAATTTTTATTTTGTTCTTCTTAATAGCAACTTGAAAGTTTCGCCTTTTAATACGTGCTTTTATTATCAAATTCAATATTAGAAATAAATTCTTCCATTCTTCACTCCCTAATTAAGTATAAAAAGCTCACTGGGAGAGCTTCATCAAACACCGAAATAATTCAAATAAGTATCGCTATCCATTTCCCTAACGAGCTAATGATTTTCAATATAAATGCTTCACCTTAAAATTTCTCAACAGAAAAAATTAATTCAGTTAATTTAATAAAGCCTGGAATTAATTTTTATTGACGGTTCACAGCAAGTAATAAATGATGGCTAATGCTTCGGTTCAATAAACCAAAAAAAAAAAAAAAGAAACAAGAAATTATTTCTTTAATACATGTTGATTATCGAAACAATTTATTTACTTGTACAGCCATATTTGAACGTGTCTGCTAGTTGGGGGTCATCAAATTTTTTCAACACTTTGCCAGTCTTTTTCTGGCTGCTTTCCGGTCATCAATATGCTAATATGCTGCTACTTTTTAAAATTTAAATGATGTTGAATTTTTCTTTGAAAAATCATGGCAATTTTATATAAAATATTCATATTTCTTCTCAATTTAATTCGCATATTGTGATGTTTTCCGAAGTGCTTGTAGCCTCTAATAATTTCCTAAGAAATCTGGTATATTTTTATGTGATTTTTTTTTTTTTCGCCGAAAAAAATTATAAAAGCACAACTTTAACTTCCTTTAATGAAAGATTATGCAAAAATGTGGTGGAGCATTTAGTAGAAGACATGTGCTTACAAATAAACAACAACAAAAAAAGCTAACAATTTTAATAATAATTGACTGCTTGTTTTTCTAAATTTTTTTTAGGGTGTCAAGTATGACGCTTTGGATTGTTTATGAGCCTGATTGAAAATGTAAAGGAAAGTTTTGCATTCATCAATTTTGTTATTAAAATTATTTCAGATAATTTATTTCATTTAGTAAAAAAAAAGTTTGTCCCGTAACATTCAGGCAACATTTTCACAAACTGTGAAAAAAAAAGAAATATTTTTTTTATTATATTACGAGTAATTTATTTATAAAAGGGGGCAGTGCTCTAATTTTGCAGTTTACACTAATACTTATTGATAGTGATGGCAATAATTTGATTGATATTTAGAAGTGAACAGAAAATTAGCAGCCTCCCCAGAACATTAGTGATGTGAGAAATTTATTTCACTCAAATTACATTATTTTATTTAAAAAAAACAAAACAACAATCTTTTTGTACAAGTTGACATGTTAAACCGTTCCGTATAATCACGAAATTGGTGAGAAAATGTGTAAAATAATTTTTTTTTTGCAATTACATTTTTTTGAGTAACAACAAGTAGTCACTACCCCCAACTATGAATTTATTGGGAAAAAAATAATACTAATAATTTGATTAAATTGCTTTAGTTACATAAAGCAATAATTCATACTTAAAAGTACAGCACGTTTTGCACTTAAAAACAAAAATAACATGTGAACTGTGCAAATAACAAGATTGGCTTAGTTGATTGTCAAGTTTTTTTTTCAAAATGTTAGTGAACAATTTCCATAAATTGGCACAGATGATCAAGCTGAAATTACCAGAATTAAAATTGTTTGCAAAATTAAAAGTGTATTTAAGAAAAATATCATTGCGATCATGAGAATTCTGATATTCACAGTGTTGAGGGAATGAGCCCAAGCGCTCAGTTCACTACAAATACAAAACAGTCATTTGAATTTCTCCAAATTCTTCATTTATGTCTTAAAATTTCTACATTGATACAATAAAATATGTTCAAGTAAAGTTATATTAAATAAAAATTATTTTAAAGTACCTACTTTTTTAATGTGAAAACAAAGGGCAACAATTATTATGCGGCGATTTAAGAATTTTGTGTGTTAGTAATAAATAAAAAAATATAATTTCTACTTTGAACACTTCAAAATGTCTGCTTTACGAAAAATATAATGTGGGTTTTTCATCAGGATTTATCATGCATAAAATTTTAGAACAAGTGATGATTACAAGAAATTGTAAGTTATGCGTAAATAAACTAGCGTTTCCATGAGAAATATGTACTTTATCGACTATTCTCACATGTTTATACATAATATTCTCCCTGGTATTATTATTATTATTATTGGTCTAGGAAACACCGCGACCAAGAAGATCTATTGTACAAATCCCCTCATATTAGACCCGGCATTCTAAGTCTTCCAATGAATCCAAGCACAATTTGGTGTCAATATTTCTTAAAGAAGCTACCAAATGAGAATAAAAACCACCAAATTTTTATATTGCGTTTTTCATTCAATATTTCTTTATCAATGATAATTTTAAAATGCTATAAAAATAATAAAATTAAATTATTTTACAAAAACAAACATGTTTCACATATTATTAATATGAACATAAAATAGAGCGTTAAGGCTCAGTTAGTGAATACGTAAACTCACTAGCAAATTCGCCCGTCAGCTGATACAAGAATTTGTAACGTATATTTGTGTCGAAAGTCAAAGTTCGTATACTTTTGTGAGAACGTTAACAAAAGTGGTTGTAAATAATTTAATAATTATAATAATATAATACTATAATAATAAGAATGCAAAATATATTAATTTTTATTAATAATTAATTTAATTTTAACTCATATTACATTAATTAATTTAACACGATCTTTTTAAGTTATTTTATGTTTCACAAAACACATGTATACGAAAAAATTTGACGTTTGGACGAAAATCGAATTGACGAATTCGCCTTGCGTCAACCTTGTATTAATAAACTTTGACCCGCAACAGCTGACTGAATGGCTTGAAGTTTTACATTTTTAGTAAACGACATCTAAAGCTGAGCGATACCGACAAGTCTAACGGCGGACGATACGTTTTTACTAACTAGACCTTTACATTAAAAAAAAAAAAACAATAAACAGGATAGAGTTCTTCAATCTAATTTTTGAAAGCGCTACAATACAATGAGAACTGATAATATGCAGAAAAAACTTAGCAGCCTTTGTAATAATTTAGACACAGCAAACATTTTATTTGATTTTCAATCTATTTAATTTTCATATTTTAATCTATTACTTTTGGAGATCACACTTTGGCTGTTTTAGAAAATAACATAACATTTAGATAGAACATAATGTGTAATGTTTCGATTTTAGCACAATTCTTTTCATTTCATTTATTAATTCTCACCTAATAGGCCATAATCGGTCCCACTATTCTACTCTTTTATTAGATTTTATTAAACTAAACTGTGAAAACAATCGTTCTACTGAAATGTAGAAATGACACTAAATTTTGTACAAAATCTCCACAGTCTTCAAAACACGTCTCGTTCAATCCGGTTTAGTATTTCGACAGTTTGTCCAAAAATTCAGATACATATGCATATCAACATCACTTTCTAGTTCCATGTTGGAAAATCTCAATAATTTGCATTGAATTAAAATTTTTTCTTCATTACCGCCTGTTAAATTTGGAAAAGATAACAGTAACAGTTCTAAAACGATTTTGAAACTAGAGCAACAAACTTATTATTTTATATTATTCTTTTGGATTTAAACGTTTGCCGATATATTATGCCACCCAAAAGGCGAAACCGATATATATTCCTAGTCGGCGGCGGATATACTGGACTATACTCCGTATCCGCTGCGAATCGACTGAAGACAAGGAATTGTCACCGGTGGGTGTTAAGCAAAATGTGATGGCTAGCGGTTGTCGAATACATTAAAAGTCACATTCCTAGTGTAGGCGGAAGGTAATAAGAACAAGCAATTTCGAACTGGCACAGTCATGCCAGTGAGCAGCGAATTTTCTTTCCTTTAAGTTTCTAGGAATTTCATTTCTGTGGCTTTTCGTAAGTCTACAGAATGGTTTGGTTTCAATTTTAACCCTCGGTTTGCCAGATAGTCTCCCATTTCACTGCCCTCATACCCGTCATGTCCAGGAAACCAAACCAATGCAAAGGCGTTGACGTTCCCCAACTACTCACTGGGAAGATGCAGTCACTTAAATACCATTTTCGAGCTTATCATGGTCGACTGAAGGGCCCTAAGAACCATCAGATCATAATCTCTGGTATACTTTATTTTTTATTGCTTAATTTCTTTACCGCCATTTGTTTATTAAATACTAATTAAATGAAATTCTGCACAAATGTTTGGCTTATTAAATTTGAATAAATTTTGTCTTAACATAACAAAAACGGAAACCACAATGCTTCTTTTTTATCTGCAAATTATGCACGTATCGTCGTCTTCAATAACAGCTTCAGGTTCAGTTTTCAGACTATGATGATTAATACGAAATAAACAATGGCAACAAAAAAAACATGTGCATATAAAAAAGACGAAACTAAAGTCACATTATGTAAAATAGCTCATTAATGTAACAATTTATCTCATTTATTCCGAAATACAAGGAAGCACAGAGAGTATGCGAAATGACAAAATATTTTGTACGTACAACAGCAGGCAAGAAAATAATAACAAAAAATTTGTTGTCTTTTTTTTGTACGTAACAATGCTTTAAAGAAAATTCAATGCCGAGAAAAAATTATTTTTAAAATCAATCGTGCGTACTGTTTTTTATACCTCGTATGGCTAAGAATTTGCAGATACAGGGATATGAGCGAAAAAAGTTAAAAAGAAAATAAAGAAAAGTATAAACGTTGATTATCGACGCGGTGTATTTACATAAATTTCGGTGTCTAGATGTTTAAAATGTACTAAACAAGCTTTATTATGCAGAGATGCCATCACAATATAAACACACAGGCACTTATCGTACGATGCAAACCTTAAGAGCAGAAGCTTGTAGCTGGCACAAGCATAAAGCTTTAAATAAGGCTCCTAAAAAAAAAGTAGGAATACGTTTTTAGCCAATATTAACAAGAAGCCAAACTGTTATAAAGAATGCGATCGATTTTATAATGTATTTCGAAAAAAGATGCATAATGTTGCATACGTCATGCATTATGCATAAACTGCCATCGATGGAAAACACCTGAATAACTTTTTTTCCTCTCGTTAAAGCGTAAAATGATGTTAAAAGATAAAAAAAAAAAAATATTAATGGCACTGCGAATGCTTATGCTTAGCAATGGGCTTAAGCCGGGGAAATTTAAATGCAATTAGTAAATTTAAAAAGTTTTGTGATAAATAAACATAAAATTAAAGAAATCCATATGGATAGAAAAGAATATTTATTTACTGGTAATAAAATAGAAATTTGTTCTTTCCAAATTTCCTTAGATATTTAACCGCCAAATAGCATCATATGTTTGGGTTAAAGCAGCAGCAAACAAAATACAAATAACAACAACATGCATGCATATACATATATGTATGTTAGTAAACAGCATTATTAGCAGTAACAACGCAATGGCAATAACTAAAGTTGTGAGTACTTGATATAAGATGCACAAGTTAAAGTTTTGCTCATAAATTACAGCCCGCGCACAACAAAACATACTCTCACTTAGTTGCGTACACATCCAAGTACAAGATTGTCTTCCTTAAAATAATAATAAAAAAAAACACATAAAAGAAATCCAAAGATAAACACAAAGCCAGACAGACGGATGGACGGACAATCCAACAGCCATGTTCATATGCAACATATCGCAAAACATATTGAGAAATGCATAAAAGTTGTACTTTCCTTATATTGTATGATTATTTGTTACAAAAAAAAAAAAACAAACAAACCGAACAGCAACATTATACTCAACAACAAATCGTTTTTACTTTATTTTAGCATCCGAAACGGCAATATAAAGAATGCGATGCCGCCGATCAGAGCGTAGTGGTGGCACGTTGTAAACGTAACAGCGGAACGTTTACAACAAGAAGCCCCAGAAAATATTATTTAATGTCTTGCCAAACTTGCCGAAGAAAAACGCATTACATATGACTGAGAATTCATCTGTTATTATTTGTAATCACAATTTAGCTCTTGTCGAACAATGAAACATCGTGTCTGAAATTCACTACAAATTATTTGACACACGCACAGAAAAAATGTTTGCTTTTGTTTTTAATTAATTAAGACCCTTAACTAATTTTTATTTCAATTAAATAGTTTAATTAATACAATTAAATCACTTAAAAACCATCAATAATATAAAACCGATGGTTTTTTGCTAACAGCTCCCTGAGAGCTAAAAAGAAAATTGATTTTAATTCGCCTCAATTAAAAAGTGTATTAAAAGTTTTAAATTTTTTTACCTCAGCAGTTAATAAGTATACAGTGAAAGCTCTCATAAACGGACGCTCACCGTCGCGTTATTTTTGTCCGGTTATGAGAGGTGTCGGCTTAACAGAGGTTCACATATATTTTATTTTAATATTTTCTCTATTTTATAATGCTAGACGAGTGATTTGTGGTTGAAAAAAATTAGTCAGAATAGATTGCTTTAACTTACATCGATTCATTTTAGTTTCAAAGTTTAGTCCGGTTTTGAGAATACATTTTATGGTGAAAAACTGATGAAGATCTCGGTTCTACAAAGTTTGTCCGGTTATGGGAGGTGTCCGATTATAGGAAGTGTTCGTTAGGAGAGGTTTTACTGTAATTAAAAAATTAATTAAAAAAATACTAAATTTGTAATTGTTGTATTTAACATTTAATCACATATTATTTCAATTAATTTAAGTATAAAACTTTAATTGACATTACCAATTTATTTACTGGTGAAATTTTAAACAATTTTTTAATTTAAATGAAATTTAATTTTTTCTGTGCGCAAACATGAAGTTTTGGGACTTACTAAATATTGCAAGTTTTAGAAGAACACTCCAAAAATGTTCGACCACAACAAAAATAATTAGTACGAGGTCTGTTCAAAAGAAAAGGTGAATTTTTAATTTTTGTTGAAAAGTATTTATTTTTTAATTATATTTCTTTTTTGAGCAATGGTCCTGTTTGTGAAGTTTTTTTAATTATTTATTTTCAATATTTCGCTAGCCAAATCTGGTGAATTAGGTGGTTGAGGCATGATTAGGCTGATGTTTTTGGCCAAAAAATCACGAACAAGCATTGCTGTGTGAGCTGGAAAAAAAAATTTTTATTTGCATATTTTGCAGACTAATCTGCTCGACTTTGGAGATAAGAGCGTCTCCACCGTGAACGAAGATAAATTTGTCATCCCATCGAAGTCAGTCCAGTCATAGCATACGAGTAGATGACACTCAAACTATGCCAAATTCTATGATATGACAAAATTCATCAGCAGTTTGCTGTATGTTTTCGTTTTATTGGTGATATTTGTTATAACATTGATATCAGAGTTTTCTATGACTGCAGTCTATATGTGCATTTCGTTCGGTGCTGATGTAGCTCATCAGTAGACCTTCAAAGAAATTTTTGAAAAAGCTAAGATTTCTGGGGCGTTTTTATACTCATATAAATAAATACGACTTATTAGCATTTTCAATATTTTTTTTTTGAAGATCTACTTTATTATTTCTTTCATTACATTATATGCTTATGCATTAATTCTGAATAAAAGATTTAGAGACTTCTTCTAAAAACATTGTTATAAACCTTTTATGAATAGCCATGAACAAAGCAATAATTATGCAATTTAACTACATTTGAAGCATTTTACTATTGTGCACTAGTGTGCAAAGTCAATCTACGTCTTTGCTGCAACTCACAGCAATTGCTAAACTAAATTGAATTTTAAGTTGGCAGTAAATGCATATTGCGGTGAAAAAGCAACGCAGACTGGAGGCGAGTACAGCTGTTGCACATTCACTCACAGACCATATTGCACATGCCTACACTTCAGCTACAAATCCTGGAGTAAAAATGCTAACAAACAGATAAATAAAATTTTATATTATAAATTGCAATGCAAAACTTTATGTGAAGCCTTAAGTAACGCCTTTATTATTTTCTCTTCTTCTATATTTCATTTTAAAGAACCTCCACAACATCTACCCTCTTTGGGGAATAAAAATATGCAGAGATAAAATAAAAAAAAGAGTAGACATGCTACACTAATAACCAGCAATATCATTCATATTCGCTGCCAAAAAAAAAAAAAAAAAGAAAAAATTCAGTTGTGTTTATACTTTTAATTTGTACGCTTTTATATTTCTGCAACACATCGAATAGAGACTTCTTTCTTTCCTTTTTTTTTCCTGTTTTGTAATTTCGCTAAAGTCTTAATCGTTTAAAGCATCGCGTATCATTTGTAAATGTATCTGTAATATAAATGACTTTAATATTTATTTATATATTTTTTTTTCTCTTTATATTTGTAGTAGTTGTGTGCATAATATGATTTTTTTTTTTTTTGTTTTTTCAATAAAGTAGTCAACAGCCTTTTTCCTTTTTATAAATGTATATATTTTTTTTTTGAATATTGTAAATTCTGCGTTGTTGTAATTTTGCATACATCATCAGAATCATGTTGCAGTTGTGCAAGTGTCTGTATTTGTTACAGAGTGTACAAGTTCTGTCTCTGTTAATGCAGAATGTGCAACAAATTATTGCAAATAAATTATGGCAAGTAAAATGTAACAAAAAAAACAATATATATATTAATTACTGCAGATACCCATACAATTTATATATAATTTTTTTTATTATTATTCTTTACAGTATTTCTCTCTTATTGTCTGTCTATTGACTGATTTTTGTATAAATGATTGTTGTAATGCAATGTATGCGTTTACTTTGACGTTGTTCACGGTACAGTAATAAAATGTGTACAATTAGTAATTGGAATTTGGTTACCAAAGAAAATATATAAAATATATTTATAAATATATAAAAAAAAAAAAGATTTAACCAAAAAAGAAAATGGCAAATTAATTTCTTAAAAAAACTATTATCTAATGCCTCTTCGACTGCTGAACAAAATATTATTAACAGTATTTATATTATTCCAATTCTACAACAGTCCAAATGAAATTTATTATTTTATAATTTGTTTTTAATTAATTTGCTTGTTATTATCTAATAGTTTGCAAATAAAACAAGAAGAAAAAAAAAATTATTTTCCCGAAATGTAATTGAATTTAAATTTTTATTAATACATTTTTTTTAAGATTAAATAAATAATAAAGTCAAATGTTTTTGACATATATAAGAGGGACATATACATATGAACTATACTCACCCACTTAAATATTCTATAACTTTGTAAAATGAATTCTCACGATTACACACTTGTTTTTCATTTCATTAAGAGCAATGCAACCTAAAAATATACAATGAAATAAAAAAACTTAAATTTGTTATTTAGAATTTAATGGAACTATAATGATTGCAATAAATCAAAAAATTTTTGTCGTGTTCAAGATCACAGTTAATTTATCACAATATTGTGAAAAATTACTTTTGATTGTGTAGCACCGGCGAAGTAAAATATTAATAAAAATGGCTACTAAACCGAAGCTTCAGCACTGCTACGAGTATAAACAAAGAACGTGCAAAAGCAGAGCTGTAAAATAATTAATTAAGCCTCCTGTCATTTATCCTACTATTCCTTTCCTATAGTTCCAACACAATGATTCGCATGTATAGGAGTCATCTCCTGAGTGCTGGTCCCAGATAAAAAAAAAACAAAAACAAAAATAAGGGAAAAAGAAAATTAATCTGGACCAAAAGTTGAGTGGAACCCATACACATATGTACATATTTTCTATATCACTACACATGTCATCAGTACTCTTTGCGTCAACAGGAGGTATTTGTAAAGTCATTCAGGTATGTTCTGTAAAGCGAATCAGCAAAAATTTTTCGTTTTTAAAACAAATACACAAACTTATGTGTTTCGTAAACCGAATTCGCATAATTTTACTCGGTTTAAAATCGAGTAGATAAGTCCGGTCGAAATTAAATCTAATAAATAACTGATGAAACATAAAAAAACAATTACCAATTTTTACTTGCAGTTTTTTTTTATTAAATTAAATCAAATTTTACATTCTGTAATAGATTTTAATACAAAATAATCAATTTAAAAAACACTCCAATATTTCTCCATGATCTTGTTAACATATGCAGATAAAGTACGAGTAGATGGATGAATAAAAACATATTTTCACTAACTCCATTAGAGAATATCATAAAAAAATCACTTTGAAATAAGAATAAAAATTATTTTGAACAAATTTTCAGTAGCTTAATTTCAATTTATTGTTAAATAAATTATCTTTAAGTGTATATTTATGAAAATAGTTTAAAATTTGTTTTTTGTTTAATTTTTCCAATATCACTAAATTTTAAATCAAATATGGCCACCAAATTATTGTTTACTTCGAAAATCAAAGCTACCCAACTTTAAACTAATTTGAAATAAGTAACAAAAATTAAAAAATTTAAGTGGCATTTGTGTAAAATAAATAAATCAAGAATCAGAATAAAAAAAGTTTTATTCTAACACCAAATTTGCATTTATTCGGTTTTGAGAATTCACTCGTTTTTAAATCGGCTCCGTTAACCGGGGGATTATAATCATCTTTTTAGCGCGATAGTGCTTAGAAAAATACATACGAGAATGATTGTTACTTTTCAAATACTATTAACAAATGTTGCCAGCTTCGTTGTTCTACTGTTTTTAGTAACGATCATACTTCATATAACCCCAAAGGTCAAACTTTTATTTCTGAATAAGCCAAGACTGTTAAAATGTTGTTAAAAGCTAATTTCGGTTTCACTCGTTTTAAAAACAGAAGTAGAAAACTTGCTACATTTTTTCTATCTAAGTTAAATTGTTTTTCTAGATTTATCTTTAGATTTAATAGAAATGGAAATGAAAATGTGTGCAATTGCACACATATCTCGGCCATAACCTGCAGAAAATTTGCTAACACATTCATTTCAAGAAACTCAACCTTAACTTCACCGGACTTTTTCTTGGATGAACTAAAATAATCAATAATAGCTGCAATTCGAGCCTCAACTATGCGGGCAGCAATGAAGAACTTTTTGCTCAGATGCCGCACCAGCATCAACGAGTACTTTCTATTATCTTCAAGACTAATTAAACTATTGTGAACAAATGAAAAGAGATTGAATTAAGTCCCATGCATTACAGAAAAAGTTATTCCTGTTTTGCTCAATGTAGCAAAATTTATCAGCCACCCTGTATATATGCCACGCTCTAAGAATGCAATTTTTCCTTTTATTTTAAATTGAATATGATTTGCTATTTAATTGAAAGATCCCAATCATAAGAAAATATTTATGATCCTACTTAAGTTTTAGTAGGCTTTTAGTCGTTATATTCCATATAATTCTTGCAATTTGTTGAGTTTTTTATATCTTTAAATTGTCTATAATAACTAAGATTCTCGTTGTAAGGATATCAGTAGATAGCTGTACTCTTGTTTTTCCAATAATTTTGTAAATAATCCCTTTTTGCAAAACTTTCTATATTCATTTAGTTATTTTCTTGTATCATTAAAATTTATTTTCTATTATCATATTTCCATGAGATCTTATTATGCAGCTACGAATGTTACTAATGCTTTTTACCAATTTGCAATTCCGTAGAATAATGTAAATCAACTACAAATAAAATATGCATTTTATCTATTATTTAAAAGTCAATATCATATTGAAGTCAAAGCGAAATATTTGCCTGAATAATGCAATATGTACAAAATATGATTTCAGTTTTGCAGCTTGTTTGTTTGGCCAAAAAGCAAAGTTATGTTATGATTTTTTCTGCCGACATAGAATATTGTCTTACAGAGAAAAGAAATTGCTAAATAAAATATTCAAGAAAGAAATTAATAAATTGTATTGTATTGTATGAAAGAAATGCCTTTTAGCTACTTTTGCCAACATTAACATTGAACAGCAATCGAGCAAACAACTAACGAACAGTGAACAAAAGCCAACAATAACAGCAATAACGACAACAGTGCACCACCACCACCACTACTACTGCCGCACTTGTGCTTGTACTTGCCGTGCAATGTTTGTTTGTTTGTTTGCTTGTTTATACATTCAACAGCTATTGAACTGAATGACCATTATATTGATGCCATTATACAAATCAATGCAATTTCTAAACTAAACACTGACCTTAAAAGCATACAACCTATTATTTATTTAAACAGACCCAGAATGCGGCTCGGATAAAAAAAAAATTGTACCATCCACAAGGTACACTTGCTTTATTCTCAAAATATCTTAAATACATATTTACATACATATATCCATACAAATATATATACAATTGTATATGCATGGACATCTGTACATGTACTAATGCTTGCATAGATAATCCTAAAAAGACTTACAATGCAAGAAACATTGGTTTCAGATTTTGCTCTATGAGCCTTTAAGCTTCCGAGTTGTATGTTTGTGCTTCTTTTTTTGCGACTTCGGCTTAACACATTCCTTGGTTCGATTACAAGAAATCTAAAAGAATGAATTCTTTAATAATAAATGATCGTTCAATAGTATTTTTATGAGGGTGGGTCAATTTGTTGGGGTGAGAAATCATAGTGCAATCAAGAAGAAAATGGAAACCATTATAAGAATTTAGTAGGAAAAGAAATCATATGACTGCTACTGGTTTTTTATGGTTTTTTGCGACCGCTGTATTTATATCCATGTTTCTAAGTAGGTTCAGGTCATAACACAATATTAAAAATTTAACAAATCTGTGTGGTCATTAGGATGGGTAAATTTCTTTGATCAACAGGCGTATAGCAAAATCAAAAATCTGCACAAAATTCTAAGAAAATTACCAGAAGAAAGTTTGACTCTGAAATCAAAACCTTGCTCCCGCCGAGAGGCTTCACATTTGGGTAATTTCAAGCCAAATCAATCATGAGTTTTCTTGTCTGCCTCAGATGTCAATAAAATTTGGTATACTTGTTATACTCGCTAAGAAACCAAAAAAGGGAAATTTTTAGCCCGTTAGGTCTACAGGGGCGGGCAATGCAGTGGCCAAAATTTCCCCCTAAAAGAAAAAAACTTTTTGAAAATTTTGCGACTTGGATTTACTCAAATGCGCATTTTGATGCCTCTCGGCAGGAGCTGGATTTTGATTTTTTTATGCTTTTTTTATTCAGCCGAGCCCTCTTGGCCCATATACGGCTAAAAGGGTGGCGAAGGCACGATGGATGGTAGTCTGCACGTTGGCTACAAAACCAAAAACAGACCTGGGTTCAACCCCAGTTTCAGACTAAAATTTTAAAATAAAAATAAACATCTCACATTTTCCTGATGTGCATTAGTGTGTCTTTGTGTGTCAATTGTTGTCGGAAGGTTTCAGTGGCGAAGGCAATACCAGCTTCAGCTGATAGCAATCCACAATCGCATCAGAACGCCCTTCTTCGTCGGTAAAAAGAGGTAAAAAAATGTACAAGTAATAATTCAGATGTTATAATAATTCAGTTATAATAATCCAGTTCTAACTAAGTAATAACTATAATTAACATATATGTAAAATTTGTACAGTGAAACCTCTCATAAGCGGACACTCACTGTCGCGGTATTTTTGCCCGCTTATGAGACATGTCCGCTTATAAGAGGTACACATTTATTAATTTAAATTATTTATTTATGCTAGACTAGTGATTTTTGGTTAACAAAATTTATTCAGATTGGACTGTTTTACCTTAGGTCGGTTGGATTTGAGGCGTGGATTTTTATAATGACTTTAAAGATTTTTCATGGGCTGTAATACGACAGAGTCATCTTTAGAAAGATGCTTCAAACGGATGCTTCAGAAGGACATATTAAAAAATGTATTTTTTAATTTTTTCTTTAATTGATAACATATTTTTGTGCAGCATTTCGTGGCTCTAAAGCTGGCTACACGAGAAGTATTGAAATTATTACCAATAATAAATATGTTATTTAAAAAGTAATTTATCCCTAATAAAATTCTAGACCCATACATTATTCTAGTAATTTTTTTAGAATTTTTCGCAGATTTCGATTTTGCTATACGCCTTTTCACCAAAAAATTTACCCCCCCTAATGTTTATACTTCAATATTTAAAATTAAATTATGTTATGCAAAATGTTAAGCATCGAAAGAATTATTTTTTGTTGTTTTTGAAAAGGCCAGAAAAAAAACAATTTATATAAGGAAATCATATTTAAAACCACAGTTGTTTGCCTTTTATATTCGTAAGAAAATAGAGAATTCATTCTTTTTATTGAATTTAGAAAACACAAACCGAAAATCTCAACTAGAAAAACAATTGTTGATAGTTTTTCCATAGAATTTGAAAAGAAGAATATGTTTAAAATAACAACTGTAAAAAAAGCAATATTTTACTACGGTATTGTTTTTAGTTGATGTTATTGAAGTTTTAGTTGTGCACAGCCACTAGTAGCTGGCCGCATCAATAACACATCTCATGGTAACAATTTCTGCTGTAAGATTTTTCAATGGATTTTTACATGTTAGTGTCTGCTGTTGTTTTCTCTCTTGTTTTTTTTTTCTTTATCTATTACATTTTTGTTCTTCAATTCTCTTTGTTGTTTTGTTTTTTTTTTTAAGTTGTACTCAAGTTGGAACTTAAAATTATGAGACCACCTTTGAGCAATTGTTATGCTTGTAAAATGATGTGTTCTTTGCTTTTTGTTTCTTTTGGATGATTTCTTTTTCTTCCAGCAGCTTTATTCGTATAAAAGTTACGAGTTTAAGAAGAGCAATACTTTGCTTTATTTTTTTTTTCTTTTTTTTTATCAACAGGGTGGACGCAAGTGTTCAGCATTCAGTTGATTTTGCTTTGACAGTTATTTGGCATATACATACGAGGAAATATTTTTATTGTCACACAGGAAAATATAAAACTAAATTTTATTGAAAAGTTTTGTAATATTAATTAAAAAATTAATTCGATTTTCCCTAAGAAAGAAATTAATGGTAACAATTAAATTGGTTGGCTCCGTAGCCTAGTGCGTAGGGTTCGATTTCCGCCTAGGCCCTAAGTCCTTTTTGTGATACCACAATGGGACAAAAACTCTGCTCTAAGTGGGGCATTCTTTTTGGGGGGTGGTTCGCCACCTAACCTAACAATTAAGTTTTAATTGTTAATATAAATATATTAATTTTCAATTAAAATTTTAATAACATAATAATGAAAAAATTGATTAAATATAAAGAAAATTTCTAAAAAATTTGTAAGAACAAAAAAAAAGGGTTTGAATTCAATTCGAATGTTTATGCGGTATTAATTTCCTAAGTACTGAGGCCAAAAATTAATTAAACATTTAATTGAATTGATTAAACTTTTAATTGTAATTAAAGGTGTTAATTAAAAATAAAAACGTTGGCTTTTTTCTATTATGGAAATGTTACTGTATGACTACATGTTCGCAAACCTAAAGTATATGGCGCCACAAGGCAGAGCCAGCTTCAGGTACTTTGTAAGCGTGCAATTCTTAATTGTTTAGTGGTCATGTGCTGAGTGCCAGTCCAAGACAATAAAGAAATGTAAATGCCCCAGTAAGTCATTGCATTTTAAGGATGTTGGACTAGTTAATCTAAGAGTGCCTTTAAATGGAGCATGTTAACGTGCAAAAACTGGGAAAAACAAATACTCTGTTGGATGGTCCTCAGCACTGACCTTCATATAAAAAAGGCGCATATTCTTCGATTTTCTAAACGACATTGTTAACTGAAGTAGTTTAAGAATTTGAAGAATTTGTGTTGAACACAACCTGAACACAAATCAGCTGATGAGAATTTTAATTAATGCGGCCACCTGGTATAAATTCACCTTTATATTAATGAAAAATTTGTCACCAAAAGGTCAACTGCCAGTTCAGAATATTGTAAGGAAATCGGATGATTTCATTGTTACACACAGTTGTTCGACAATAAATTTATCTGCCAACAAAAGAAGTGAATTCACACGGTTGTCAGGTTATTGTATGGCAAAAGTCGCCAGATTCAATGTTAAAATTTGTCAAGGGTGTTATTGTACGATGCACTAAATTAATCACATCTGACGATAACAAATGACGTTACAATATCTGGCAATTGCAATTGTTAATAACGAGTGTTCTCACGGTTGTTAGATGCCTGAAAATAATTTGTAAAAGTGTTGCCGGATACAAATTTCAAGTTCATATCGTTGTTAAACATTTTAAGACAATTTTTCTGACTACATTGTAATATCTGGCAATAGTTTTACTCTGTAGATGAGTAGATGAGATTGGTGTTAGTGGCAAATTTTTCTGTTCACAAATTGTTTATTTTGGCACACGTGTACAGCGCAAATACACAAAAAAATTCGTTACTTTTTTTTTCTTGAACCAGTGGCCAGGTGATGTCCCCATACACAATTTTGGAGTTGCACGTTTTATTAGTCTGTAAAATAGAGTTATAGTGTCTGCACTGTTATATATTTTATTCTATTTAGCCAATAGCACGTCACTACTACTAAAACATAATAAGAACGACTACTACTGTTTAAAAATCTGTATGTACCTGTACTATTGGAGCAGCCTTGGAAGTACTTCAAAATAGGAAATCAAGTGAAATAGAGCTCTAATACCAGCACTACCTCATATGTGCCCACCCTTTAGATAAAAAAAAAACAAACACCTAAATGTTTGTGATTTCAAATAAACTTTTTCTTGTTATTTGTTTAAAATTTTAGCTTCAATATCAATAATAGCAATGACCCTTTTGTAAACATGAATTCATTTTAGACCCCGGTCTACTCAGCTAAGCCAGACTGGCCCCAAAAATTAAAAGATAAACAAAAGTATTTACTTCACTGTTACGCTTCCTTGACCAAAGTCAGCTGTGGTATGTTTCTTGTATTTACTTTATGTGAAGCCATTATTGTAGTGTTTCGCTTGCAGCATCAGTTTGTGTGGTATGCACGTTACGTCTTTTTAAACATTTAATAAATGCATTTCATTTTACTGCCTTACGGTGTTAAAAGTGTGAATTTTTTTATTTTTATATTGTATTAGTACAGCATTTAGTGCTGGCTGGCACAGTCATTATATTATTATTATTATTGTTCTTTATGTTGAAAATTATTTGCTTTATTTTCAATTTTCATTTTTAGCTTTGGGTTAAAACTATTGATTTTTCTGTAGTATTTTATTTAGGGAGGTTCTCCTTTTTGTCGTAAATGGAAAAAAAAAACAATACCATGAATACTATTTTCCTTAAGATTTTCTTCGTGGTGACTGCATGTTTTCCATTGTGTTTTTCACTAAGGCTGGATATACGAGTATGTAAGTGCTAATGAATACTCGTATTTGTCTGTTGCTGCTGATTTGTTAAAAACAAATTCCTTATAAACCTGGAAGCTAATAACGGCTTGTAGTTTGTTTTAGTGGTTACATTAAACAAAAACCTCCTACAAAAATGTATTTTATGAAAAATAATTATCAACAGTGTTGTGTCAGAGGAAATAACACCCAAAAAGAAATATAAATATTTATTACCATGGTCTTAGCTGATATGCATACTCCATTTAATATGATGGCAATATTTAATATTCATAAAGTATCGCGGATTAGGGGATTAAAGTCAGCTTTACTTGACAACCCCTAAACTGGTTCACATGCAGAGTTTCGACATCAGCGCTATCCAAATCCACATCTAAAGCCGTTCGCTTACGCACAGGAGTATGAACGAGATTTCTTTTATTGTAATTAAGGGCGCCACAATTAATTTCTTTTTTTATGGTGTGTGAGGTACGGTTGAAAATACCTTCGAACTTATAGAGACCGTCTTCATCTGCGTCGAGTGGTGTTACCCCTAAAAAAATTCCCTCCTCTGGGTAGATTCCTTCCCGGGACCGCTTTCCGCATTACTTCGGGAAGACCCAGAGCGGTGTCCCAATCAGGATCGCCCCTTACTCATCCACGTCTGGGTTCGCCAAGTCTGCACCACGGCATCGGCCCGTATTTCCTAGTCCCCGTCAGAGAGGCTTCGCTTTGCAGCAACGCATCGAGGTCCCTCTTCTTAGGTAGGGCGTACCATACGTATTGCGCCACAGCGGTCGCCAAAAATATTAAAACATAAGAAGCTATCAATATTCGATAGATTGATAATATTGCCAAATACTTTCAAGTTTTAGGAAGGTGTAAGAAATAGTTCAGTTTACAACTACCGATGTTCTATGTATGTATATATATCTGCTATCTACATCCCTGCAAAACATTATCGAAATTTATAATAATAATAGTATTTATTTATTTGTATGTGCAAATCCTGCATGACAAGAATAAATCTTATATTTACAATACAAGAAAGTCGTATCCATATCAAGATTAAGGAAGCAAACAAATAGACATTAAGATGAAAATTAACACAGTTAACAGAATTAACTATATCTTGTATGTACTCGTACTATAGGAACACGATTTATGAATTTTTAATGTGAGAACTAATTAAATAAAAATTGTTTAAAACTAGTTGCGTTGCTATTAAATTGTTGTGTTTGTGGAAGAGCATTCCAGAGGCGCACAGCATGTATGAGAAACTGCCATTCGGAAACAAGGAGACGCTTAAAATTAATTATAATCCTTTTCTCCCTAATCGATCTTGCGCAAACCTTATTTTATCAATGAGGTATCGTAGCATTTCAGAATAATTAATTTTATGCATCTCGATTTTTCATGTTTAACACGTTAACAGAGCTTCGTTAAGGCAGTTGGTTTATGTATAGGGTTTAAATTTCGAAATTTATCTTCACACAGGTATTATTTATTAACAAAAAAATATAAAAAAATTTTGTTATAAATAAATTCATATAAAATATTTTCTAATAAACTTATTTATGTTTTATTTGCAGGTAAGCTTCAAAAAACAATTCTTATCTATTAAATTTGTAAGTACATTTTTCTGATACATATTTTACATATTTTATGATATTCTCCAAATTTTTAATACAAATTTAAGATGGTGTAAACGTATAAAGATTCAGTATCAACATAATTTAAACATAATTAATTAACTGAAGTTTTCGCATAGATATGTATACATTTGGAACAATCGAAAAGTTTAGGGTTCCTATGTTCAAAATTCAACTCATCAATCAAAAATTAAAAGTTGCATACCGAACACAAAAATAAAAATTTTCAACCATGAAACATAACAATCCATGAGTCTCCGTTTTACACATCCACACGTATATACGCTTGTATTTCTATTGGGTATTTGTAACAGCCATACCTAAACAAGAGCGGAAAGCGTTTTCTAGCTATCAAAAATTCTCATGCCCATACAATTTGTATGTAGCATACCGGAATACCGCGGTGTCAACGCAACGGCAACGCTTTGCTATTGGAAAATCCGATTTTGACAGTGCGTTTAGTAGTGATGAAAGTTGCAAATAAAGAAGGTGAAAGAAATAAACATAAAAAAATATTTGTTATTAGAAAATGGAGATAAGTAAATCCTCCAAATCTTCCATGTAACTCATTGTTTAACTTTTTTTTTATAAAATGCTTATTAAAAAATCGCAAACACCAATAAACTTTATTGTTAAAAATATCAGGGTTGTTATATTTATTTTTTTGATAACCCTGTTTTTATCGTTTTGACTTAGCGTTGCCGCTTTTATTTAGCTATGGCATTTCAGCGTAAAAGCTAAGCGGAAAAACGTTCCGCTTTCCGCTCTTGTTTAGGTATGGCTGTTAAACAGCTGACTACAAGATTGGCCAGCCATTTTTTTTTATTTTTATTGTACAGACGTAAATTTTAATTTAGAAAATATAAAATGTTTTTTCTACGACAGTTTGGCATTGAAACACATATTTTGTAGCGATTTTCAGAAGTATGACAGAATTCTGTCCAATTTTTTTTTTACACAAATGCACAGTTTTGTGTCATTCGCGGACTTGAACAAAATAGACAATTTTTATTCCAGCTTCATATTCAATATTCGTACTCTATTACTATATTTGCAGGGTATTCTTTTTTACGACATTTTCAATAACATAGTTGCTTCTTTAAGTACTTCTATAATTCGAAAGAGCAAGTGCTTTAAATCCACTAGTAGTCTTCGAAGCAATAGTACAATATTGAGCTAGAAGTTTCACATTATCGAGATGATACTGTATTAGTTCATGCAAATTAAACCACTGTTGTCCATTGTATGTATGTATGTCCCATTTCTGAACTTTAAACCACTATAAACAAATATTTGTCAATTTCATATAATTTTCTTGCTCAACAGTCGTCTTAATAAATTTTATAATTTTCTAACTCTAAAAAAATAGAAATACTGTCACGCAATTCCTATTAAAACATCAGCTTATTAACACATTTTCACATACATACATACGTAAAATCATATAAAAACTTTGAAAAAGTGGAAGAAACTTCAAATTAATAAGAAAATTTTATCATAAAAAATTAGTAACACTTAATCATCTAACGAATCATTTACATAAAACTAAATTAAACAATGAATATTTCATTTAAGTGTAGAAAAAAGAGAAAAAACAAACTCCCTCTCTATTATTAATTTAAAACCATTTTAACATGACACACCAGACACAACAGTATTTTTTTTCTTTATTGCTGTATATAATTTTTTTTTTCTCAAACAATAAAATTTAAACATCAATCTTTTTCTCAAAAGTCATTTGTGGACAAAAGACCTCTTAACGAAAATAATTTATAGATGGAAGAATATGTTGAAGATATTTGTTTTTTGATTTTTTGATTTTTTTTTTTTTTGTTTTTTGGTTTTTATTGTTTACGTATGTACGGACAATATTTATAGGGTACTTTAATAAATGATACCAATAGTTACTGTTCATGTGTGCGATGCTAAAGATATTAACCCTAGAAGGTTACTATTTATTTCAGTATATTGAGGCTGCTCAGACCTAATCCACAGTGAAAAGAAAATTTGAATAGTATGCAATAAATTATTTAGCACTGCAGGTCTTATATTTATAAAACTTTTAATATATTTATTAAAAAGTTTTTTCGATATTTCGCTAAACCTTGGTTAGCATCTTCCGGTAAAAAAAATGTTTTTTTTTTGAATAATAGAAAACCCGGAAAAATTTTAAGATAAATAATACTCCACATAATTTTTTCAAATCAATCCAAACACAATACTGATCCGACTTCTGATAAATCGCATGATAAAAAATAAATATATTTTTATTATTTATATACTTTTGTTTTTTTTTTGTTAAATTTATTTGTTGGGTCGAGTTTTGGTTGGCATGAATAAAAAATGGTTAAAAAATGTTTTTTTTTTCTTTTTAACAAACAAACTGACATTTATACACTTTTAATGAATTTATGGGATTTTATTTTACTTTTGTTAATTTTTATTTACTCCGATTTTAAAGACGACAAGTCAAGCTGTTCAGAAGCGAAGCCATACGCAGGCAGTGGGAGCGGGGGTTATGCGTATGTTGTTGCATGTATGTTTGTTGCCAGTACGAGTACGTGGTAGTTTATTATATTTGGGTTAACATAATGAACAATTTAAATTTAACAACAAAGAACACTGTACAACACTGTTGATTTCTGTATGTAATTTTTCTAAATTTTTTTTTTTTTTTTCTTTTTAGCCACAAGGCAAATATGGTTTAAAGCCAAAAATTCCAATGAAATATTGTACACACATGAATTTAATGCAAATTATCGAAAATCACTACCTGTATAGGCAACCCAGATAAGAAAAGAAAATGTGTATGGACAGACGCGGCAAACAAATGCAAAATACTTGCAACTCAATGTTCAAAATCGGGTGAACCTTTAGTTGCAGCATTCGACTGGCTACTACGCACATAACAATTGACTTTAAAAGTGTTATTAAGTCTTAAATGTGTTGTGTATGCATGTCCGTGCAACCATACACTCTGACACATGGCGCACCATAAATATTGTGGCAACATCAATACACCGTCTAAACATTGCGATAGACTCCATGTAAGGCGTATTACTGTTCTCGATGTTGTAGTTGAGCATTGCTGTTGCATTATAGCAAACTATTATTATTTTTATTTGTATTGTTTTTTTGTTTTCGTTATACTTGCCACATTTAGAGTTGTGTGCCTGTAGGTGGTGTTTGTTCCGGGACAGAGGCCTCTTTGTTGGCCTAAGCAAATAACACTAATTGAAACTATGCATGAGCGCATAGTACATGATTTTTTACAAATGCTCGTACACGTGTGTGGTGCATTTACTTTCTTTTGCTTTGTAAATCTCTGTGAATGCTGACTATTTACTGATAAATTTTTCTTATTCATATTTTTTTCATTTCGCTTATTTCTGTCTGCAAACTTTTTAAGTTTTTATTGTAGATCGTTTTTCAAGCTCAAAAACAATAAAGCATCTGAGCGAAACAGAAAGAGAAAAATATGATTCTATTTTTGTGGTATATTTAGTGCACATTGTTTTAAGAAATCAAGCCCTTTTAAAAATTTTCTTAAAAACTCTACCGCCTTTGTTGTTTGTTATTTGAAGTATGTGTATGTGTATGTGCATGCGTTTGTCTTCTTTTAAGCCATGGATGCTTTAAACAAAAGGAAGCGAAAATGTGATTTATTTTTACATGATTATCAACTTAACAGGAACAGCAGCAGCTCTTTTCTGGCGAGGTTGTGTATGCATGTGTCTCAAAAAAATAAAAGCAGCAAATAAAACAATGTATTATTGTTTTCATGCAACAAACTCTCTTCTTTAAAGATGTTTTTCAAAAAAAAAAAAAGAAACACACAGGGTTTTGAATATGAAAATCAATCATACATTTACACAGTTGTTTTCTTTTGAATACTAAAACACAATTCAAGTATGTTTCTAATCACAAAAGAAAAAACTTTTTAAGAAATTTTCTCTCCCCAGCAAATTTTTCTCTCGGGGAAGTTTTTATTTAAAAAAAAATTTTAACTGAGTTTCTCTATGAAAATGTTTTCCCAAACTTTCGAAAAAAAATTTTTTTTTTCTTGATCCAGCACTCAGGAGATGACCCCTACACATGCGGTGCATTGTGCTGGAACTAGAGGAAAGCGATTAAAGGAAAATGACAGAAGGTGATGCTTCACTATCTTACAATACTGCTTCTGGCACGTTATTTGTTTTTATAGCAGTGTTGTAGCGTCTCTGATGTCAAGGAGACGTATTAAATTTTTGATGCTTCGTTTTTAGTAGAAATTTTTAGTAGTTATTTTACTTCCCCGGTGCTACACAAGACCGACGAAGGAGGGCGTTCTGATGTGATTAAGTGAATCGTGTATTTCAGAAACCCCATAAGTCATTCTGTTTCCGAAAATGATTCTTTTAGATTTTGCTGTTTGTCTGATTCTATTCTGCAAGCCTGCATAAAATTTCATAAATCAGTTCAGAAATAAAGAAATGGCGGCTTGACAAAAACTTCCTGTACTTCAGAAAGTCAACAAGTCACTGAGTTATTCTTTTTCCTATTATTCTGCTGAACTTGCTGCCTTAGACACTGTAAAAGATTACATTGATGAGTTTTTTCTCATTCATTTTCAATGAAAAAAAAACATCACAATACTTCGTTGCAACTACTTTCAGAGTCTGCTAACACCGGTAACATACCTGTTGAGAAAAATAAAATAGAAGATCTGAGAAAGCTAAAAAATTATTTATCTCAAGAGAAAAATGTACAACTTTTCACAGAAAATATTATTAAATGGCCAGTACAAAAACTCATTAGAGGATAAAATGTTTCACAGATTCGCTCAGTTTTATTTATCAAGAAATTGAATTGCCATGTATTTGATATTGCAAATTTCCATTTTAATAAATTTCACACGTGACAAAAACATAACAAATTAAGTGTTGGTTACATTCTTCTTTCAAGCTCTTGAATTGTATTAAACACTTGTACGAGCACACGATTATGAAAATTTGTATAAATATGTATGTTTAATAGACCGAAAATTGTTCACAGCTCTTTCTGGATTTTAAAAAAAAAAATAAAAACATTGAAATATCACAAATTAAATTATGCAAATAAATAAAAAAAAAATTATAAATAAACAATTAAAAAGTAGTGGGTACTGCTAAATTGCGGTTAAATTTAAATATGAAATGCTAAATTTAGCTGGAAAAATGGTCACGCTGACAAGAACATTAAAATGGAACAAAATACCGACACTACAATCAAATGCTTTATTTTTTTCACTTCATGTGTTGTGACATTTATTTCGTCTCCCCTGCTCACCAAATTAAACGACATATACTATGAAAGCCCATTTGTTACGATATGGTACAGAAAACCAAGAAAACTTGACTATTGTATGTTGAAATTTATTTAGTAAAAATGATTAAATATTCTTCTGAATAACAAATTAAATTATTATTATTAACCCATCCCCATCTATTCTTGTTGTGCTATAACGCGAATGTGAAGTTTTTTTTATTTTCTTCTTCCCCTCTTTCAATACAAAATTCATGAGTTCTCATCATATAATTTTTCTCAACTTTGATTACAAATTCATTTTTGTGGTAAAATTTTTATTTACTGCAAATTGTTTTATTGTGCTGTTGTTATTTTCTACTACGGAAAGGCTATTTATTCTAAGAAGTTATTTAAGTAGGCGTGTATCATTTGCGTTATTATTTGCTTTTTAAAAACTCATATGCTGGTTTAATAACAAACAGTATTGCTTTAGGGAGGGAACAGCTAATTTCTATAATTGAAATTGATCTTCATAGGAAAAGAATATCATGTATTTTATATGAAAAAATAATGAAGTAATGGGGAATAAGTTCATTCTATTTGTTTTAAATGGAGGTATATACTTACATAACATCCCGATGCTACTAGTATTTATGTGTTTTAATATGTTTTATTGAATAAAAAACAAATACGAGTATATATACATTTATTAATAAGTTTCCAAATTCTTGAAGGAGAAAAATTGGCAAAAAGAAGTCATAAATTGTCTATTATTGTTGTAGTCATAATGTTTTAATAATAATGACCGAATGATTTATTCGTTCATTTATTAAATGTTACACTTATAACTAAAATTTAAATGGTGGTCGATTTGGCACTACGCATTTCAGAGAAAACGCATTTTGTGGCCGAACTGTGGAATAAACTTTCTGCTGAGTTTTTTTTCGTAACAAGTCCAGTTTAGTGAAGCAGCTCCAAAATAAAAAAAAACCTACGTGATAGAAAATTGCAAAAAATAAGAAAAAAAAATATAAAATAATAAACTTGCGGCCAAAACATATTTGCCGAGTTATGGGCCTCTGAAGTTTTCGTATATAAATGCGATTCTCTACTACATTCCATGAACGTATATGGGCAATATTGATATCATTTAAAAGATATTGAAAATATCTTTCCATATATTTAAAAATTTATTTAAAAATACTCAATACTAAAAATTAATGAAAATTTCCTGTCGTGTTGAAGTTCACAGTTAATTTATCACAATATTGTGAAGAAATTATTTTTGCGACTTTTTACAATTTTTCTGTGTACAGCACTCCTCTTCGTCAGTATTTGAACAGTAAAACAAAGGCGAAGTAAAATAATAAATAAAAATATTACATCTAAATTAACAAGAGAGACAGCACAACTTTGCTTTATAACTAAGACGCAACTACAGAGTTGTGCCAGAATTACGGCCGTATTCATAAAAAAAGTATTTTCTCTTTCAAATACATTTAATTAAAAACATTTTAAGCCTTTTTAAATTTTCGTATTAATATTAAAAATATTTTAACTAAAAATAATTTTTTAATATTTTGCGGCAACACTACTTTTTTTACTTGTCACTTGCATCTCAGTTCTGCAAAAGAATGATTATTAATTAACAAAGTACTCGTTCAGAAATTTATAAAATATTTATAAAATAAGAAATGCATCCCAACTATTATTTAATAAAAAAATAGAAAATATTGTGGAAAGCGAATCTTTGGTAGAAGTGTTATTTATATGAATATTTTTTTTTACCGATTAAAAATCTTTCGAATAATGAGTTTCATTTTATTTGTTTTGATTGTTTACACATCACTAATACTCGTACATTTTGTAAAATTATCATTATTAAGAATGTTTATTTACGCAAAAATGATTAACGAAATAGTATTACAGTTTAAAATTAAATAATAAAAACGAATTTTTTTTATTTTGTATTTTGCATGTCTTTTATCCCAAAATCACAAAGCAAAATATTAACAAAGTCATTTTTAAAATTAGTTTGGACATGGGTGCAACCAATTTTAAAATTTTTGTTATTTATAAAAGGCTTTTTATGCTAAAATTATTTTATGAATACAATATTTGCGAAAACCGTTTAAAACAGATTTGAAATGCTGTTTAACATTTTTATGAATGCGGCTATTTATCTTCGCACCACTTTCACCAACTATCTATTCTCTATACCATCCCTGTCTATATCTAGTTCCAATACAATGTATTGCATATGTAGGGGATTTCCCATTAGAATTGGCCCAAGATAAAAAAACAAAAAAAAACTATTTGAAGATCTTTGTAAACCATCCAAATTCCTACTACTTCTAGCATTTTGAATTATTGCGTCTACCTTCGGTGCAATACAAACCAAACATTGAAAAATATATCGTCGATTCTGTCCTCTATTTTCCAGAAAATGTGCTTCAATCCAAAGGCCTCTAAGCCATTCAAATTTGTTATACAGCACTGCACAAAGTCAAATAAAGTAAAAGAAGAAATTTTTATGAAATTCTTACTTTTATGTTAAATGATGCAGAGATGCATGAAATCAACATGATACAACAAATTAATTTCGAAATATACGCAGAGAAAAGACGCTTTATTTAATAAACTCGAATGCTGGCAAGAATTAAAATTGAGATAATAATCTCAATATTATAAACATTTGCTGAATTATGCTACCCCGTACAAGGGAAACCATATATGTATATAAATATTACATAATATAAGTATGTATGTGCATAAATATATGTATGTATGTGTATAAAGACGGTGAAGAGGAAAACACTAGCAGTATTTTAACATCAAGTAAAAAACTAAAAAATAAAAATAAAAATCTTCTGTTGTGAGGAATTCATAAATTATGTATTTTGTGGCTGTTGCAGTTCATGTTTGTTTTAAATATATGTATGTATATGTACATAAATGTGTACACTCCGGTTCACTTATTTAAAGGCACTAAAAATTTCATATTCAGCAGCCTGTATCCTTTGCAATTTTTAACCGACTGCAGAATTTTAAAATGAAGATTTAAGCTAGACATCTTGAGATAAAAAAAATCATGACAATAGTGGTTTCTTTACTGAAGAACTTTTTTTGGGCAATTTATAAAAAAAAGTCCAAAAATGTGCAAAAATTTTTGGTTCACGTGCACTTTATTATTTTTTTATTTTTTTTCAAGTAAGCGATGATTTTTTGTAGGGAGCGTTTTTTACAATTTATTGCATCTTAATCATTTTACGAGTCAAAAAATTTTAAATCTATGTCTAGCTTCCATTTCATGGAATTTTACTGCCTTTAAATATGTGAACCGGAGTGTATATCTATATTTTCATCCACCACTGTCTCGTGAGTACAAAACCATGAAAATACGCACAGATGTTGGTGTATTGATTATTGATTCATGCACAAAAATAAAACAGCCAAACTTCAAAGCCCTTTACAAACACCCATATACCCACAAACAATAGAAAGCAGTAATAAGAACTAAAAAAAGAAAAAAAATAAATAAAAATAAGGAGGTCTAAAGGAATAACACATTCTGCATTTAAATATGTATATAAACTAAATTCAATTAACGAATGGCAATAACGAAATAACTCATGAAATATATACAATTTATGACAAGATTTTACTGACATTTCATCGTCGTTTGCCCATTAGAGCGCTATAGAGACACACAATAATCAAGCATACATATGTAGATTTATTGATGTATATTTTCAATGTCACATGCAATGACTTCTATAAATTATCCAACACTTACACACTTACATAAACACGACATTCTCTTCTTAAGGGTTTATTTTACTCATGTTTAAAGCCGTTTGCATTTTATAGATTTGATCTTTATTTCAAAAGCGCTTCCCAGATACTATTGCAGTTAGATTTTTTATTTAAGATTGGAGTAGGAGGAATGACAAAAAATAATAAATAAATTTATACGTTTAGTGAATGATGATTGATTTCATGCCAAAAAGATTTTCATCTGAAGCCACAGTTGGAATAAAATTGCTAATACAAAGAAACTGCAGCCAGCCAGGCAGCCAATGACTCTCAACTTTGTATGCAATTCAAACATTCATTTGGCAGTATATTCAGTAAACGGTTATTGGCCGGCCAGTGGTCTACAACAAAACGTTGTCTCACTTAACTGAACATTTATAGTGATATAATCCTGCCTTTATGTTCCTGTTGTTTGTAAATTTACTCAGGTTCTTTGCTTCGTTGTTTGACATATTGAGGAGTTATGACTTCAATGTCAAAAACTAACGACTATATTTTTTTTCTCTTTACTTTTCTTAGCATGAAAACGAGCAAAGAATTTGTTCCTTAATAACAGAGTTATTTCATGTTCCTTTTTCTTTTTTTATAGTACAGCCCTAAAGTATCTGAATTTTTAATTTTATCACTTTTAATTGACGAAATATTTCAAAAGAATTGAACTTCCAATATACAGCATTTAGGCTATTAAATGTTTTGTGATTAAAATTCAGTCCTTAGGGAATTTGAATTTGAATAACATGCAATTTCACATCATTTCATTTTAAGTTTAAGTTCACTTCAAGCTGGAGTCTTCAAAATCCAAACGTTTAATTCATTTAGAACTTATGTATGGAAATGATAATAAATAAAAAATTAAAAATTAACAGCTTTTATTATAAATTCTGTACATGAGTTGACGGTGTGAGTTGTACAAACTGCTATATAAAACAAACTCTAAATGAAAAATTGCTGCCTGTTCCTAGAAGACGAGTGAAAATAGTCGTTTGGCCATTTATATTGAAAAGAAAAACAATTTGAGTTTTTATTATAGTTTTTCAAACGAGTGTTTTCATATTAATTAATTATATAAGCTTTAAGTCTCTCTTATAAATATTTATTTTCAATATTTCGCAACTAAAATGTGTACCATCGTCAGGCCTTTGTGTAGGGCTATCCACGTTTTTCTCATTAAAAACCCCAGATTTAGCGGAAAAATTTTTAAATTGCCAACAGTGGTTTTTATATTCGCTAATAAATATTTCACTATAAGACACCATATTGTTATGTGTAGAATGGGTAGAAAGCGCCTAATAAAGCACATCTTAAAAATTTAATGCGTCTCCCTGACATCAGAGTCGCTGCAATACTGTAATAAACAAAAAAAAAGTATAAAAAGCAGAGTAATAAAATACTGAAGCAGACATCTCTTGTACTATCCCCTTCCTCTAGTTTCAGCACAAGGCATCGCATGTACAGGGGTCATACCCTGAGTCCTGGCCACGATAAAAAAAAGTTGCAACATTATAAAAATGATTATGTTGTTTAGTTTAAAAAGAAATTAAGAAATCTGTCTTACCGGCGCATCATCCCAAATGCTTGGGAACATGAAATATTGCGGTATAAATTATTTGTCAAAATTATATGCAGCATCGCTTTTAGATTCTTCTGTTTAAAGTAACATTTACTTCATTATTAAACGAGTATCTTTAAATATTGGTTAATTTATTGCATAAAATTTCAAAGTATTCGTAAAAAAAGGCCATACAGTTATATTAAGTACTAGCTAAAACCCGGCGTGCTTCGCTGCACTTATTTAAATTAAAAAAAAAGTTCAATATAAAACTTATGTATATGAAATTATATTTGAAATTTTTTATTTTCTATTTTATCTGAAATAAATATTGAACTTCTATGATTATGACGTAAACGACGCCCACTTATCCAATTCCGCCCACTTTTTGACCTATGATTTGTACTGACCATTAAGTTACGCAGACGAAATACAGAAAAATTGACTTTAACCGTTCTCAAGATTTAATGAAATCAATATTTAGTTTGTATGAGAGATACCACGCCCACTTCTCCAATCCCTCCCAGTTTTTGACTGATGATATTTTTAACTACGAAGCCATTTCTCCCAAATTCTGAAGATTGCGCTTTAATAGTTTTCAAGAAATACAGAAATCAATATTTAGTTTATGGGGGAGGTATCACGCCCACTTGTTCAATTCCGCCCACTTTTTGACTGATGATTTATTTTAACTACAGAGTCATTTGGACCATATTCAGAAACTTTCACTTCAACCGTTCTCAAGATATACAAAAATAAATAATTACTTTGTATGGGCGTATCAACACCCAGTTGGAATTTTTGATATAAAGAGATATACAGTGATATCAAGAAAATCAGTTTAGCCATTTATAAAATAAAATATATATTTAAGCGTTTTTCACTGTTTATAATGACACATAGCAAAGTATGTTTATCAAGTAGATGCAACTCTACACCAATATAACAATAACAACAACAATAGATATTTTGTTTGTGTAAAATATCATGGAGATTGTCAAAAACAGCAGACTACAATAGCACTAAAAATCATATTAATTGCTTCTACAACGCTCTCTCAAAATAAAGAAGAATAAATAAAGAACAATTTTTATTTGCGCGTTCTCTCAAAGTAAACAAATAATTAAAAATGATATTGGCGCGCTTAAAATGTAAAAAAATTTTGACAATCACGCTGTATAAAACAAAAACGAGCAAAAAGTCACCTGATTAGTTGAGTCTACTTGTTAAAGACGCATCATACTGAAGTCTTAAATTTATTTAAAATAATTGTACACTCTTCTATGAAACAATAAATAAAATACACATTGCTCCTTCTCTGCCTTAATTAAGCGGACATATTGTAGTTACTGTATGTATTTGATTCATTTTTTGTTACATTTCATTTTTGTTATTCCCTACCCTCGTTGTTAAGCTTCGTTAAACTTGTGAAATTTTGTAGGACTCTACTAAGAAGACTCCCTTAAAGTATGTAAATGCCCTTAAGCTACAATCATACAATGCTAGGAAAGTGCCACACAACCTTCATCACTTCTCTTTCGTTTCTCAATTTTTCTTAATATTAAAAGCATAGAGGGAGAGTAATTCATGGCTACATTTTTCTTTCATTGTTTTTTATTTATTTTATTGTGGCCAACACTTGCTTACATCTGGTTACATTACGTTCATTGTTGTACTAGTGCATTCATTGGCAAATGTCAGCCCTTAAGGTGTTTATGAAAAGAATTATAACAGAATTATTAACATTTTCTTTAAAAAAAAATTCATTACTATTTGTGTTGTTTTGAGAGTAACTTGTAAACTGCTGATTATAATCACAAAGATAAGAAAATATTTTAAATGGCTGCTAATGAGACAAATAGCCTCAAGTTAAGAAAAAAAGAACTAATAGAAATTATTACAATACAACAAAAGTTTCAAAAGTTTGCAAATAAATTAGTATATAATAGACTAACAACACTTGTTAAACTTTGGAAATAAAACAAGTATAAAATGAAAAAAAAAAACTTTAATAAAATAAAAGAGCCAAATAAAAGAGTATTCATAATATAATTAAATCTGTGTAAAAATTTAGGTCTTAAACAGATAACAGCAACGAAATCGTATTAAAATATTTTAATGATTTACGGCCATTTTCACAATCTCTGATTAAAACTTAATTGGAACTTTAACAGTCGATTATGTAAAAAACTATTTCACAATGTGTGATTAACTTTTAACTGACATCATTTACTGAAAAAGTGACTGTTAAATTTAACCGAGCAAAATGTGACGGTTAGCAATATAATCGACATCTATGCATAGATAATTGTAATTGATAAATACAAAAAAATGTACACATGTTAAAAACGATTTTAAAAAAAGGAAAAGCAACACTTATATTTTTTCAACGTTTATAATTTTAGAACTTTGAAACATAAAAAAGAAATCTTGCTGTGAGGCTCTACAAAAAACTTAAATAATAAATAAAAAATAATAATAAACAAGAAAGTTATGCAATTTTTACACACAGGCGTGACTTTTGGCTCACCCTGTATTTACACGATTATAAAATATTATGGTTTTATGACAACACAACATGATAGCATAACTTGGAAATTCGCCAATTGGATACGTTTACCTGGAGAATATTTGAGTTTGGTGATGCAAGAGGGCAAATAAATTTATTCCGGTTGAAGCGCCTTGTCGCTTTGGTCAACAATAATAATTAATAATAATGACGACATCATAGAACGATTAGCAGCCACTTGTATAGCGTAGATCAGCAGTCCGGCAGAGGTTTATTTTAATTAGTTATGGCAGTAGAACATAATGTGGTGGTTTTATTGCAAAATATTAGCATAGCAAAGCCTTACCTACTGACCCCATTCTTTCGAGCTCCCATACTAAATCTTTCTTTATCCTTCCGAAATTTATCAATTTATTATATTACACAAATATAAATAAAATAATCACCAATGTATGTCAAACAAAGCTGAACTTAATACATCCATTGGCAACAATCGATTTTGAGCGAACATATGACAACAACATACAGCTTAAACCTCTACTAGATCCATCGCTTTTGATAAAAGCTTTTATTTACAAATACTCGTAACTATGTATGTATGTGTAAACTTTTTGTCTATTTTTTTTTCACCATACATTTTATGTTATTTTGCTGCTGTTATTATTGCGCTGTACAAATCTCTAGCCCTCTATCAGTGGTATTGTCTGCGTGAATAAACCTTTCATTCAATTTATTTTTTCAGTTCATTGTTAAACATATTTAGGGTATTCGCAAGGTAGTCGTAAAGTTTTAAAATAATAACACGAAAATATATATATGCTATGAACAACCCGTCATAATTTAGTGTGTTATATCAAAAAATTAATTCAGATAAGATAAAAGAAAAAATCATTTATAAATATTCGATATTAAAATGCTAAACAGCAGTGAAGAAACTAAAATAATTTAAATTTTAATTTATTAAATAAGAACTTACGTGTAAATCATGTAAAAATTCCATTTTTAATTAATATTATAAAATTATGCTTTTGGCACACAAAATTTGTGAAACAAATATAATCGAAAACAGCTGTTACTAGTAGTGATATGGGCTGAAAAATTTTTTGGCACCGGCTAGGGGATAAACGTTAAATGGCTGCCAGCCAGATAAGTTGCACACACCAATCTCTTTTACAAAATTCTTTCTTATAAAAATGTAATTTAATGTAAAAAGCGAACATTTTTTAAACATTTCTTTATTCTTATATCATTTATAAGTAGCGGCGGCTTATAAATGTTATAGTCGGCTCGGCTGAAGAGTTTCAGCATACGACTCAGATTTCTACTGTTATATCCTGACAAAACAATAAACATGGCTCAAAAAGTTTTATTAATATATAATTTTTTTGTTTGAAGCACAACAATGATTTGTTTAAACTATTTGAAAATATTAAAACATTATGACAATATGCCTTAATAACAGACACTGTGAATACCCCAATTATCTTTATATCAGCTTACAAATACATTTTTTAATAAACATTTACACATAAAAATAAACTAGAGAAAAAGTAAAATATAGTTTATATGATCATATACGTTCGTATATGCATATACAAGTATTTGCAAAACAATAATACACAGAAGTTTATTAAAAATCATGACAGTCGCAAATGTATGCAAAAAGTATGCATAAAACTTGCTCACAAAGAATTAAAAACATGTATTTATAAAAGTAAAATAAAATAGAGTAATAAAAAATTTCTCCAAAGTTAACTCGACATGTAATACGATGTTCAGAGATTCACTTTTATTGAGATTTTTCCAATAAATGCCATTATTGGGCTCAATATTCTTTAAAAAAATGTAAATGGAAGTTTTAAGTACGAAATTATGATAAATATTGAGTAAAACTTGAAATACAACACTTCTCACAAGTATATTTACAGCGAAGTCTGTTCAGGGAAAGGAAAAAATTCTGTACAATTGCAAGCCAAATGTCAAAAACAAAAAGGAAAAAGAGATGACCAGCTAATTATACTTCCAAACGTAGTTTGTTTCCGCTTTGAAATGATAATTGACTAAATTAAATGCATATATGTGAATACTAAATCAAATTGTTTAAATTATCTTAATTAATAATACTTCAAAGATAATGGAAGCTTGGTTGCCCGGCAGCTCAATGAGTCTATCAAACTATAGAATTCATATTCGATTCCAAGCACCGACTTCTCAGTTGCACTACAACGCCCTAATTAAGATTTACAACACAATAATTCAATTGTTTGTGCACACATGTAATAATAAAAAAATTTAAAAATTATTTAACTGCGAGAATTGGATCTTTTAAAATTCAGCATTTGTACTAAAATCTTTGCAAAGAGGAGGGTTTCTCTACCGAAATTTATGTTGATATTGATGTGGTTTAAATAAGACTGTGCAATTTACAATTACGGAAAGAAATAATAATTCTATAAATCTATGGAATTAATGTGAGATGCATCTTCCTCTTATGTGGATGTAATGACAAAGTACTTCCTTTAAAATTACTTAATATTTCTTACATAGTGTATAATTGCGTAGCAAAATAAGGCATGCAAAAGAAATAGTCAATGCATGGGTTCTATTGCTAAGGAACTGGTTTAATTTAGAGGAAGAATGCATGATTTGAACACAGGGTTGTCATTGGCGAGCACGTGTTCATATTAAACGAAACAACTCGTCATTTAAATGAATACATAGAACCCATGAACGGTCCATGATTTTATTACGTTTTAGCATGTCTTAATGAGCTCCTGTAATACATTTAAAAATTTATTTAATTTATAATTACAACAGGGCAGTTGTTCAAATGAATTCATCGCATCGTCTTGTTACCATTTCAAATGGCATTAAAATTGAATTCAGATAAAGAGCATCGCTTAAGAAGTCATGAAAATATCACTTCATAGTGAATGCATTTACTTTTTTTTTGCTGGGGTGCGATGCATTGAGCTGGAACTAGAAGAAATGGATAGAGAGATGGTGCAGCTTCACTATCTGAAAACTTTGTTTTTTAGTAATTATTTTACTTCGCTGGTGCTGCACAATACCGGCAAAGGAAGGCGCTCTGAAGTGCCTGTAAATCGATAGCAGCTGAAGCAGGTACTGTTCAGTGACCATGCCTTCGGCACGGAAACCTTCCGATAAGAAGACACAAAGACACAAAGACACATTATTCCAGCACATCAGAAAAAATGCGAAATATTTTTTGCTTTTGTAATCATCGTTCAGACTAGTTCCGCAATCGACATCCTCAAATTATTAATTTCTTATGAATTTTTTTCTTATTTATTTTTTAACTAGAACTATTGTCCTGCCTTAAGCACATGCTTTATAGTTCTGTTTTTAATTAAGTAGCATCTATTTAGCACTCGAACCTTCACTAATTTTTTCTTTTGTATTTTTTAAAATATGAACATATTTTGAGATTGCGTTCTTAATTTTTCTTTTCTAATAAATTTTCTTTTAACTTTTAACATAAACAAAAATATTTACAAAGTTTGCCAAAAAAAAGCTTGAAATCCGAGTTTCCCAATAGGGAATAAAACAAGTAGCTGCCACATGCTAGTTTCTGTTTGCGTTAATAACAAACTCATAAATTTTTCTTAAAAATTAAGTGCAAATTTTTCTGTGAACACAATAAATAAAAAGAAAACAGCAATTTGAGTGTGGCATACAACTGATTAGAAATACAAAAGCAAATAGTTTTAATTTCATTTTAAATTCGTTTGTTTTATTTTTATCTATAAAAAGTTCTGTATGCCTGCACGTTCTACTATTTGACCAGCAAAAGTTTCAAACAACAAAAAGGGATATAGAGTAAATAGCAAGCAGCCAGAGAACAGATAGTACAGGTACCATAAATATTTTAAACTATTTTAAACAAGTGATAATAAACAAGAAAAACATGGCCAAGCAACAATTATAAATACATATTTGGTGGTAAAGAAAAACTGTTCCTTCTACATACAAATGTTGCTTGATGGTTAGTAAATTCTGACGAAGTATTCTAAATGATTCAAGTTTTTATTTCCTTTATTTGTTTGGCTTCACTTAATTTATGAAAGTAAATTGTTAAAGAAAATATACTTTAGACAACGTACAGATGTGAATACGAGTAAGTAAATGGCAACAGGAAATATTATTTGTAAATGAGAAAACAAAGCTCTTTTATTAGGTCACTCACTACAAGCGCACGGGTGAAAGCACACAATTCCAATAAATTATTTAATTAAATGTAATTCTTGCTGGTTTCTTATAAGTGTGTATGTAAAAAAACAAACACATTTACGCACATACTTTAACAAGATCCTACTCAAAAATAAAACCTAATTGGTTTTACTAAATTTGGCTTATGCAATCACGTTATCTTGGAAAGAAAATGAAACAATTTCAATTAAAAAAAAACTTAATTTGTTAAGAAATTGTTTAATTTCATTTATTCAGTTTTTGAAATAAATATGTGATTTTTGTCATTATTTAGTGTTTCATTTCACAGTTATTTAGTGCTTCTCCAAATTGAAGGATCAGGCAAACGTAAAAAGCAGTATAGGTATCTTCACCACATGCTTTAATGGGTAGATCTTTTTTTTTTTTTTTTATCTAGGATCAGCACTCAGGAGATGACTCATACACATGCGAAGCATTGTGCTGGGAACTATAGGAAAGGGGTAGTAGGAGAAACGACAGATGGTGAAGTTTAATTAATTATTTTGCAGCTGTGCTTTTGCACGTTCTTTAGTTTTTTTATACTCGTAGCAGTGCTGAAGAGCTTCGCTTTAGTAGCTATTTTTATTATTATTTTACTTCGCCGGTGCTACACAATACCGACGAAGGAGGGCGTTCTGATGTGATTGTGGATTGCTATCAGCTGAAGCCGGTATTGTTCAGTGACCAGTGACATTGCCTTCGCCACTGAAACCTTCCAACAACAACTAACACACAAAGACACACTAATGCACATCAGAAAAATGCGAGATGTTTATTTTTATCTTATTATCTTATCTGATCTTATTATGATTAGACGTATGTGCATGACACGAATATACTAAACGGGTAAAGTTCAAAGATTTAATTTCAAAAACCTATTTTATATACCTACATAAAACATACATATACATTTTTTTCATATATATTTTTTGTATGATTAATTATGTTTGTAACAGTCATATGATATTGTTTTAACTCATTCCTGCTGAATGTGTATGACGACAGTAAAAAAATTCTAGTGAGGTCCAGATTATAGATTATGACTTCGACTTACGTTTTTATTTAGAAATAGAGATTGATTCGTTCAGAAAAAATTTAAAAAGAAAAAATTTTGCCGTGTTGCCTTTATCTTCCATATAAGTAAAATGGAGATTTTTTCTATGTCGGAAAATGTTAGGAAAAAGCGTTGCATTACAAAGAACAAAGCGAAAAGCCAAAAACTCCCACCCGCTGTATAGATAACTTTAGATAACCCCTATAGAATGTAAAAAAGTTAAAATTCGTTTGGAAATACACTTGTTCTACTCACGGTGCATGCTGTAAATGGGTATTTCAATACCCAACAGTCTTTAATGAGTTTCAAATATAACAATGTTTTCTATATGAAAAAAAATTCATTTCAGGTGCACACAAAAAGTCATATATTGGATTCAAATATTATTTAAAATAATAGTATCTTCAATGAGTTAAAATTTTTCAAAGGCAGCTACATTTTTTTTTTATCTAGGACCAGCACTCAGGAGATGACTCCTACACATGCGAAGCATTGTGCTGGAACTATAGGAAAGGGATAGTAGGAGAAACGACAGGAGGTGAAGCTTAATTAATTATTTTTGCAGCTCGTTCTTTGTTTATACTCGTAGCAGTGCTGAAGCTTCTTTAGTAGCCATTTTTATTATTATTTTACTTCGCCGGTGGTACACAATACCGACGAAGGAGGGCGTTCTGATGTGATTGTGGATTGCTATCAGCTGAAGCCGGTATTGTTCAGTGACCAGTGATTATGCCTTCGCCACTGAAACCTTCCGACAACAACTAACACACAAAGACACACTAATGCAATATCAGAAAAATGCGAGATGTTTATTTTTATTTTAAAATTTTTGGTCTGAAACTGGGGTTGAACCCAGGTCTGTTTTTGGATTCGTAGTCAACGTGCAGACTACCATCCATCGTGCCATCGCCACCCTCAGAATATTTATTTTCAGCGTTTTTCGTGTTTTGTTCACAGTGTGCCGTTATCAGTAGATTTACATTTTTTCTTTGATTCTCTATTTTTCAAAAAAAAATTTAGTTATTTTTGAATAACTGCATTTACATTTTGTATTAAGTAAAGAAAGGGCTTCTCAGTAAAAAAGCACTTTTGAATTTAAAAATCACGACACGTATTTTTTTGTTATAATTGCGATTTTTTTATTGAATTGTAAAGAAGATGTGTTCTTATTAAGTGTGGAATAAAATATCTGTCATATGGCCCTCAACTTGCCATTACTCTATTCATGAATTTTTCCATAACTTTTTCACAGTTGATATCAGAATCAATGTTTTCATTAGACTAACCGGTACGCTGACGCACAATTGTCTTACTGTCCATAACCGGCTTGGTTTCTAAAGATTTTTTGATCACTCTTCGAATGGTTGACACATTAGGTGCAGTTTCTCGACACAAAATTCTGCGAAGTTTGCGAACGGTTCAGCATAACTTTCCAAATATTTGTAATAAATTTTTATAACGCATAGTTCTTTCGTAAAGCGCTCCATTTGTAATAGTCACAATAAAAATATGTGGCAGCTTTCAAAATGCAGACTTGCCACTTGCATAAAAATAAAAATTACACCAAATTTAAAAAGTGAATTCTTACAGGGTGTCTCAGTGTTTATAAATAACTGAAAATATTGACTGTAAAGGAATTCTATAATATTTTGAGTTGTTTTTTTTAAACATAAAAAAAAAATAAAATTTAATATGATATTTATTCATAAATAGGAAATTTTTTTCACTAAATTATAATGAAGGAACAGGGACTTGGAGTAAGACAATTGAGATGAATGTGAAATCTGTTATATATTCTTGTCCAGCTTCGGCCCCAAAAAAAAAATATTATATGTTCGATTTGTGCTATACAAAAAACAACAAAATTTCTTTCAGTCAACTGTGTGGCATTCATTCATGTTCAAAATTAAGGCCTAAAAATTAATGTCACAGTGACCTTAACCCCACTGTTCAATGACTTTCAATTTAAGAACAATATGTGCGAAATCTATATGAAAATTATTTTCGCGTCTATATTAATATGATTTAAAACCCATGTTATAAAGTGTGTGTTTACAGAGCCCCACATATTAGACACCCTTCTTAAGAAGGGAAGCACTATTTGAGGTCTGGCTTTCCACAGGCACTGTGTGGAGGCACTGTAATTGCATCCATATGGTGATACCTCTGTCCGCCGAGTGCAGGGCAGTCGCAAGGAACGTGTTCAGACCTCTCAGTATCACTTTCACAAAATCGCTAGACAAACAAACCAACACAGATGTAGTTCGATGTGGTGTACCCAACATGTCCTAGCTCTTCATTGCATGGCCTTCGGCCACCACACCAACGCCACAAAGGTGACTATGGGTTTCACCACCGTGTTGAATATCTACTGCAAATTAGTTTGAGTTATTTTCGGACCCAAATAGACCCCAATCTCATTTAGTATTGACCTCTGTATGACCCCATTTAAACCATACTGGCAAATATAGTATTCATATTAGGAAATTAAAAAAGTTTTGGCACTGAAAAAATACATTCCATAACTTAAGTCTAATATTTTTTGTTTAAAGTAACTAATTTTTAGTGTTTAGTGGTCGGTTTTAAAAGAACTTTTCGTAGTGAAATAGTATATAAATATATTTTCCTTGGATTTTGCTATTCTTGTGTTTCTTCATTACGCTTTGCTTCCCATCTTATTTTCTATTTCTCTTTTATCTGTATCGAAAGTGCGCTGGCTGCTGCAACACACACTTGCCGTTCTTAACTAACACAATTGATAGCTTCATTTATCCGTTTTCAATAAATTTTGCACAAAATTTAATTTCCGCTTAAAACCCCTGTCTCTAACCAAAGATACCGAAACAAAACCTTATGGCCAAAAGTGAAGGAAAAACACAAAATATATAAGAAACAAAAATAACAAATAAATAGAATAGATGACATTAGGAAAAGCCATTAAGGTCTTGCTTTACTTTTATACCGAAGAAAAAAATTCCGCTGCCCATTATTACGCTTTTTTTACCATCATTTTTAGTTAAACTCCAGTAAGTGTATGCCGAATAAAAGAACTCTTAAATAAAGTTCAAATTAAATTTTCAATTTAAATAAATTTATCTATAGAATTTCGTTTAAAGAAATTTTAATTTTACGGAAATTTATCTTGGATTCATTAACATCACTTTTACGGCGATTAAACACAATTGAACCTTTTAAATGAAATTATCATCAATAGTAAGTAAAAAATGTTAATGGACTACCTCTCAGCCTGGCCAAAAAAGAGAGCCAAGCAGGCGATTACAAATAAATACACCTTTTGTTAACGAGACTATAAAAGGCAAATTATCATAAATATCAAAAGTAATCCAATAATTTTTTACTTAACTAAGAAAAAACCAATGAATAGGTGCTTAAGGCTTAAAGAAAAAATTATAATAAAAGAAGAGAAGAAAAAATATTATAGTGAATGCTTTTATAAAAAAAACAAGAAACCAAAAAAAAATGGAACGAGAAAAGGACTTTTAAATGAATAGTGTCTGTGCAATCAAAAGAGATAGTGAGTGGTGGTAGCCATAGTGGATGTAGGTTCTTTATGCCTTTGCATAATGTGTAAGTCAACAACAATGTTATTAAGGCCTTTTGTCGGTTTGTTTCACACACACACACACATATACACACATACACACACATTTCTGGTGCAGCGGTTTTTCGTTTGTTTATAATTGCTCATTCAAGGCATGACAAATTTAATGTGCTGTTACGTTAATTTTATTAAATTAGAAATTTAATAGCAATTTGTACTCATTTTAGATATTTCTTGAATCGAGCTTTTGGGTTGACTTTTTTTAAGAACGAAGGAACAACTTGTTTTCGGTGTCGGCTTTACAAACCACACCTTAACGATCATGTGTTCTTTATCCCACAGTTTTCGTATCAATTGATCCGGACAAAGCGGATATGGTTCTCTTCGCCAACATATAAGAGCCGGAGAAGTTTAGGTTAACCAGGCTTGTCGGAGTGGAGTTGAAACCAGTTAGGGAGGGAAGTTAGCTGAATAGTAAGATATCATGGGTGAGGAGCTCTAAGGAGAGGCTTAGGATGGCGCGTTCAATGCGTAATATGCATGCAGGTGCTCTATAGGCAGGATTTGGGGCCAACAGCCGGTGCTGGTAAATTGGATCATGCCAATGCTTTTTTATTGCTGTACGTTATGGTGGCAGGTGATGAGAAAGACCAGTAATAGGAGATTACTAGCGAAGGTGCTTCCCACTGGGCATTACGGGTGTCATGAGGAGCGGCCTTCAAGCAGCTCTCCACTTTCTATCAATAGAGGTATTCGTGTTGGAGAGGGTGACAAGAAACTTCCTTAGGCTTACATAGCTGCGGTTGGTGGAGCAGATGACTGTGGGCCACTCGGGTATTTTAGCGAAGATGGATGTCGCTGTCCGTATCTGTATCACTCCTGTTTGTACGGATTTTAGGGGTACTGAGATCGATTTTGGTAGGATGCCTCAAGTAGTTGTACAGGAAAAGGTACAGTGGGCTCATACGGATAAACTATTTGAGAGACTGATGGATCAAAGACAGAAGTGGGCACGGGTTCTGTTGTCTGCGTCTTGGGGTCTGATTTGAGAAAATCGTTTGGGCGTCCGGACAAGTGCAGAGTTTTTCAGCCATAGTAAGCCGCTGCTAAAGGCATTAGGGGGAACTCTGTGTGATCGAAAGTGGTTAGCGAATGCAGGGGGCCTTTACTGATTTGATGTGTAGGTATAGTAGGTCCTAGAGAAACGACGGCACCACACTTTTGTCTTAAGCTAAACTAAATTGCAATTAAAAATATAAAATTCTTGTTCTCTTCACTGCTTTCAACTGTGGTAGGTACGAGCACCAAGTTCACCATTGGCAGTATATAATTTCACCTCTTTGTTGAATTATTCAATTTCTTTTTTTTCACTTAAGAACTCATTTCTATGGTTCGATTTACTTGTGCGTCTAGTATGTGTGTTTGTTTAGTAATTATTATCACCTTTTGCCATTGATTATTTTATTCAACAGTAAAAATATTTTATAAAATGAGTGGACATTCTCAGGTATATTTTTAGTGAACTACACAGATATTTTAATATTTTTTAATTTTTGCGGTTTTCAGTTCAAAATTTATTTAGCAGGGAATTATTTATTGAACATTAATTATATGAATATGGTTCACTAATTTTATTTCTTTTCAATATATTAATTTTATTTCCCTCTATTTTTTCTACTTCAGCTCAAAATCCTCGCATTATTGAACATCCTATGGATGTGGTGATACCTAAAAACGATCCATTTACTTTTAAGTGTAAAGCCGAAGGCAGTCCTAATCCTTCAATACAGTGGTTCAAGGATGGCTATGAACTGAAAACAGATATTGGGTCACATCGCATTTTAATGCCAGCGGGAGATCTGTTTTTTCTTAAGGTAAGGAAATTTGAAATTTTGAAGAAAGAAATTTATAAATATTTTTTTTAACTAAAAAAAAGCTTCCTTACATAGCTCGAAATTTCCTTACATAAAACGAAATTTTTTTTTTTAAAAATATGATAAATTTTAACTGCCTTATTCATAAAATTTTTTTTGGATTTATAGAAGTTATATTGATTGAATTTTGTATGTGAAATGTGTCCTTTAAACCTTTTATAAAAATAAAAAAAAATTTATGAATAAGGCAGTAATACACAACTTCGTTTGTTTATTAAAATTGTGTGGGAATAAATTTAATTTTTAACAAATTTTTAGAAAATTATTTCAAAAACATATTTTAAATATTAAATATTTAAATGTAGTTTCATCAAGTCTTACAACCGTATGCATTATAAGTTGCAGCAGGTTTATAAACCGTTCATAAGCAAAATTTAAATAAAGTTGTATTTATACATAGCTTTATGAATACAACTTTTAAAAAGTTATTTATAACTTTTATGCTCTTGAATTAGAATTATATTTTAAAATTACAATTAATTTATATTTTAACTATTTATTAAACAATCCAAATGGATTTGAATTGAATTTTAAAATGATTTTGTATGGAAATTTTGTCGTTGAACAAATTTCAGATTTTTTTATGAATATTTATATTAAATTAACAATTTTTATTATTGGTTTTTAATAGATTTCAATGATTTCAATTTGTATTACAGGTTATTCATTCACGCCGTGAGACTGATGCTGGCACTTACTGGTGCCAGGCCAAAAATGAATTTGGAGTGGCTAGATCCCGCAATGCAACCCTACAGGTGGCATGTGAGTATTTGTCTTGTATTGCCTTCCGGCTTTCAAATTATATTCTGAGTACCAGGGCAGACATAATAGAAAATTGTTCCAAGTTAGAAATGTATTTCTTTTGTTTATTAGTGGGATAGTGTGAATGAAATGTGTTATGAAAAAGAAAAATAATACCGTAAAGCAATTGATATTCCATAAGACTTAACCGTTTTTAGATTTTTAGTTTCTTTAAATAGACTGATTCTGATAATTGATAAGATTATTAAAAATAATATTTTGCATTTTATCAGGTTTGTAATGCCGGGTGTCTGGAAGCAAATTTATATTTTTAAATGCGATTATTTCAAAAAGTAATAAACGGTGCGGAGGCAGGGTGGCACCGTTGGAATTATCGATTGTGCGGATTTGTCAGTCACGATGTCGCAGTGGTCGATTGAGCACCGCGCATTCGCTGTGGAGACATTTTTTAAGAGTAATGTTTCTTACGTAATTGCACGTCGACAATTTTCTTCAAAATTCGGTATTCGACGAATAAGTGATGGACCGAGTGTAAATGGAATTTCTTCCATGGATGCAGAGATTCCGCGCAACTGATTCGGCTATGAATGCCCCACGGCCAGGGCCCATTCAATCTTCGAGCACTCCCGAAAACATTGAACTGGTTGAAAGCAGTTTACGTGAAAATCCGCGACCTTCAATACGTAAAAGAGCAGCTACACTGGGACTTCCAAGAGCGATTATTCCTGAAATTTAAAAAACGGATCTGAAGGATCTGGATGACATGCTCTTTAAAAAATAAAATCCGCATTTCCATTCTATCGTTCAATGCTCTTAATAAAACTTTGTGTCAATTATCACGTTTTTTTATTTAAGTTTGAAAATATAAATCTGTAATATTACTTTATGCTTTTTGCCAGTCGCACCAAAGCGCATTAGATTTCTTTCTCACAAAGTCATATTTTTTTAATCGTAAGACTAGTCTGAAACGCCCTTTAAGGACATTTTATTTTAATTTTTCCACGTCAAAATTCACACATCTTTATTTAATTAAAACTTTTCTTAATTTGTTTCGATTGTCAGTTCTGCGCGATGAATTCCGTTTAGAACCTCAAAACATTCGCGTAGCTCAAGGTGAAGTAGCCCTGATGGAATGTGGCCCACCCAGAGGTTCACCCGAACCACAGGTTTCATGGCGTAAAAATGGCCAAACTTTATACTTAAATGGCAATAAGCGTGTGCGTATTGTGGATGGTGGCAATTTGGCCTTACAAGATGTACGGCAGTCGGATGATGGACGCTATCAGTGTGTGGTAAAAAATCCCGTGGGAACTAGAGAATCTTCTACGGCGTTTCTCAAAGTGCATAGTAAGTAAAAAACAATCCATTCCTGTTGTTTAATTAAACTTAAATATCAGCTGATATGCTGTTGTATGTCAGAAAATAAATTTCATTCTTTGAAATTATTAAACTTTTATTATTTCTTAAAATTTTAGCTCGCCCATTCTTAATACGTGGTCCACAAAATCAAACGGCTGTAGTGGGTACATCAGTAATATTTCAATGTCGCATTGGTGGTGATCCATTGCCGGATGTCCTGTGGCGTCGTACCGCCTCTGGTGGCAATATGCCATTACGTAAGTTTTTTTTCACTTTATCACTTTCATTTGTGCAATTGTTGTTAATAGCAATCCATTTAAACTCGTTTATAAATTACCTGCGTCGTACAATACTAGGCTAGGAAAGGCTGATTGTTGGTACTGGTTATTGTTTACAGAGGCAAGAAAAATAAAAATTCCCAAATCAGTCTGTCCGGGAAATTGTAGCCTTATTTTTTTTGTTTTGTTTGTGTTTATGTGTAATTACTTTAATGTCTATTTTTGTTTATTTTACTTTTGTTTTCGTTATTGTATGTTTGTTGAATGGTTGAGTGTGTGCAAACGTTTGTGGTCGTTCTCTGTTTGTTTAACCATTCTCTCATTGTCAATTAGCCGGAAACCACATAACACAGTAAGCGGTCATCTATGTACGAGTATGTGTGTATGATACCTTTCTATATATGAATATGTACATACATATGTATCTATGTATGTGTATATGTGTTACCTTCCGAAAACTTTTTCATAAACTACTGTATCTGTTGTATCTATAAATTAAACTTAAAATTGTACTGTGTCTGTATGTGTAAATGACCGTGTGGTTTCCAGATTCAAATGTCATGTTAGTTTTGCTCTTAACTTTATTGAGGTACAAAGGGAAAGTTTTTTTTTTGTGTTCTTAAGTGAAGCACTTTTTCATTTCCAAATGAAATTTGCCAATTGGTTCTTTCATTGGCCTGAAGAGTGTGTGTGTGTATGTGTGTGTGTGTGTGAATTTGTAAACTTAAGCTTTTTTACCTTAATTAAAAAAAAACGAATTATTCTTTGGTGGTTATTAAGGAGCTTTCTTTTTTTTGGCAATTTGAAACTTTGGGTTTTTTGATATTTGAGAATTGAATTGCGTTCCATAATCTCAATGTGGATTTATGCGAAAATGTAATCTTTTCAGGTTGAAATGTTAATCGCTGTGGGATTAATTAAATTTAATGCCTTTAGAGTTTTAATTTAATAAATTTGTTATTTGTTAATGAGGGCCACTTGGTTAGAAGAATTATAAAATTAAATTTTCTTTTTGTTTTTTTAAGTGCTTCAGAGATCAGCAATTTTTTTTTGATAGTTTTAATTACGCACAACTCTCATTATTTCGTAAATGCAACATTTTTGTTTTAAAAAATATGTTCATCGAACATTCGAAGGGGTTTGAGTTCAAAGAGCCATTGTGTTACTCGCAGTGTGAGCTGTGGCTCCATCCTGTTGGAACCATACTTGCTGCTGGTGTCCACGGTTGGCCTTAAAAAATTTTCCAATATTGTCCGATATTTAATACCAGTGATGGAAACGGCGTCACTGTGTTCATTTAAAAAACAAAATATGGGCAAATTATCCTTTCCGTCGAAAAACCGCACCAAACGGTGTGTGTAATTCTCGCCGTTGAATTAAATTATGAAGAAAATTATGATGTTCTCCTTTTCTTTTGAAAACTCTACGAAGCTCTTAAGCTTGTCTGTAGAAACAACCAGGGTCTAAGCTCGAATCGAACCCGCACCTCTATATTGATGAGACTAATGCTTATGGAAATAAAGTTCAACGATTTTGGCACGTTGTTCAATTGTGCACTGTTCCATTTTAAATTCCACAAGTCTTCTTCACAAAATACTGCAAACAAAAAAAAAATTATAATAAAAAAGTTATAAGGAATTCAAACACTTTTGCCCTTTTTGGACCACCCTGTGTAACAACTTTTAGCATGTTTTAAGCATTTTTTATTAATGTTGAAGAAAACGTCGATTTATGAATTAAAAAATTTTTACCTTTTTTTTTAGCTCTTTTTTTGGCCGATTTAGCTTTTTTAGCCTTTTTTTTTGGCTTTTTTTCCTTCAGCTGCTGGCAACAGTGATGCGTACATGTAAAACTTTGTTTTGTAAGCCGACCCTATAGGTACATAAATGTGAAAACTAGAACTTCGCATAAGCAGATTTCAGATTTAAAAAAACACGTATTTGCTCTTGTATTCTGATCATAAGTTTACATAAAGTGGAGTGCTATTAATATATTTACATATTTGATTCATTGAATATTTGAATTGAGGAAATATATTTCCAATAAAATGTATTTTCATTTCTACTAAAAAATTGTTATAGGTCGGGTCAACGTATTGGAAGATCGTAGTCTTAAGCTGGACGATATAACGCTTGAAGATATGGGTGAATATACTTGCGAAGCTGACAACGCTGTTGGTTCTATAACGGCTACTGGGACTTTAATAGTGCATGGTAAGTAAATAATTATTTCTAATAAAATTTTACACAAACAAAAAAAGTTAACATCCCTGGGAGATATTGTCAGAGAAAAAATTGTTCTCACAAAAGTTTTATAAATTGTCAATCACATATTGTGAAAAATATTCATTAATTTAATTCTATTAATTTTTTTTTACTTTAGCCCCTCCCAAATTTACCATACGGCCGAAAAATCAATTCGTTGAAGTGGGCGATGAAGTGATATTCGAATGCCAGGCAAATGGTTACCCCAAACCCTCCGTTTATTGGTCTTTGGAGGGAAATAGCTCTTTGTTTTTTACTGGCTACAAAGATAAACGCATAGAAGTAGCCGTGACACCCGAGGGTCGTTCAGTACTTTCCATATTCCGTTTTCTGCGAGAGGACTCTGGCAAAGTTATTGTTTGTAATGCTCTCAATGCTGTGGGCAGTGTTAGCAGTCGCATAGTAGTCACTGTGGACACCCAATATGATATGCCACCACCTGTTATCGAACATGGACCAGTTAACCAGACATTGCCGGTAAAATCGTTCGTTACATTGCCCTGCCGAACAGTGGGCTCTCCCACACCACAAGTACAGTGGTATTTAAATGGTATACCAGTCGATGTTATGGAACATGAACGGCGTAATATGTCCGAGTCTGGAGCTTTAACTGTTATCGATTTGATAAAGAGCGAAGATGAAGGCTTGTATACGTGTGTTGCCAGCAATCGTAATGGGAAATCATCCTGGAGTGGTTATTTGCGTTTAGATAGTCCCACGAATCCAAATATAAAATTCTTCAGAGCGCCAGAGTTGTCGACTTTTCCCGGTCCGCCAGGAAAACCTCAAGTAGCCGATAAAACGGAAGATTCTATTAGTTTGACTTGGACGCGTAGCAATAAAGTGGGCGCCTCCAGTCTGGTGGGTTATGTGGTGGAAATGTTTGCTAAAAATGAAACAGAAGGTTGGCTCCAAGTGGCTTCCCGAGTACAAAATACTACCCATACACAAGTGGGTTTATTGCCGGGTATCAATTATTTCTTTTTGATAAGAGCCGAAAATGCTCATGGAATATCGCTCCCCTCACCCATATCAGAGCCCATAACAGTGGGAACGGTAAGTTTAATTTAACTGCAAAATTATTTTATTAATTGAATTTCTATAACTCCGTTTCCCTTCGCCATTTTTGTTTCATTGTATTCGTGTGGATTTCATTAGAGATACTTCAACAGCGGCCTGGATTTAAGTGAAGCTCGTGCCAGCTTATTGTCCGGAGATGTAGTTGAACTTATCAATGCCAGTATAGTTGATTCCACCAGTATGAAATTATCTTGGCAGGTCAGTATTATTTGCTTGTTGTGTTTTTTATCCTGCCTTTTGAACTTTTTCGAAACTTTATCTCGAATATGTGTGTTTAATTTCCTGTTTTGCTTTATTTTTTCTTCTACCAAAGATCATCAACGGCAAATATGTTGAAGGGTTTTATATTTACGCACGTCAACTTTTGGACACTGCTGCTGACTCTTCGTCCAATACTAATCCATTAGTAGCCGCTGCACGTAGCAGCAGTAGTAATTCCCGTTCAACAGCTGCCTCTTCATCTGCATTGATTTCAGCTCCAAAGCCAAATATTGGCAGACGTGATGGTACGCAATATGTGATGACTTCATCCACAACCCCATCTACTGTTTCACAATCGACCGCTTCTTATATTGGCAGCACGTCGTATCGTATGCTGACCATTTTGAATGGTGGTGGCGCTTCATCTTGTACTATGACAGGCCTTTTGCAATTTACTTTATATGAATTTTTCATGGTACCCTTTTATAAATCGGTCGAGGGTAAACCATCCAATTCACGTGTGGCCAGAACTTTAGAAGATGGTAAGTGTGTCGTTGTATATTTATTATTATTGTTTAACGTTTCGTTGGATGTTGTTTTTTTATTTATTTCTTTTTTTTTTTTGTTGAAATATTTTTTAATGGGATTTTTATTTGGTTAACAAAACATTGTTGAAGGATGTATGCGCGCGTGTGTGTGTGTGTGTGTGTGTGTGTGTGTGTGTGACTTTTATCAAAAGGGATTAATTTTATTTTAATTAAAAAGTATTAGAATGGAAGGCAAATATTTAATACTTAATACGTGCATTATTTAACAATTATGAAAAATAATTTAAAATTAATTGTTTGAGAATATTTAGAAAATCCTCAAAAAAACATTCAATGGACATGAAGTTTGCATATGACTAAAATGTTTATTCGTATTGCAAATCATATTTACACGGAAAAAAGTAAACTCTAGATTGAATTTAAGAACACAAAGATTCGATTCACAGGTGAAACTGTTAATGATTTTTAAAATTTGTTTATCCACAATCGTCTCTAGAGTTTTAAATCCCTATGTTGGCTTTAAATTGTGTAATTTATCGGTTATTAATTTACAAATTTTAAATGCAATTTCTTCAAAAATGTTTGCATATATTGTTTTCATGCAGTTCATTACCTGTTTTTAAAACTTTGTGATTTTGTAAAAATATAAAATTTCAATCTACCTTAGGGTTTCAGCTCTTCCATTTTTTTGTTGTTGTGAATATTCAATTAATATTTTTTGCTTTGTATATGAAGAAATTTATGAAGTCTCAAAAGTTTTGCCTAAGATAACGTAGAAAATCTAAACACATGTTTTCATGCGAGTTTCTTTTTAAAGATAATTTAAACCTGGCAAATACAGCAAAGAAACATATAAAAAGTATAAAGTTTATGGTATATTTTACTCCTTTTAAAGACGCCAGAAGTTGAGAAAACCCTTAAAAACAACAATGTCTGCTGTAACTTTCCAGACGTTTTTTGTCACATACAATAACAAGCCATTATCTATGTTTGCATTACGTTGGGAAATAATTAAAAACAAAACAAATAAATGTTACTTTTTCCCAGGAATTTTCTTCTTTTAAATCGTGTGTTTTGTTTAATTCTTTTTTTTTTGTTTGTTTGTTTGTTTGTTTGTTGCTTTTTGTTTAAAACAACAGAAATCCAACTCATGAATGCATCGCAGAAAAGAAAGAAGATTGCAAAAGCTTCGATAATGTAAATCATTTATATATTTTATGATAAATATGAATAAAGCATTTCGTATTAATAATGAAGAGGACGAAGGACCCTTTTGAAATTTGAAATTTTTCAATTAGAAACATATTCCTTCTTTCAGGAAAAAAAAAATTATGTTTTCATGCACTCAGACAGACTGCACAAAAAACTTGGGTGAGAGACTTCGCAAATCTATTCTGATAGACGGATAGGGAAAAGGACAAAACATACAAAATAATATAATCAATAAACATAATTAGACAAATGATGAGAAATCGCACAATGCGATTAAATATAAAATTCTCGATTCATACAATGATGAGCTTCATTAGCTCACTTATATTGACGAATTTTTTAGCAGTATATTTTCTGTAGAAAGTAGTTGGTCAGAAATTAAAAACCATTTAACATCAAAATATTTTAATAGGAACGGATTTGCTCTAAAGGGGCAGTAAGGAAAAACCTTTCAAAACTCTGGGTCCTCACAGAATTATAAACTTATGACAACAATATTTACTATAGTTGCTAAACTTCTTAAGAATATATTTAGAAATTAGCCGCACGTTGACTACAAAACCAATAACAGTCCTGGGTTCAACCCCAGTTTCAGACTAACATTTTAAAATAAAACTAAACATCTCGCATTTTTCTGATGTGCATAAGTGAGTCTTTGTGTGTCAGTTGTTGTCGGAAGGTTTCAGTGGCGAAGGAATAGTCATTGGTCACTGAACAATACCGGCTTCAGCTGATAGCAATCTACAATCGCATCAGAACGCCCTTCTTCGTCGGTATTGTGTAGCACCAGCGAAGTAAAACAACGAGTATAAACAAAGAACGTGCAAAAGCACAGCTGCAAAATAATTAATTAAGCTTCACCTACTGTCGTTTCTCCTACTATCCCTTTCCTATAGTTCCAGCACAATGCTTCGCATGTGTATGAGGCATCTACTGAGTGCTGGTCCCAGATAAAAAAAAAACCCACTTCATCATATTACAGAGTTAAAATTTTAATAATTTTTAATAAAAAAAATATTATATTCAGGTATGTGATCGAAATCGATAGATTTGAAAAGTAAATCGTCTCTTGAAATCGACAGTAGTGTGATGAATTTCGATCGATTTCATATTCCATATTTGTTTCGTTTCCACATATCTTCTCTAAATACAACTGTATGAAATCTAATAATACAACTGTAAAATGTGTAAACGTATGTGTATGTGAGTGACGTTTGTCAAATATTTAAACAAAATAACAAAATAAAATTTGTATCAATATATTTTATCATTTTTATTTATAAAATGCCTTGGAAGAAAATAATAGGACGAATAGCGAAAATATTGTAAGAAAACGTTTAAAAGATAAATCGGATCCCTTAAATTTGCCAGATGAAATATGGATATTTAAATTTCACTTCTATATTAAATAGTATTTATTTAAATAGATTTTTCGAATATTTTCTTAAATAAGGACGGATTTATAATAATTTTTTTTTTTATTTTTTTATTTTTTTGTATATTTCCTTTCATTTTGTTCAAGTAAAATTAAACGATTTGAAAACGAATTTAAACTGGCATTATCGAAATGCGTCACATGTTAAAAACGTCTTTTTTTCAATGAAACAAGATGGAATATGAAATCGTCACAACAAATCGTCACATACAAATTCATCACACTATTTGTCGATGTCAAAACGTTTTAACGCCAAAAACGATATTCATTACATACCTGATTAACTGAAGTTATAAAATTAGAATCAAATAAAAAAAAAAAAAAATTATTTTCTAAAAAGATCAAAAATTGATTTTTTTTTTATTTATTTATTGGAGGGTGGCATTATTTTCGAAATATTTAATATTTAAATAACCGTCTCTAGATTGATTGCAGCAGTCGATCCTGTTGAGGTAGTTTTCGACCACTTTTTCGCACAACTCAGGCGGTATCTCGGCGATAACTTAACGATTGTTGGTTTTCAAAAGCTCCAACGTTAGTGGACTGTCCACGCAGACAAGGACTTTGAGGTAGTCCTATACAAAAGTTGTAAGGGCGCCAAATCGCATGATCTTGCTAGCCAGTTGATTCGTTGAGGAAGAAGCGTTTCACCACAGTGTACACAATCCAAAAAAAAAATTCACAATTACAATTCAAACATTACGTAAATGAAGGTTTATATAGCTTCATATTTGTCCTTCATTTCACATTGAGCTTTATTCGCTGACGAAGGAGCTTTTGGCCACATCTCTCAGAGAATTCAGAAGGTCATTACAATACGATATGTTTTTAGAAATGTATATAATTAAATGAATTTATATTCTTCAACTTCCTTAAAGCACAGTTTGTAATATAGTGGGGCGTGCCTAGACGGCTACATTTTTCCGGCATGACCAATTCTTCAAAATGTCAAAGAAATGGTTTGTGTCTTGGGAGTTAAATATACATACATATGTATATGTATATATCTTCACACATCAGGAATAATATCGTCTTATTTTTTGCTTAAATTTATATCCATTTTTGTCGTTTTATTTTTGTGCTAAAATTAAAACAACAAATTCAAGCAGAACATACTCCAGTGTTCTTTTAAAATACATCGAGTTTTGTCATATGTAATGCATTCGCCACTAGTCCTACATACTTGAGTCTTCAGTGAAACATGTCTAGGAATATTCAGTGTATGGATGGCTTAATGTAAAAAAGGTCTATCTCAATTTTAATAGTTTTTTCAGTCCACTGCCCTGAACTCCTTCCAAACAAAACTCGTTGAGGCATGTTTCCAAACAATGGACTTATAGAAACGATTAAAAGCTTTCCGTATTTACAGACTGTGTTTAGAAAACGAAAGAAATAATTGCTTCGTGTATTTGCATTGAAACAAAAAAAACAAATTTTAGGAATTATTTTGTTTTTTTTTGTTGTTTTCCATATACATACACGATCTAATTTCTTTTCATTTTCTAAAAACAGACAGCAAATGGTCTTTCTTCTATGGTCAGGCTAAATAATAATAATTTGCGATATGCCTTTTTAATATTATGCCATCGATGTACACCTTGGCAAATGCTCAACTTTAACATGTTGTTAAGCTACTTGAGCACAAGGAAATGCAACCACAGATACGTTTACCTTTAAACCCTTAAGGTATGCAATCTCACGTTTTTCTATTCAAGCAAAACTTGCATAGGGTTTCATTTTGTTATGCTTTTATTTGCAGTCCTTTCCTTTTTTCTATTCCCTGCTGCTACAACAATTTGTTTTGCTGACTGAGCGTGCATATGTAAATGTATTGTATATATACGAGGTGTGTTCAAAAAGTTAGGTGGCTTTTCAAATTTTGCGGGCTACCTACAAAAAAAAGCTTTTTTTTTTTGTTGTTGTGTTGGTACATATGTCGCGCACAAATGTTGAGAGTTTCAAGATTATTTTTCACGGATAAAAAGGTTAAAGGCGTTTTGTTGGTCTCGTAGATTTTTTATTATTATAAAAAATGGAGCAAAGAATGTGCATAAAATTTTGGTCTCTGACGCACCATTAGCAGCATGTAGTGGGACACATCTGGATCTCCCCACATTGCCGGAATAAACAATTATTTTCAAACTTTCATCAAATGTAGTAGCGCTGTTAAGTGGTTAACAGTGCTCTGTTAACTAGAAAAAGAGCTCCGCTAAAGTAAAAAGTTTGTGTCTTGGGTTTTTAAATTTGAATTTGTCTTCACACACATAAAAGGTTTTAGTTTTTCAATTATTTATTTTCTTTTCACAGCTTATATGTTTATTGTATTTCTTTTGTTTTAAGTTCTTGTTTTGTTTTGTTTATGTATTGCGAGCTTATATCACGAAATATGCTATACGTTCAATAGATATCGCGTGATCCATGATCCATGATCAGGATTTAAGAAAATTAGGCCATTCTTCTTTCTGGATCCGATTCATCAATATTTCATGCTACACGTTCAATAAATACCATGATATTGGTGCTCGGGACAATATAAACATTGATGAACAAATAATTTTTTTTTTATAAAAATGCAGTCACCTAATTTTTTGAACACTTCTCGTAGATATGTATGTAAATGTGGAGGTGGATACGTGTTAAAATGTTTGCTTTGTTAAAAAAAGGAACGTGTAACGTTCTCTGTCAACTGTTATCACATGCTGCAGCAATTTGTATGGAATTTAAACAAAAACAATAAACAAATATGCATTTCGATGTGAATACACACAGTAACAAATGTCCTTGTACAATTGCTATTTTATTGTTAAATGTATTTTAGCAAATTGGTAATGCAGCAAAACAAAATGATATTGACGGAAAAAAACTTTTATTAAGGAAACGTGTGTTTTTTTTATAAAAAAGAGAATAAAATAAATTTTGAAGGAAAGAAGTGCTGATTTAACGATCCCGCGAACTAAAGCCCTCATATATACCCCACCCCCTGTTCTGTAAACCGAGTCAATTTAAAAACGAGTAATTTCTCAATACCCAAGTATTTGTTTGTATGTGGAAAAACGAAAAATTTTTGCGGATTCGGTTTAAAGAACGTACCCGATAGTCTATATAACAGTTTGTAATGTTGAAAGTATACATGTGTATGCATGTATGTAAAGGGTGTCCCAAAAAGAACGCCAGATTTAAATTTGGAGCCATTCGAAGTGTCATTGTTTGACATGTGAACAATTGTTATTGTTTGCTAGTAGAATGTACGAGGTTAGTAAAAATCGAGTGCTACACGAATGAACACCGCGTTCGCATTGTGAAATTGTTTTACCAAAATGGTGAAAGTTTTGCGGCTACAGTTCGCAAATTGCGATCAATTTAGGGTCGCACTGTAAAGAGATTAATGGATAAATTTGCCGAAACTGGGTCTCTTAGTGATGTAAAGATAACAACGCGCCTTCGACCAGGTCGATCGACCGAAAATGTCACAGCTGTACGTGATGATGTCGCTCAAACTCCATCCACCTCAATTCGACACCGAGCTCAGCAAATTGGTGTCTCCAAATCCACTATGCAGCGAATTTTTACGAAAGATTTGCATCTTCATGCATACAAAGTTCAATTGACTCAGGTACTGAAGCCAGCTGACCATGGACTGCGAAGTTCGTTAATTGGGTGTTGGAGAGACAACATGAAAATGCTGATTTTGCCGATAAAATCATCTTCAGTAACGAGGCCCATTTCCATCTTGATGACTTCGTCAATAGGCAGAATTGTCTCATTTGGGGTGAGGAAAATCCTCGAGTGATTCACGAGAAGCAAATGCATCTTCAACGTGTCACTGTGTGGTGTGGATTTTGGGCTGGAGGAATCATTGGACCTTTTTTTTTATGAAAATGAGGCAGGTCAAGCGCAAACAGTCAATGGTGTTCGGTATCGTGAAATGATAACCAGTTTTTTCGTGCCTAGAATTGAAGATATGAATATGGAGGGCATGTGGTTTCAACAAGACGGCGCCACATGTCATACAGCCAGAGAAACAGAAAAAAAAATTGAAATCTTGCGTTCTTATTGAGACACCCGTTATATGGATACCCATGAGATCCATTGCGTAAAAAATAGTTTTCTTTTACGTAGATAAATGAGGTCATTATAAAAGAAAGTTAATATTTTTTATAACACTTTTAGTATCCATCCTACGAATTATTTTAGCATGATTTCTAATATAAGAATTTAATAATAGTATGAAATTATTTCAAATAAATACTATTTAAAAACAAGCAGTATAAACATTAAATATGTTAAAGATTCCAGCGCAAAGCAAAACTCATGCAAACCTTTAAAAGTGTCATTATCGACAACTAAAACATTGCGCTGCACTGATGCAATAAAAGCTAACAAACGTATACTAAAGCAAGTTATATTTGAAAGGATAACAGATACATTTATACATAAAACACTTGCATACAATTGTATTTACATTATTAAGACAATATACTAGAAGAACAGCATAGAAAGCAACAAGACAAGCAAAATAAAAGCCATTTCCAACTTAAATATTTTGTGTTTTTTTTTAATACTTGTGTTCACTTGTTTCATTTCATGTTGTTGGGGGTTTTTGTATATATGTAAATGCTCTTATTTGTTAAATACACCTTGAGGTATGCTCGCATGTAGGAATATGTGTGCCAGTTGTGAAAAGACTCAATGTTTACCCAAAGAAATTACTTTGCATTGTTTCACCTATAAAAACACAGTTAGAAATATGACCCAGCAAACAATAAATGGTCTGCATTTTCTTTTTCTAGTTTATAAAGGGTGTCTCTGTAAAAATGCTCGTCATCATTTTAAAATGAAAACACGTATTTTTCTGTTTTAGTTGTGATTTTTTTTATTGAATTGTAAAGAGCACATGTTCCCATTAATTATGGAATAAAATATCCTTCAAATGGCTCATTACTCTGTTCATGCAATTTTCCATGATTTTCTCACATAGATGTGACTGTATCTCAATGCTGACACTTTGAATGACGGATTTGAGTTCAAGAATTGTTTCTGCCTGTTTCGCATAAAGCTGGCATTTCATAAAACCCCAAAGAAAAAAATCACATGTCGTTAAATCGTATGATCTTGGGTGCCAGTTGACATCAGAATTTCTTGAAGTAATTTGTCCTTTAAATCGTTCATGCAATTTAAACCGATCGCGATGTGGCAAGTGGTGGCGTCTTGCTGAAACCACAGGTAGTCCATATCGGTGCCTTCCAGTTGAGAACACAAGAACTCCATTATCACGTTCCTGTAATGAGTTCCCTTCATAGTCCCTGCAGTTTTAGCCTTCAAAAAAGCTACACGGCGTGATTAGCCTGCCAAAAATCAGCACCAGAAAGTTGCTGCTGCTTGTGGGTAAATTTTTTTCCCGTAGATTGATTGCATGCGCATTTTCTGAGCCACAAATTCGACGATGACATTGGCTGAAGTAGTCTGCAAAACCCAAAAAGTCCTGGTTTCGACTACAGTTTCAGACTAAATCATAAAAACATTTCGCATTTCTCCTGATATCCATTAGTGTGTCTTTGTGTCAGTTGTTGTCGCAAGGTTTCAATAAGGAGTGGTCACTGAACTGTACCGGCTTCAGATGATACCAATTCACAATCAAATCAGAGCGTCCTTCTTCGCTGGTATTGTGTAGCACCGGCGAAGTAAAACAATTTCTAAAAATGGCTACTAAAAACGAAGCTTCAAAATTTAATACATCAGAGGCGCTGCAGCATTGCTATTAACAAAAGACATGCAAAAGCATACTTTATACTTTTGCTCTAGTTCCGGCATATTACATCGCATGTGTAGAGATTATCTCCAGAGTTGTGGACAAAAATAGAAAAAAGACTTCTGTGTATTTACGAAGCCATTCAGATGGAAATGCTCTTCATCGGAGAAGATTCATTTTCCGAAATAGTTTTTTTTATATTTTTTGTCACAATCAGAACGAGCCTTTTTTTTTGGAAAGCGATACATTTTTAATAATTGAAAACAAAATATGTGACAGCTGCCAAATTTCAGAGTTGCCAGTTGTACAAAATAAAAGACGCTAAATTTAATGAGTGCATTCTTACTGAGACACAACTACTGTTCATTGCTAGAAATAGGGAAGAATCCCACTGTTGATAGTGGCGTATTACATAGAGTAGTCAGGCGAATCGTTTTTACTCAATTCAATGAAAATGTAAGCTTTTCTAAATACTTGTAAGTATCTTCCATATGGAATTATTTTCGGACGTATTTAATTTTTTCCTTGGGATACATTTTACCTGGGAGTTATTGAACATCGCCTACTTGCTATACAATGAACACCAAAAATCGCTGTGGAAGGCAAATTTGTTATTTTACTTTTTTTTTGTAAGGCAGTAAATAATCAATGAAAACTTATGACAGCAATTATGATTGAATATCATAAAAATAACAGGATACTCTTAACAACTCTAATGTGATGCACAAGTATATTCGTATATTGAACTGAAAAGAAATGTGGTGTTATCATTGCAGTTTAGTATTTTAATTTGCTTTAATTTAATGCTGAATATATATAAAATCTAGTCTGAAAAATTAATTTAAACCAAAAATAATTTCTACTATTGCATAAACGATTAATTCGATTAATTGTTGTACAAGTGTATTAACCCTAGAACCATAATGTACGTAAATTTTACGTACAGTTTTTTTTTCCACGTGTATATAAAAGAAGTGATCGGCATTCTAATGCCAATTCATTTTAGCTATGCTCTCCTCAATTGTGCCGATATGCTTGCAAGTGTTAAAGCAACACATATTTAATGTTTTATAGGAATTCACAGTATGCGCACTTAGAGACTGTACGTAAAACTTACGTATCGTTGGTAATAAAGGTTAAATTCTTGCGCGTAATTTTTTCGTAACGTTAACACACTACGAAAGAACAAGGCTGAGATAACTCCCGAGTTACTCGGTTTGCAGCACTGTGGATCATCGCGCTGTGTTTATGATGAAAACATGACGTTAGTCTCTTTTATGCCGATGAAAAATAAAAATGTGTCATTGCTGTCATCAATGCACTATGAGGGACTATTTAGAGAAAAGTGTACATATTTGAAAATTATTTTACTTTTTATAAGAAAGTAAATTCAATATATATTTTTAATGAATTAAAAAAAAAAAACAATTAAAATGAAATCCTACCGAAGATTTGTCATTTATTGAAATTTATCAAACGAAATGACCAATTTACGTATCGTTGGTATTAACGTATTATAAAATATCGTTATGGTTCTAGGGTTATAGCAAATATCGTTGAAAAGCCTTCCTGCTAGCAGCAAGAACATTATAAGCTCCTTATTGCATAGTACCATAGTGTATACTGCTATATGTAGCAGACAAGCTGTCAGATGAAGGAATATCGCCAGTTTCACTAGCACGTCCTTGCTTAAGCATGCATAATTTGGTGCGTTTTGAGTGCTCTCACGGCACCATTCCGAAAATGTGACAAAGTATATCATGAAATAAAGGTGATTGATAAATACTGCTGCAGCGGGGAGAATAATAAATTCTCTGTGTAGGTAGTCCGACTGAGAAAAATTTAATAGTGAATTTCAAATATCACTTTATGCCATCAACTGGATTAAGAATAATACGTGGTATCCAAATGAAAATGTTTGATGGGCGTAGTACAAAAAAAATTCATAGAATAAACAAGAAAACGGCAATCAAATATACAATCGCACATTCAAACGAATATTTAATCGTGCTTATGATGGCTGTTGTTGCATGTAATATCATCAACTTCACATCGTCATCACATTTTCATTAAATATCTAAATTTTTATGTACATTGTATGTATTCGTATATGTACATGTGTGTGTTGCATACGTACACAGCAGGAAACACAATTGCACTTACAATACCGACATTCAGCACATTTATTCAAGCTTGTAAATAAACAAATGTAAATGACTTTTGCGTATCTCTTCAATGATTTTTTATTCTCTATTATTTATGCTGCTGCTGCTGTTTTTTTTTCATTTTTGTTTGCAGTTGTAGCTGATTTTTTCTTGACTTTCTTATTATTATTATTTTTTTAGATACATACGTACTATGTACTTAGCTTGTTTTGTTTAAGCAGCTTCTGTTGGCCTGGTACATTTTGTTTTGTTTTTTTTAATACATACACATAAACGAGTGTATTATATTTGAAGCAGTTTCTTGTTTTGCGTTGCTGGATGTGTACAAACACGTACGTACAAGTGTGCTTGTGCATTTATTTATGCTTTTGGTCTGAAGTGTCTACTTGTTTATTTATATTTAAAGGAGAACTTTTCGTCTATCTTGAAACATAAACTTATTAAACCTTTGAAGAAGAGAAGTCGGCTTTTATAGCAAACTTGGTAATACGTTTTAGAAAGAAAACAGCTTTATTTCGGTTAAATTAATTAAATAAATATGCCACTAATTGCAAAATATTGTGATTGAAATATGTTACAAAATATGAAAGTTATTTTAAACATCTATTATTCGCCTTTTTAATTTGAATATAGCATAATATTCATCCGGCTTTGTGTCCAATTTTTTCATATTTTTAATAATTTAATTTTTCCTGTTATTTGAAATAAATAAATGTTATTGCTGAGATATGTAATGTATTCCTGTTTTTCCATTTCCCTTGTTTAATAAACAAGGAAATTTCTTATTTTCAACCAAATAAATTATCATCGTACAATTTTTAATTTAATTAAAAAATTAATTATTCGATTGATTATAATCTTTCATTATATGCAATTCACTATATCGAGACTTTGGTGCAATACCGTCGTAATTCAAAAAATCGTGAACTGAGAAATATGCATTTGAAGTTTTGAGCCATCTTTTTGATAGTATTTTCGTTTAATAAAGTTATTTTTTTACAAGTTTTTAAATAAAGAGGCATGTTTTGCAATGTTTTCTGTTTGTAAATTTCTTGTCATAAAGGAAATATTTCATTATTGCAAATAAATATTGTTAGAAATAGCTGGAGGCAATAAAGACATTTGTAGCTGTAGAATCTGAGCAGTTAGAGATAGAACCATAATCGTTTTTCCTTTAGATATATATTTCCCCAAATATCATTTCTGCATACCCAGCTCAAAAAGTTACGACGGTATTGCACCAAATGCTCGATATGGATAATATGTTAGAGGAGCCTGTATGCAGCTTAAGACAATCGAGTTATGTTGGCGTATGATTAATATAATTGCACTGTCGGAATACGCCACGTATTGTTATTAATTAAATATAATAATGGAGCATATTGATAAATTATCACTAATGGTGCCTTTACATGGTAATACAAAATATTACGACTTTGTAGAACGAAAATATTATGAAATTCTCTCCGTATTTACGAAAAGTAAACAAAAGTCTGTTGTAAGTATTTTTCATGTTCACACGTGTACTATAAGTAGAATGAAAGCAATATTTACAAAAACAACATGACAATTTCTTGCTTTGATTTTGGTTGTTTTCTTCCTACTCGATACATTTTGCTTTTACATGATAAGATTTTGTAGTTTCTCCAGCATATTTCGACATGTCGTAATACTTTGTATTACCATGTAAAGACACCTTAAATGCGTTAACTTTTTTAAGCACCTACTTAAGTCATTCACTGTTTATTACTTTCAGCTCTAGTTCTGTTTTATTGGTTTCGAATTTGGTTATGATTTCCGAATATATGCCAATTTATCAATAAAATACAAATTTTAATAATACTGAAATTAAAAAAAATAGATTTTCGATTGCTTTTTTTTTTTTTTTTTATCTAGGACCAGCACTCAGGAGATGACTCCTACACATGCGAAGCATTGTGCTGGAACTATAGGAAAGGGATAGTAGGAGAAACGACAGGAGGTGAAGCTTAATTAATTATTTTTGCAGCTCTGCTTTCGCACGTTCTTTGTTTATACTCGTAGCAGTGCTGAAGCTTCTTTAGTAGCCATTTTTATTATTATTTTACTTCGCCGGTGGTACACAATACCGACGAAGGAGGGCGTTCTGATGTGATTGTGGATTGCTATCAGCTGAAGCCGGTTTTGTTCAGTGACCAGTGACTATGCCTTCGCCACTGAAACCTTCCGACAACAACTGACACACAAAGTCACACTAATGCAACATCAGAAAAATGCGAGATGTTTATTTTTATTTTAAAATTTTTGGTCTGAAACTGGGGTTGAACCCAGGTATGTTTTTGGATTCGTAGTCAACGTGCAGACTACCATCCATCGTGCCATCGCCACCCTCAAAAGCAAATTTTTTAATTTTCAGCCAAAGAAATACACAGCATTTCAGAAAATTTTTAATTCAATGGGCAAACAATAGTTCGATTGATTAAAATTTGCGTTTTATTTATTTCACTAATTGGACAAGTTAGAAAAACTTTAAAATCATGGGACTAAGAGTCTGAACACAATTTTTGCGGTGCGGTGCGATTTCTCGTTGCGGGAGAGAAAAATAAACATAATACAACTGAAGACGGCGACGGTATTACTCGTCATTGTTTGTTTCCATTTTTATTAATTTTTTTGTGCATAGATTTTTATAACATTTTATAAAAAAAAACTACAGTTAGTGTTAAATATTTTGCAATGGCAGTAAATAAAAAAGTTGAAACTATTAAAAAAATTGTTAATTTTGTAGAAGCCACATTTTATTTATGTGTGGAATTAGAAAGCACGACTTCAAAAACATGTTTTTTGTTTACAATAACGTCGTGAACATTGCCAATTATTCAAAAACTATGGCAACATCAGAAAGAGAAAGAGTATAAAAAAATTGACAGAATAAGAAAGCCCGCAATGAATATAAAATAAAATAAAATAGATTTTAATTTTATGCCGTTCCGCAATGCGGTTGTTTACTTCAAAATCGTATGAAAAACCGCACCGCAATAAATTATCGTTACATTGTGTTCGGACTCTAATGTAGGCGTGTGATTGATATTTGTTGTCGCACTTAGGGAATGAATCCCAGTACGAATACGAGGCGTATAATTGTTATTAATAAAAATATTGATATTAAGGAAAGAAATTAAATTGAACTTAACAGAAAACCATTTAAAACATTATAAGAATAATGCCAAATTATATGTCTTCTTAGGGCTTTAAAATTTTATTTATTGTATCTTGAGAAATGACATTTCGTATACGAACTATTCATTTCTATAAATAATTTAATAGACAGACAATTGATGCGAAATCTTTTTATTTCATTTAAAATATTCTAATATTATAAATGAATTAAAAAGTTGTCGTATTTCAAGTACAAAATTACTTACTTGAAATAAAAAGAACTGTATTTATTATTCTGGCGGTACTGCGACTACAGAACAGATAATATAATAATTGCAATAACTGAATGATATCGGTATTTATTTCGCTTGCAATATTAAAAATAAGGAATCTATACAAGAATATCATAAAATAGAAAATGTTAGAAAAAAGTACAGAAATACGACTAAATCTTCTAACTATTCTAATATAAATTAAGGTCTCGCTTTTGAAAATACGTTGCTTTTTTATGTTAGAGATGCTTCCACAAAAAAAAAACGTTTTTACTTTATCAAGATTAATAACGAGTTCCATTAAATAAGAGAAATATGGGAAATGTTTGAAGTGCAAAGCATTCCTGGAAAAAACTACAAATTTCATTCCTAAAGCGATTTAAAATTTATAAATTTTCTGTAACGATTCATATTTTATTTCATTTCTGAAACATATTTTCAACAATGATATTTGTGCAGCACACAAAACATTTAAATAAAATTTTCAGTATACAATGGCGTTTGAAAAAGCCAAAATACTAGATGATTGATACGATTTGTCATGTGCTTTTTGCAAAATTATTCCCCAACGATATCTCGTAGACCATTTAACAGCTTCAGATCACGTTTGTGTCATGCTGTTTTTAAAATAAAGTCGGTCAAAATAGGCAGCATGGATTCCACTGCCTACAGAGCGAAATTCAAAAATAAAATTGAAAATAATTCGAAACACACAGAACCAAACGTTAATACATAATAAAGTAAATGCACATTAAAGTCAAACAAAATACAAAGTGAGTTTAAAGTGATTGCAAAACATTAATAACAACTTGACAACTTTTGTCTCATATACCAGCTCTTTGAAAAATAAAATATTTTTTTAATCTTTCATTTTGCGGCAAACTTATTTTCAAAAACTTTTGCTCTGCTTTAATAGCGACAGATTAAAACTTTCTTAACAGCTTTGACATATTTCATACACAAGAGAACATATCTTTTCTCCAACACATTTATGAATTTACTTTCAATAGTTGATTATTTATCTGCCATAAACTTGAATAGCATGTGTTATTTAAATTTTCTTTTATCCGATTTAACTGAAAAGAAAATATGTTGCAAAAGTTTCTCTTTTTTTGTTTTGTTTAAATCTTCTTGCCACCAGCCAAAGATAAAGAATGAAAAATAAATACATTTGCAGTGCTAAAAGTTAAGTTCAGAATGAATGTCTTGTTTTTTTGAGAAAAGTTGCAAATAAAGAAATCCTTGCTCAATCAATCAAAATTATGCAAAGTTTTCTCTATTTAAGAAATTACTTTGTGAAACAAATTGGTTTGGAAAATGGAAAAACTTTAGCTTTTCGCCCACAATATTCACAAGTATTCAATATAATATTTTGACATTTACGACTTCTACAAACGGTTTTAGCGTTTTCTATTTATATTTAATATATAAATTTTATATAAATACTGTAAACTAATTGGAATGAAGAAAATGTTGTTTAGTTTTAAATTTAATTTAATTTATTTCTGGGAGAATAATAAAATTCTGGGCGCAAAATAGTGTCTGCTCTTATGAGATGTCACTCTCTATTCTGTCTACCAAGAATAGATATATAATGCACGCTTGGGATCACCTGATAGTGGCTCAGGCGAAGGGAAAACAATTATTAATGTATTTGAGTTGTGGCGATGGCTGAGGTAGTTAACTCGTTGGCTGAAAAACCATAAAAAGTCCTGGGTTTGAACCCAGTTTCAGACTGAATCATAACAACATTTCGCATTTTCTCTGATGTGCAGTAGTGTGGTTTTATGTCCGTTGTTGTCGGAAGATTTCAGTGGCGCAGGTATTGTCAATGGTCATAGAACAGCACCGAATTCAGCTGTAAACAATCGCAAGCACATGAGAGCGCCCTCCTTCGTTGGTATTATGTAGGACCAGCGAAGTATAATAATTATGAAAAAAAACAGCTACTAAAATATAGCTTGAAAATTAAAAAAGTCTACTTTGGCGTTAGAGGCGCTGCAACACTGCTATAAACAAAAAAAAAACGTGCAAAAGCAGAGTTGTGAGATAGTCAAGCTTCCCCACCTCTCTCAATTTTCCTTTCTTCTAGTTCCAGCAAAATGCATCGCATATGAAGGTGTCATCCCCTGAGTGCTGGTCGAAGATAAAAAATATATATCTGTGATTAAATACATGTAAAGGACAAACTTGCAATCTAGACTGCCCTGAGACTCAATATAGGTGATCGGTGAATCGATCATGGGACACACCACCATTGGGGGAACGAGTCGGAGAACAGACTCACGAGGAGGACACCGCAAATAGGGGATTTGACGATCAAAACTGCCATCATGCAGTGGTTGGAATGTGTTAATCGCAACGAACTGTAAGCAGACTCATATGGTGGCCAGGGAGCAATGGGCCAGGCAGCACGAGGGGTCAGGCCTCAGGTAGATTGCGGTATTACTAAGGGACCACGGAAACTTCATGTATCATCTAAGGACCATTGGAGGTCGATATCTGAAAACTGGTGGAGGCATAGACGGCGGTAAACATTGCGTGCACATGTCCAACTTTGACTTATGTTACACTACGGTCCCTGCGTCGTCCTACTTTATATGAGACTACAATGGGGAATGTAGTGCTCTTTGCCTATAAATATTATTATCCAGAAAAAAAAAGTAAACGCGTTCACTCTTTTTTGACTTTTTACTTTTATGACTTCTAAAGCACTTCTGTATCTGAATTCATTTTTAATGCCATTTTAAATGTTACGAAGATCGTCACTTTTGAACTCATGAAAAACAAATACAACTTTGCCGATGAATTCATATCAACGACTTTGTAATTTAATTTTTTGAACTTTGCATTGTATTCATGGCCAGCTGTTTTGTTAAATGTGAACACGTGCTTAGCAATGGTAACACTGTGTTAAAATAATGTGTTCCTCAGCTAAGCTGAACCAGTTTAATAACTATTTCTTTTGCATGTCTTTGTTTGCTGGGTACCCAATTCGTCATGACTGAGTTAAAAGTTTATGACAAACTGTCACTTTCATTGACTTGGTGTCAAATTTCAAAAACAACTCGCGACTTCTTTTTATCTTATTTAATTATCTTGACAATGAAAAGCTAAAGTAAAAGTAATATTTAGCTGGTATTTTACACTTCCACTGTAAAAATATAAGCGGAAATATTAAGGAATGCCATGTGTATTCACGGTATAGAAAATATAATGGTGGTCGCAGCAAAATTGCATGTTGTATAAACATTTGTTTTTCTTTTTAATTAAATGTTCGTTTATAAAATAAAATTTATTTACATAACAATGCTTTGAGTAAATTTTTGCGCATTTAAAAAATTCTCTAAATCGGAAAATAATTTCACATATTTCAAGCATCATTTGATGGAAAAATAAATTTTTTTAAATTTGTTAACCAAAAAAGAAAAATCCTCGTAGCTTTAATTATACAGTAATTAGTTAGTTGCATATTACTAAATAAGCTTTTTCCATTTCTTCTTTTTTTACACTTTTGTAGTACCAAATGAAGCTCCTTTTGGCATGGAAGCCATATTGTTAAACTCCTCGGCAGTGTTTTTGAAATGGAAACAACCAAATCTCAAGCCATCACATGGTAAGTTAAATATCACTTGATTATAATAAAACAAGTAGCAGCAAAAAGCATGCCACTTGTACTCTTCTTGCCACAAAACCAAAACCGAAAGCAAAAAAGAAAGAAAAATTACTCGTGCCAGACATGAAAGAAGGTTTTTGTTGTGCTTGAGGCTAATTAAATACGAGTTTGTTATTTAATAATCTCCTTTGGAAAATGTAACAAAAAATTCCTTCTAATGTTTTTCTAATGAAAAATATTTTAGGGATTTTACTGTACTATCACATTGTCGTTAGAGGCATCGATACGGCTCACAACTTTTCACGAATTCTTACGAATGTCACAATTGATGCTGTTTCTCCCACTTTGGTATTGGCCAATTTAACAGAAGGCGTTATGTATACCGTGAGTGTGGCGGCTGGTAATAATGCTGGTGTGGGACCATATTGCGTACCAGCCAGTTTGAGATTAGATCCGATTACTAAAAGATTGGATCCTTTCATAAATCAACGGTAAGTGGAAATGGCTAAATTCTTTTAAAAACATTAAGACAAAATTGCGATTTTAATTGTGCGCAACTATAGAAATGTTTATAAGTTTTTTAAAATGATATTTTATTTTTAGTTATCCCATAAATCAAGATCACGTTGATGATGTGTTGACACAACCCTGGTTTATTATATTGCTGGGCGCCATATTGGCCATAATGATGCTCTCCTTTGGCGCCATGGTCTTTGTTAAACGAAAGCACATGATGATGAAACAATCGGCCTTAAATACCATTAGAGGTTGGTAATATTTTAATTTTATATTAACCAAATCGTTGGTTATAAAATAATAATTCTATGCAGGGGCATTTTCTCCTAAATTTATCCAACATTATAATTCCTTTTAAAAAATAAGAGAAATAATTTTGCCGCCGCACAGATCATTATGAATGAATTTGGAAAATATGCATATGCGTTTGTATGTAATTAAAAAATGGTTTTAATTACCAAAGTGATTGAAACAATTAAAAAATGTTTATGTTGTTAAATGAAGAAAAATGATCATATCAATTATCAAAATTGTAATAAGAGAAAAAATTAAATTTTTTATCAATTAACGATATGTTTAGTTTCGATTAAACATATAATTAAAAAAGTCTACAAAAATTTAAACACAGTGCTTAATTGAATCAATCAAAACATTGTTTGAATAATTAGTATTATATTAATTGATTCAATTACCTGACTTAATAGAAAACTAAACAGAAACTAATTAATATTATGATTGAATTAAATAATTCAGTAACTGAAATATTTTCCAAAATCAATTAAATATATAAGTACAGTAAAAACTTGATAATCCGGATAATTGATTGCAGACACTAATCCAGATTATCAAATTATCAGGCTTAATGAATAAAAAATTGAAAACGTTGTTCCATGCTTTTGAAACACATATCGAATGATGCTTTAGCGGAATTCACGGTTCGTAGTAAAGATTAGATTTAGAACTTGCAGCTGTAGTATAACAACAACAAAATGTATTGAGTTCGTAAAACTGCAAGATCTAAAAATTCTAGTAATTCCTAAAATCTTAGTTTATTATTTTTTATTGGTAAAATAGGTTGTCGAGGACACTTCAGTTCACTTTGTGAAGCATTAAAAATTTTTTTTAATGTCGAAAAAATGTATCCAAAAACAAAAGACATGGACTTGCATACCAAAATAATTTGGTTTTGCAGCAAAAAGGGAGAAAAGCCATTATTCGGAATTACAATTAATAGAGATTGACATTACACACCAGTTTGCATGCAATCCGAATTTTAAAGTTATAAATTTGTAATCAATTCGGATTATAGAGTACGCATTGTTACGAAAAATGCTGTCCGTTTTACCGAATAATCGGGATTAGCGATTTCCGGATTATCAAGGTTTTACTGTAGTTAATTTTTTTATTATTATTTTTTTAGTTTTTTAAATTATTCAAATATATCCATTCCTTTTTTTTTTATTGAGATAATTTGGAATTTAATTTATATATAAAAGACATGTATTAACTATACGGTCAATTATATAAAGTTCGTGTTCATATCGTGAATGAATTCAATGAATTTTATTCAAAATATAGCAAAATTTACCTTAAAAGCATTCCTTTTAGGCAGATATGTCTTTCACTCTTCCTTTCAGTAAATACACAATCAAGTAATTGATTATTAATTAAATATTAACTGAAAATCAATTAAAAAGTTAACTGCAAAAATCTGTTTTTATTTTTTGTTCAATGAAAAAAGTAAGTGACTTAATTAACAGCATAATATTCTTCCAGCTTTAATTAAAAGCAAATAAGAGTACTTTATTCGGCTGTGCCGCATCTTAGAGAGCCTACATTGGCCCACTTTATATCCCATTATTCGTATGAATTTACGCTTAGTTGTACCGGATTTTTACATCAGTTTTTGATATGGTGCTTCGAACCAACTCTTTTAGTCCACTGCATAACTTTAAATAGCCAAGTCAACGTTTAAGACAAATCTAATCGAAATCGGTTCTACAGTTTAGGTGTTGCACAATAGATGTTTTAGCGTGCGGTGCTTCGGGCCCAATAATAACAACAGTTTGACCTACTTTTCAAGCTTGGTAACACAGACCAACTTTTTTGTCTCCCTTAACCGTCCAAGCGTCTATCTGAACATTTCCACCAAATTTCATCGAATCAGTTCAACATTTTACTTGGAACTGGTAAAAGGCAGCAAATTGTGCAGTTCGAAATTTTTATCTGAATATGTTTAATTGAACACACGTACTAAATTGCATTTAGCTTTTAAATTGACTGCAGCGCCACCTACCGGATCCAAGTGGTATTTATACATATAATACACACATAATACTTCACATAGTTACATCATTAGATCGAGCCATTTCGAAGTTTTTGTACTAAAATTTCAAGCAAAAAAACGTGCTTCTTCGGCTGCAGTTGGGGAACTAGTGAACTGATTCGAGTGAATTTATATAGTAACTGATTCATGTTTACACCAAAACGAATTCTGTGCGATGTTTAGTTTCCCCCCAAAGTTGATTTCACGAACGGACGGACATGGCTCAACAAACTTCTACATTCATCACATTTGTGAAAATGTTTAACTGCCTGTTCATAGTAGACGCGTTCGGTCATTTATATTGACAATAGAAAAAAACTCAAATTATTTGTGTTTTCAATATAAATAACCGAACAATGATTTTCACAGGCAGTAAATTTTTTTCCTGAAATGAATATTAAAGAAATTACACACGGAATGACATACGTACACTTAAAGTGAAAGGAATAAAATTACTACTCATAGTTTTTTCTGCGTATGTAAAACATGACCTTTTTTTCAAGCAGATTCAAACGGTTGTGTTCAGTAATGAAGAACTAAATTATGTATGAAATAGAAAATAATAAAAACAATACAGGAAATTGCTCAAACTTTGTGAAAAATATTAAAACAAATTAATTTTTAAAGCAATAACTTTCAAAATATTTAACAGCTTTTTTAAAAATACATGTTTAATTTTACTTTTTTTTCAAGCCTTAAAAACGTTTTTTCTGAAGTGCTAAAATTGTTTTTCATTTTAAGCGTTGTTGCGTTATTCAGAAGTTATTAAGTGCTGGTTTTTTTTTTATTTTTTTATTTTTTTGTAGATGTTTAAATATTGTATGATTCGTTTGCATCAAGAACTCAGTAATAAAAACGAACTCGAAAATTTAAAACAAAAAGCACAGCCGAAGCCACTTGAAAATCATTGTTTAACGAGCAGGTGTAAATAAAAGTTTTTCTTGCTTGCAATGTTTTTCCGCTAACGAGAAAAAAGTTTACATATTTTATGCTTTAAAACTGTATTTCTTGTTTGTTGCTGGGAAAAATTGTATATTTTTTAGCCGTGTAAATAATTTCCGCCATAACAGAAGTGCAAAATGAAAAGTGTATTCGTTAATTTTTAACATTCATTTAATGCTTTGTTTCTAATTGAATTAGAAAACCCAAAACATTTAAATATGCCTCAAATGAAGGGCATCGCAGAGAAAAATTATAATACTGTAAAAAAAATATACTGGGTGAATAATCTGGGCGGGTATTGGTGTAGCAGCGCTCTAGGCAATTCGGGCTTTGTTGTTGCCATAACTAGTTTTGGTTATTTAAAGACTATAATTCGGAGAAGGTTAAATGTATGTCTCATTCAAAAAAATAAAAATTTTATTAAATATGAGGAACTTTAAAAGACGTGCAAATTGTTAAACTGAAGATCTTTTCAATTAATAAGAGCCCAAGCGATTTAGATATCTTCTTCATTACACCCATGAGAAGCTAAAACTGAATATCTAGAAATTGGTGATACAACTAAAATCCAATTGACTGGAACAAAGTAAGCTGTAGTGTTAACAATCCATGTCATTTATACAATAGTTATAAATATTCAAAAAAAAAAATCTTAATAAATGTAAAATAAATATATGTTTATATAAAAATATATTTGCGCCGGCAGTAACAATTTTAGAAAATGTTTCTGATCACCATAGTTGAAATTAACTTGAAGTTTTTCTTTTTTGCAAAATTTTTGTTTGCTGAAGTTCTTCTATAAGTTTTGCACTTTCGGCGCTTAAACTGTCTATCGTTTAACTATCGAATGGCAGATCGAATAATTGAACGTGTTTTGTTATTCGATATCGAATACTATCATCGCAGATTGCAATACTTTTTATTCAATATTGAATGCCATGATGCCAAGCTCTATTTATTAGGTCTGTTGAATTCTCCATGTGTTTTACAAATATTTTATACTTGACTGTCAAAATTTGTTTACATTTTACTCATGTGTTTAATTTGAGAGAGCGCGCAATTAACAAATTTACTCAATTTACTCAGAATATACCTTCTTGCATGATGCCAAACTATGAAATTTTGTTGCATTTTCTTCGATATCGAAAGCGGTGAATAGACTATTGGTGTTGCAGTAAAATATACTAATAAATTTTTAACTATTTTACTTCGCTGATCAAATATCGACAAAGGCGATGTTGTGGCAAAAACACTAATGTGCATCAATAACATTTCTGTTGACTGGAGAAAAGTTCTAACCCACAAACTTCGGCTATAGAGATAACCATTTAAATACTGCACGAAAAGTTGGGAAGATTATAATGTAAAAGTAAAATGTCGGTAGTAAATCTTCCCCTACTTTATCAGTTTGTTATGCTGGAAGAGTTATACTGTGTTTTTTTTTTTTTTAATCCGAAATAAGTATCGAAATTACTCAAAATTTTGAGCGATTTTCATATAATTCTCTTAGACAAATAGACTATTTAAATGGGATTAATTGTGTCTAAAGTCTAATTTGATTTTAAAATATACATTCATAAAAATAGTGAATGTACATTACACCATACCATCTTACAGGCAAAAAAAAAGTGGTCCGCACAGCCCCTAAAATAACATATTTTTGGACAGTAATTAAAAAAAAAAAATTTAAATTTTTTTTGACGAAGGTCCGTTCGCTTCCAAATAAATAAAAATTCTATTTACAATAATGGGAAACATTCATGTGAATGGCTTGATACTAAAGAGATTTCTAATAATCATTCTAAAATGAATTGCCAACCAACTATCTTGGATTTGTCTTGCCCCTCCCATCGTTCATCGAAAATATCGCGCACTTTTCCCATCCAGAAAATATTTTGTTATCAACCAGATAACAGGCCATGACCTGCTAGTACGTTCAGATGGCTTAACAAGATGCATTCGTCAAATGCTCGGTCCACAAATTGGTAAATACATAAACTTCGCGAGTGACTAAGTTACAGATATGATCAATTGCATCACTTTCGAATTGACACAGCCTCCATGCCTGCGTTTCTATACACAAGACCATTTGGCAGCATTGCAGTGTTCAAGCGAAATAAACGAATTATCAGGATAATAGGAAAATAACTGTACTTGATACTTTATTTTGCCAAATGTAATTATATTTCACAAATTTCCCAGAGCACCCAGCATTTTGTTCATGTAGTACATGAATCTTCCAAAGCGGTCACCGATATGATTGATTAAAATTTCCAACGTATTGTACGTTTAACCTTTTAAAAACGTGTGTTTTACTTGAATTCGTGATTGCAAAATAAAACAACGAATTTACTACAATTTAGTTTAGTTAGAGTGTTTTTACAACTGCATAACGATTGCTCACAAACAGCGTAATTTATACTCCAGACATTTGCCACTAGAGCCTGTTGGAACATTCTATTTTTGTCTAGCCACTTTGACATTTGTGTGGAGAATATTCCTGATATCTGTTAATTTGAAATTACATCTGTATTTGAGCGATATGAATATCTCTAACTTTATTTTGTTGCTTATGTTATCTTATCATTGTTGGATTAGTGTGAATGTGTGTTTATCTGTCAATGAATTGTTTACTGCTTCGCTTTCCGTAAGTTTGGTATGAGAGTTGTGTGTTTGTTTATTGTGTTGCCAGTCGATGAAAATCCAGAACATTCTAATGAAATACGTTTATGCGAGGGTTATTTACAAATTGCTGTTAATAAATGCAATTCGGTAACAATATTATTTTAGCTTAATTTTTTAATTTAGTGTAATTAAATTTTAAAATGTTTCAGCTGGAATTCTCATGCTGCTCTGCACTCGCTTTCAGTTAATATGTATTACAAATGATTTACTTATTTATAAATAAAATCTTACCTTAAGCTGTATTCGAATATTTTTTGTTTTTGGACATGCTGCTTTTTTTTAAACCTTCAAATTAATCACAGTTCTGCAAATAAACCCTTTGACACAAATCATCACTAGTTAAATCTCTGTCGAAATTAATGTTTTAATTTCGAGTAGCAAACAGAAAAAAAAACTTTTCCATCCTTTTTTGCCCTAAAAAGCTTGACAAATGTATTTCTAGCTCTATTTCAGTGTTCATGTCCTACGTTGGTTTTGTTTTTTTTAGCTATTTCGTTATGTCATGTTAATTAACTAAATAGTTAACATGACCAGAACATCCTCTACATTTATCAACCAAACAAATACAGGAGCAAAAAGAGATAAATTAAAGAAAAATCATTTCCAAGTTTTCCTTTTTTTTGTTTTTTTGTTTAATGACACCATCACACTAACATTCATCGCTGACAGCATATCTCTTCTTTTTCTTTTTTTTAATTTTTTGCAGCACAAAATCTATTTTTTATGTTGGTTATTTTCTTTTTTTTTTGTTGTATATATTGTTTCTAACAATTTTTTAAATGTTTTCCGTATATTGTTTTGTTAGGAACTCATCCGAATGATGTTTTAAAAATGCCCAGTTTATCACGTAATGGCAATGGTTATTGGTTAGATGCTTCGACGGGTGGTATGGTGTGGCGTACACAGCCCAGCGGTGATACACTCGATATGCAAAAGGATCAAATTGATGACTATGCACCGGTATGTCTAGCAAACAATGCAGCTAATGTTACAAATAATACTAACGAACGTAATGGCACTGGGACTGCCGTTGGTGGCCAGCAACAAAGGTTAGTTCTTTATAACTATTTTTTTATTTCTGCTTTTTATATCGATTCATATATATATATTCCCCTGCACTGTGTGTGAGTATGCAAGGAGTTATAAAAAAAAATGCCATTATATATTTAAAGGATTGCAAACATTTTCTAGTTTTTTTTTTTCGTTATCCAACAGCCCATAGTGCTAGATTCGTTAAATGTTTAATTAGAAACAAACATTTATTTTTACGAGCTCTACAAAACGTTAGTTGTTCTAAATAAAACTATCAAAATTTGTTTTTTAAGCAGATTTTTTTTTTTTAGCATTTTCCATAATAGTTGATTGTCCTAATGGAAATAAACAAGTGAAGTAGTTAAACAAAAAAAAAAGTATTTTTACAGAGTTTTTATTGAATAATTCTCATTTGCATTTGCATTTTTGCATGTGTTTCGTTTGTAAAAATAAATTTAAAGGATCATTTTAAATTAATTTTTTTTTTGTTTGCGATATTCGAAATAATTTCCATAGATAAAAACTGAAAGAAAAATTCAATTAAGTTTATAAGCGATATCATTTTCCAGTTATTTAATGTTCACGGGCTTTATACTAAATAAGTTTAAAAAGAAAGTTTTATATTGAATAGCAAATATATTTAAAAAAATTTATATAAAATATGTAAATTTTTAATGTTGACTCCCAGTGCGATATGTAATGTAATTGGTATGGGATATCATCCATCTTGGCGGCGTACAATAACAACCAGGTGAAATAAGTCTCAAGGAAAAAATTAAATTAGTAGCAAAAAATTTCCATACAAATGTGGGAGTTACTTTATAGTGATTTGTGATTTGCTTGATTTTTTCGGGAATTATTTCTTTTTTTTTAACGTGAGATTTATTTCATAAGGAAATTACTCTCAAGTGAAACAACTTCCAAAGGAAATTCATGTGGGAGTTTTTTTTTTTTTTTGTTTTTAGGTCTTATTTCATTTGCTTTAGGAGTTATTTAATTTTCAATTATTTGCAATTTATTAAAATTTTTTCGTTTAAATCTATAGCTTTTTAAGTTTAAATTGAGAAAATAGAAATTGATATTGAGAAAAAAACAAATTCATATTAAGAAAACATAAATTAATAAATAGATATAGATTTAATATTAAATAAAACCACCTTGAAATATTTTTCACAAAAGTTGCTTAATACGCTATTCACCAACTATTCACCGCTATTCTGCAATTCTTTTGCCATTTTGTAAAATGTTGTAGAATGTGATACAGCTCTTGCACAATCAATTGCTGTTATGGAGCTTTTAGCTTGATCGATAATATTTTCCAAATACACAAGGCGTTGCTCGCATATACCAGGAGACGACACATTTGGTATGGTAGGATGGGTTTTTGCATATGTTTTAATTGTATGTAGATGGTCTACACTCAATTGGAATCAACATAGGGCTATATGGAGTCAATCGAAGAAGGATAGCGGGTGGGTTTTCAAAAATTATTTAAAATTGACTAAGACAGGGTGCATTATCGCACACAAGTACTACATAAAACTTGTAAAAGATTTCCTAAATCCTCCCATCGAATCATCAAGCTATTTACCCACTCTTTGGCATCTTGCATTTTGAATGATCCACGTTTTCGTGTCATAAGGATAATACCAGAGGATGATATACCACCGATTAGATGTATGTCTGGACCTCTGATAGATGGCATTTGTACTGTGGCTCTGGACGAGCCACGTGTTCTTTAGCCGAACAAATTGAAATTTGTTTCGTCAATCCAAATTTTTTGTTTACCACTTTGAATCAATATGAATTTGCATTTCTCAATATCAATTTGTATTTTCTCAAGAACAATTTCGACTTTTTTCTCAACTTAAACTTAAGAAGCTGTAGTTTATGTGCGCTTCAACAAATTGGAAGTAAATTACATAGGGCGTCAGAAGCTTTTGTTAGCGAAGCTGGTGTTTGTTATACCATAGAGAAGAATATCTGTGAGTGCGGCCGAATGTCAGCTATGCAGAGAGCCTTTTGTTATCTAGTGCAGTTTGCTAACATTTTGCATCCGTAGTCTAGTGCATGAGCAATAGTCTTATCAATATGAGGGTGCGGGTTCGATTCCTACTTAGACCCTGGGTGTTTCTACAGACAAGCAGTCAGAGCTTCGTAGAGTTTGTATTGTCTTAAAAAAAAAAAAAAAAATTATTTCTTATTGGCGGTTCTTTCTTTCTTTTTGGGAGTTATTTCATTTCTGTGCAGTGCTCCGATTTTGGGAGTTATTTCATTGAATATTTTTCTTAATGAAATAACTCCAAAAAAATGGATTTTAAATTTGGCTTGGATACTATTTCTTTGTCTTTGGGATTTACTTCATTTCTTCAGAGTGGGATATCCTTCATTTATTTAGGGATTTATTTCGTTGGCAGTTATTGTACTGGGAGCTATTTCACAGAGCCATCTACGTTATTAAAAAAGTTACTTGTTTTTAAACGAAAAGATTTGATCAAATTTCATTTCATTTATGGGAGTTTTGCTTGGCTGTTTGATTACTAATTCGAACAGGAAAAATTAATTTTAAATTTTGCAACGTGTTGTATCGGAGCGGACACAAGGTCTAGGCCAAGTACCAAGTATGCTCTCTCCGGCAACTGAATTGCTCCAATAAGAGAGCGGAATGCCGATATACAAAAACGTGAGCAACCTTATCCATATCTCGTATTCCATGAAACTTCAATCAGTTTACTGCTCTTATGTTTACAGAGATGTTCACATTCGTTCGGAAGCCTAAAAAAACAGTTCACTTGCCCCCTCCCTCTTACTGGAGCTATCCGTGTATTGGGAAAATATGTGCTGGGTAGTGAAAGGTTTATTCGAGTGCGTAGCAGAAATTTATTTTGAGTCAAATTTGCGGAGCAACTAATTAATCAAATAAAGGTCGAAATCGATACTCTCCAATATACTAAAATGCCCCCATTTTTTGAGACGACATGCGATCGTTTCGTATACACTAGTGCGTGTTAAAAAATTTCGTGTTTTGTTAAAATATCCTGTCTCGCAATTATGGCAAATTTTAAAGCCATTTTCTAAATAGAAGTTCTTAAAATTTTTAAATTTTATTTTGTTTTTGTTCTTTAATTTATATGATATTATTATCCACATAATTCAATAATATCCTTGTTGTCATTATCTTTTGTGCCAGCACATATATTTTTCGTCTATTTACCAACAAATGCTCAAAAAAAAGTTAACATTTGTTACAGACTTTCATTCTGTTGCCTTTGTGTGTCCTCTATTGGCAACAATTATATTGTTGTTTTATAATTTATGGTTTCGATGACAAAAAAGCATGAATAAACGAGACACATAATACTTTCTAAAAGTCTGTTTCAATTGTTGAAAATACAACAATACTTTTTTGTTTTAAACAAACTGAATATTCTAACAAATATTATTAATAAATGCATAAATAAAGTGCTGAAATAATGGCAACATTTTCCCTTTACATTTCAATAAATATATTTACATTGTAATTGTTATAACAGATTAAAATTATACTGATTGTAATTCTAGGGAAATGAGAAAGCAACGATGTTTCTGTGTTTAAATTTAAATTATAGCTGAGCTAAATGTGATGAAGTGGTCATATTATATGACAAAAATATATAAATAAATATATGAATTTTTAAAAGTTCTACCTGCTTTATAAATGAAATAATTTTTAATTAAAAGCAACTTTTTTTTTGTTGAACGTTTTTAATGTCCACTTACTAAATCAGAAGCTGTGTGTTCAGTGCTAGTGTGTACGTTCAATGTGTAACAAATTAAAAATACAAGAAACTAAAATCTTTATAAATATTTCATGAAGATATTTGCATTTTTTAAACTTTTGAAGAGAGACACGTATTTGAAGAAAAACAGTCTTTGGAATCTATGGCATCTAGGAACACTTAGTGACATTTCCTCTTTGTCTTACAGAATCCAGCTGCTGTGTAAGATTTTGCAAAACGTTCGAATTCGATTAAGAAAAAACGGATTTCTAAATTAACTTTTGTTTTTGCAATTTTTTTGCTTAGTTGCCTACTGCCATATTTCTCAAGTAGACTCAGGTGACTTTTTGCTCTCGTTTATGTTTTGCACAGCGTGAATATCCAGTTTTGTTTACATTTTAAGAGCGACATTGTTATTTTAACCCTTATTCTGTATTGCGAAAATGAAACGCATATGACATTAATGGGTCAATTTTGCCCAATATAAAGAATATTTTTATATTTAGTTATTATTAAGTTTTTTTGCACGCATGACATGTAATATGGGTCTCAGAATGATTTTTGCAAACATATTTTTCGCAATTCGAACATTTGATTGAGTATTTTGTACTATTTGACCGATTTGGGCAGAAGAAGCAACGTCCTCTTTTTAAGCTTTTGAGCCTTGGATCAGTTACTCTGGTATTTTGAAGGCTTTTTGAATACGACTTGGCAGGACTGCTGTATGGTAAAGTCTTTCTTCGGGATATTTCCTCGCGTATAAGGCTCATACCTAATTCCCCTAAGTAAATGCGGCGCTTATACTTTTTATTTCCATTCCAATCCGGATTTATCACTGAAAAAATTACGTATGCGTTGTAGCCCGATATATCTACAATATTATAGAGTAGTGCCTGATGCCATCGATTAGAACGCCTTTTACAAGTGTATGTTCTTATGACCTGATCCAATGTATCGACTCCAGATTTTGTTTCATTATAATAATGAATGATTTCTGGCTTTTTTGTATTTGATCTGCTACTTTTGTACTAAGTAGATACACAGAACGATTTTTTTGGCACATATCCAAGGAGTGTAGTTTTGTGATCATTATCAAATAGAAAGTGCGCATAACTTTCTGGTTTACCTTTCAGTTGTAAAATTTTTGGTGGTAAAAATGTTTTGTTTTTTCTAACAGTACCAACCATCGTAATATTGCGTTTCAATAACTCAATGCCTAGATCACGTGAGGTAAAAAAATTATCACAAGTAACGTTATAGCCTTTTAAATCTTTGATCAAATCGAGGACGACACGATGTCCCTGATTTTTCTCTGGCTTGAAATTTCTATCCTTACCGGTATATACTTGTAATGCGCAAGCATAGCTTGTTTTTTAGTCGCATAATGCCCAAATCTTTATGCCATATTTTCCCGGTTTTGATGGTATATATTGTTTGAATGGGCACCGTCCTCTATAAGTCACTAGTTGTTCATCAACAGTAACACACTCACCGGGATTGAACATCTTTCGCAAATTTGCTTCCCATCTGATCTACAAGTCTCTAATGGGAGCCAACTTATCGCGAACTCGTCTTTGGTTTCTATCAGACTCCCATCACTCGCGATATATTTTGAAATCTTTTCAAGCTTATTGTTGATTTGAATAACAGCCGTCCTCTATGATTGTCCCATAAAGAATCCAGAGCTTCACCATTCGAACGATATACACCAGCCAAAGTATGCTTCGATAGTTATTTCATCCACGGGAATCGAATTACTTACGAAAACCGATTGGCCTAGTACCAATGTTTGATAAATAAATGCTAAACACAGAAAAACCTGCTATGCACAAATATTTTCATTCGTTTTACTTATATTGTTGTTATTTTTTAACGGGACATTAAAATGAAATTCTGTTACTACAATGTGTTATTTGTATTGGGCAAATTTGACCCACATATACCACACGCGTGATTTTTTTTACACAGGTAAAACGAAAAGAGCTAGAATTTTTTACTTTGAATTTAAATATTATACGCAAAATAAATAATTGTACAAAAGTTTAAAAAAAATTCATTGGGCGGTTTCAAAAATAATACGCTTCAAAAACAGTTTGGGCAATTTTGACCCACAAATACAGGATAAGGGTTAAATCAGTTGTTTACTTTTATATTTACTTATATAAATTACCACAACGAAGTGCTGGTTCAGGTTGGTGAATAATGATTGCCAAGTTGTTTTGAAAATATTAAATAAATCTTGCTGTGTAGAAAAAATAAATAATAAATAATATGTATTGTGTAAGGGTTAAGTCAAAAGTTATTTAGTTCTAAGAGTAAAATATATGCACGTCTTACTTTAGGTTTTGTCTATTGCTTGACATCACAAATTCAAATCTACATAATTTTTTCCCATTAGCAATTTGGAAGAACTTACCTAAAAAGAAGAAGAAGAAAAAAAAGAAATTAGCAGCATAAAAAAATTAATAAAATATTAAATATTATGAAAGATATATAAATTAACTACAGAGTTGAAGGTAAAAATAATAGCATCTAAGTTAGTCACACAGACGGAGTTTGATAATAAAAAAAAAAAGTATGTTTGTTTTATTTCAAACCGACTTGAACTGGGTGACGAATCCAGTCATTTTCAATGAATTTGGTATTCATTTGTTACATACAGTTGCTAATTTAATTTTATGTTTAATTCCACCGAGCAAGAAAATTAACTGAACTGCAAACTCAAATGATCAATAAAATAACTGAGCTACAAAAAAACAAATGAGTTGCAAAATCAATTGAGCTATAAAATTCAATTCAGCTACTGAACGAACCAAATGAAAGACCTCACCAAAAGAGCTGAGTTATTTTGGAAAATTATCATGGAATATGTGACAACAGTGTGACAGAGCGTATGTTATTTACTTTCCACAAAGCTACGTCTGTAGCATTTGAGTAATTTACATTCGATTTCTTCTTCGACAAATACTTCAACGGGTTTTTGCGCATTATCAAGCAGTTAGTGGACCTGTTCTGTTCTTATTAACCAAAAGCGGAAATTTTATACTTCGAATGCTGTTTCCTTTTATGGCGGTTAAAAATATTCCAGTTCACCACGGCACTGAAACTCTGCCGAACAATAAATAAAATGCATGTAAACAGCCATATTCACTGAATAAATACATTTTGTTTCCCCATTTATAAAAACATTAAATAAAACCTATGTTTGTGAGCCTTATTTAAATATTTATGTTGTTTTAATTAGTCAGGCAGTCCCTCACTGCAAACACGTAAAAATAAATACCAAACATTTGTGTGAAATAATGATTTAAAAAAAAAAAAAATAAGAGAAAAAAATATATTTATTTGTTTTAAACTTTCAAATTGATTTAATATTGCACAATATTTTAATTAATTCTTATGTACGGTTAAGTAAAAACTTTACTAAAAGTTTTGTTGTTGTTTTTAAAACAAATCGACACATTGAAATAATAATAATTATTGCTGCAGTTCATTCCATCATTGATTTGTTTAACTTTATGACAGTCAAATCAATAAATAAAATTATTAAATTTTATCTGCCGTATTCAGAAAGATTTTGTTTGATTTATAAATAAAATAAACAAATGTCCATATATAATTCAATTATTATACATTTTTACATTTTATAAAAAAAATAGTAAATATTATGAATGCGGTAGTATGAATACATTCTTTATTTAGGTGTGGTTTCCATAATAAAAATCCTGCTTGTCTCAGAAAAAAAGGTTTATAAAAATTTTGAGTGATTTTCTTAAGAATTTATAAGACAAGCAGAAATAATTGCATTATAAAAACTAAAATATACTTTAAAGATTATTTAATATAACGGAAATAACGCGCTGAAAATTGTCCGTAAGCCATATTTTGTAATTCGCTAAATCTCGATCGCTAAAATGTTGGAAAAAAAAATTGGAGAAAATATTTTGGCGATGTCGCTAAATCTGTATTCTGTAAGTTTTATTGCAAGGCAAATTCACACCAGGTAATCACGACAGATCAGGTGAGTTGTTGCCCACTGTAGTTTACTTTATCAAGCGTTGCATATATATTTTCTGTGGTCTAGTTCTTGATTGGAAATACAGCGATCTCGCGAACATATGAATTACGGTTGTTCATGTTTGTGAAAGAGAAAAATATAAAAAATATAAAAATATATATTAACTTCTCACAAATAAATCCAAAGGAAATATTAAAAACTTTGTATATTTTTTGTGATATCGTGGGTCAAGCTGTAAGTGTGTACTTTTGTTCTCTTCTAAAAGAACAGAAACAATATTGATTCTGTAATTCTTGTTCAGTGAATGAAAATTGTAAAAATAAAATAAAAAATAAAATTGTAAAAAGGACTTATTGGTTTTGTAGTGTGCAAAATACTTCAGCCATCACCACCCTGAACGTCATAAATTTTTTAATATTTCGCAGGCCTTGTGCCTACTTCTTCTGGATATGAAGTCAATTCGCTAACTACTTCAGATAGCAGCAGGCTCAAATACAAAGTTGAACTGCTTAAAAAATTTACTACAGCATACGGGTATTTCCATAGTCCAGAGGAAAATTAGATAGTTTTTTAATTATCTGTGTATTTGTGTAGAACGTATGAAGCTTTATAATTCGTAAAAGAAAATTATGACAAAAATACAAGTTGTTATTTTCTTTATCCAAAGAAACCCTGCGAATTTCGCCGCTTTCTTCTGCAGAAACGTTGTTAGTTATGATTTTGAATATTCAGAAATTGTTGGAAAAGATTTATGTATAACTAAACTTTATGTGAATCTCTTTTAAAAACGATAGTTTGAAATGTTATGTGACTTAAAAATTTCCTTCAGTACACAGGAAGGGCTTTTTTTTTATTAATTTTATATACACGGTGGGCCAAAAATAATCAGCCGAAGCCAAAGTAATCACCCGATGTATTTTTGCTGTAATTTTATTTAATAAAAACCCCATTAGCCCCCATCAAATTTGTACCAAAATTTGTCTCGAAAAAAAATTACAGCAAAAGAACATCGGGTGATTACGTATGCCCCGGGCGATTACTTTTGTCCCACCCGATACTAATGTATATTTATAGAAATCATATTCACTTATTATTAAAATTAATTTTTTCTTTCGATTCGTTCATTTCTGACCTAATTGGTTCTGTTTTGAATTTTTCTCTATATTTTCGCATGTGTCTCTTTGTTCCTCTTATGTAATCTATAGAGTCAATCTAACTAAACTACATGTAATCAAAACTATGAATAGTTCAGTATGCTATAAGTTTCACTTACATTAGCCTGGACCAAGTGACGTCACATGACAATATATTAGATTTTATAAAAACTTCATTGTGCTTGAATCTCGAAGTTTTTTGTTTTCATTCAATTCATTTATATAAATATTTTCCATCACTTAGTTAGTATTTGCAATGGTGAAGTTATGGCAAGAAATTATGTTTTTCGGTCACGAAAGTGACATTAGAATATCAATAAAAGCGAATAAAAAATTCTCCCTTTCCGGATCTTTATTTACTCTTTTCTGCATTTTTTTTAAGTTTATTAAGTTCACTTTAAAAAATATTTTACAACAACAGCGCTCTGGTATAATTTCTTTTTGAGAAGGAAACGTATAAGAGAAAATAAAGAATGAAGATGTGAAAGGGGTACCTGAATTATTAACACAACACTGCAGTACGTTTTGTAGTCGTGGCATTTAAGATACAATTTTGGGGTTTTGAGCACAATAAAATTTTACGCATTTTCTTTAAAAAAAAAAAACATGTCAAAAAATTTGCTGTCAATAAAATTTAATATTTTGGTTACGGTAGGATTTTCAGTGGAATTGCCCATATATCGCACATCAAGAGAACATTCTCTTTACTTAAGCTTAAAAATAACAGAAATATTTTTAAAACCCCGTAGTAAAATATTCTGAAGATAATAAATATTTCTTCGTTAATTATTTTAAATTCAATTAAAAAATAAACTAATTACTTATTAAAAACTGTCTCATCTATCTACATTGACTCTGCAAGTTCTAAATATTGATTATTTTTAACAAATTATTTTCTGTCAATACATGTTTTATTAGGGGTTTATTTTCTCCCCAAACAAAAATTAAATAGATATTTATTCTGAACGTAAAAAATGTTTAAGCTTTTTTCCGCAACAATTCAATAAACCGCAAGCAGAATTAAAAATTCCCAGTGAATACAAAACAGAAACCAAATTTAAGCAGCTTAAAAATACGACCATTAAAATAACAAAAAAAAAATATATTAAAAAAAAGCCGTGACAATACCTAAAAAAAAATATTTACGAACTATAGATTCTGAGCAATAAAAACAAAATAATAATGAAACAAAAATTCATTGCTCTTATATTTTTAGATATGTGGGCGAATACTCAAATATACCAACCGATTATGCTGAGGTAACAAGTTTTGGTAAAGTTGGCAGTGAATATGGAGTGGGACGTAAAAATGCCTCTTCGCCAGCACCTTATGCCACGTCATCCATAATGCAACAGCAACAGCAAACACCAAATAATGGCCAACAGCCACGTTATCAAACCAGACCAGGTTTTAATATTCAGCAGCTATTACCTTTTCCAGCTACGCAACAAAAACAACTACATAGGCCCATGCATCCACATTATCAAGAACAGCAAGAGCAACAGCAACAGCCCAGCAGCAACAATATTTATCAACAAATGTCCACCACCAGTGAAATATATCCCTCGCAAATGGCCAGCAACAGATCTGTGTATTCCGAACAATATTATTATCCAAAAGAAAAAATTCACATCACAGAAAACAAATTGAGCAATTGTCACACGTATGAGACGGCAAACCAACAGGAACACCTTCAGCAGCAGCAATTGGGGCAACAAACATTCTCACATATTGGCACGTTAAGACGCAGTGGCAATAATCAACAAAACAATCGCTTTAAAGTCATTAACACTCAGGGCCAAAACTACCAGCTGCATTTGACTGATGCTCAGCAGCATAAACAACAACAACAACAGCAACAACAACAACAGCAGCAACAGCAACAAAAACAAAATACTCTTAACAATAATCAAAACTATAATACCCAAGACATGATAAGTAAAAATCTACTCGACTTAGATGCTGGTTCTTTTTGTTACAATGGCATGGCCGATTCGGGTTGTGGTGGCTCACCATCGCCCATGGCCATGCTGATGTCTAATGACGACGACATTGGTGAAGACCAGGCACTGTATCACACAGCCGATGGCGATAACGAAAGTGATATGGAACGTTTGTATGTCAAAGTGGATGAGGCGCCGCAAAAGCAGCAACAATTGATTCCCTTAACGCCACAGCATCTGTCAACTAATAAGTTGGCGGGCCATCAGCATCAGCATCAAAATCAAGATTTAAATTCACCTCAAACGCAATATCACAATTGGCGTACACACAATAATTCCTCAACACGTTCCAATACTTCGTCTTCAGCTTCATCATCATATCAACGTAATCCTAATATGATTGTAACAAATAACACTGCCACAACAACGGTTTCAAATTGTAATACAAGCTCCTCCATCGTTGGATGTTTAGAACAGGAACAACAACAACAACAGCAGCATAAACAACAACAGCAACCACTACAAACAACATCCTTGCAAATGCACCATTTACATCCGTTGCATCAACAGCAGGCCAGCAGTGATTCAGAAATGATTTATGCCCCCGGTGGCAGTATGGCTAGTGAACGTAGTCTCTTAAGTAACTCGGGTAGTTCAACGAGTGGCCCCACAAGTGCGCACAATGTGTGACCCTACGACCAAAACATTGAAGTTATTAAAAGGAGCGAAAGCTCTATTGACTGCGAAATTACAAGCACAACAAATTCAACTAGACATCAGGAAGATTATTATGCGCGTGAAGTTAAGGAGCTGCTGGAGTGGTGTGAACGTTTCAACAACGGCCAATTAGATGAGTTCGAGTAAAGACTATATTTATTGATTGAATGGTGATTGCGTTTTATGTTATAATAATTCATTCATACTTTTATGTTATTGAGACTGATTAACAAAATTTCTTTTTCTTTTTTCTCTATAAATTATTTCACTTGTTTTACGAACGTACGTTTTTGCTTCCAGTTCTACATAATTTTTTTTATTTTTTATTTATGTCTGGTTTAAAGGCGTTTTAGTATAAAATTTTTTTAGTGTTCCCATAGTTGTTTTAATTGAGTAATTAATTTAGATGTTGTTTTAAGCCAGATTATCTTCTTAACAAAATATCAAATGAGATTTATCTAGAAATGCCAACAGCAGCTTTAACCCTTTCGCTACCGTACTATAGAAAGTGATTTTTAACAAAGTTGAGTAAATTCTTCGAATAGACGTGATGCTCAGAGCGCTGGAATTTTTTTTTAACTCTACTGTCCTTCCGGACAGAAATATGTATGTCCTGGTATTACATGTGCCATTGGATTTTTAAAACATCATAAATTGAGACTAAATACCCCATTAGTAGAGTGTTCATTAATAATGAAAATAAATTTTATTAAAATTAAAGTTTTATTTAATATTCGGTCGTCTTATTTGACAGAATTTCCCTAAACAGGCAAAAAAAAAACAAAAAAATTTGTTGCACATTGAACATATCGACGCGTAAATAAAATAGGCGTACACTTAGTATTGCAAAACTCTAGATACGATATGTAAATTTCATTTAATCTGATCATTTTATATTTAAAGTAAACATTTTGAAAATTGTTATTTGCAAGTATTTAACAGGAGACATTTATGAACCCATTCAAAAAAACAGAAATTTAGAAATAATAATCTTTTTAAAATTCCCTTGGGATGCATGATGCCAATGGTAGTGAAAGGTTTAAAAATTTTGTGAGATCTTTTTTCCTAAGTCTAGAGAAATAATGTCGTTTTTTGAACGAAGATATTGGACAAGATTTTGGCATTTGTAGAGAAAGTTTTTCATTGACACACCTTTTTTAGTGTGAAATTTTTTCCCATTTTCATGACAAGAAACAATAATGGCATTCAGCAAATAGTGTTTTCTTACACTTTTAGCAGATTAAAACCACCATATTGAAGCTTTCTGTAATAATTTATTTTTTCATTCTGCTTCCTCATTTTATTGCAACGCATCTGCTCAGATAATTTCATAACTACTTTCTCATCAGTTAAGTGTTTCTAATTAAATTCATTATTTAAAGCTGGCAAAATTATTTTGAACATAAAATACCACCGATTTTTACTAAAATTTATTTATTTATGTTTTTCTTTTGCTAAATAATTTCATATCAATTTCAAAGCCATTTGCTAATTTGAAAAGTAATTAAGTTGCCATTTGAAAGACAACTGTATGTTCCTGTCTATAGCTCTCTACTAAATGATAATTATATTATATATACAAGTTCATATATAATAAATATATATAGTACATTAAACATAAAAAATTATTAAAAAGCATATTTAAACAATGAGTAGTTTGAAAGCAAAAAAAAAAAAAAATATATTAATGAATTAAAACGATGTGATGTCTTCTTAGTTTTAATACAAAAATTAACAAGAAAATTTAAGTTACAATTAAATTTAAAATTATACTTTGTAAATATTAGTTTAGAATAAAGAATATAAATTAAAAATAAACAAATTGCATTAATTATTAAAACAATACAAACAACAAAGTAAACAATAAATAAATAAATCAATTGAAGTTACGATTAAAAAGGCAACCAAAAAAAGTAAAACAATTAAAATAGCAAAAAAAAACATAATAAGCGCCATTAATTAACGACACTGAATGGTTTAAGCGAATAATTGATAAATTTTTATTTTTAATTAAATAACCACTTCCTACTGTACTGTGTTCGTTTCATTTCGCATAATGTTTGGTAGAAGCGTGTCTGGCTTTCAATTGCATTATTAAGTCTACAACAACAACTGTGAGAATGGTGATGGCTGAATTAGTTGGAGCACTGATTCGATGTTGCGCTGGCAAATCCTATGCCAGTAATGAACACTCAAATCACAAAATATAATTTTTCTTTCCAACTCAATTGCAGATTATGGTGGGTGTAGTTGGGAATGTTTCCTTACAATCCTTGCAATAACAAGAGAAAAGGTAAGAGTTGTGCTATGAGAAGCACAACTACAGCGTTTTATTTGTTGACAAATTAATAAATTGCGGTTAGGTTCGGTATTTGAATCCACTTGGGTCCAAAGAAAAAACGAGTGTATCCCCCTGATGGCGCACTCCAATACCTCCGGGAGACCGCTAACTATCGAAGCCCCGAGATGAGCCACCCCCGCCCTTTTCAAATTGCGGTTGCGTAAATCTTAATCGAAAAATAAGAGTAAAAAAAAAACTTTGCGACTTGTTTCAGTACGTATGATTTCACAAAATTTATTTACTTGGATCCGCACTCAGGAGATGGCCCCTATACACGCAAGGCATTGGGCTTTTCTTTATTCGTTGTTTTCACAGCAGTGTTGAAACGCCTCTGATGTCAAGGAGATGTATTAAATTTTGAAACTTCGTTTTTAGTAGCCATTTTTTAATAATTATTTTACTTTGACGTAGCTACACAATATTGACGTAGAAAGGCTCTCTGAGGTGCCGGTACTGTTCAGTGACCAGTGACGATGCCTTCGCCACTAAAACCCTCCAGCACAAAAAAAAATTTCGAAGTGTTTTTATTATTTTGTCTGAAACAGGGGTCGAACCCAAAAAATTTTTGATTATGAAGTCAACGTGCAGACTACTTCAGCCATAGGAACCCTCAATATATTATAAAATATATTAAAAAAAAATCCTATTCTAAGAGTTAGTTCAGGAGAAGAGGTTAGACACTGTTGGGATGAGAGACGAAACAATACATTTCGCTAAATCTTCAGCATTATCAGAATTGCCTTTCCTACACCACATGATAATCACTGAAAGAAAAAACGAAAATTTTTAAATTCTATAAATAAAACATACAATTTGAACTGCAGAACTCTTTTTAATTTTCTTTCTTTTTATAGCCAGTGTTCAAGAGACCTTTCGTATTTTTTGCCTTAAACAACACAAAGTCTACGAAGCTGTTATAGCTTGTAGAAATACCCCTGGTTTAGGCGGGAATCGAACCCGCACCTCCTTATTGATAAGGCTACCGCTCATGCACTAGACTAAGGAGGCACCCTGCAATGCAATAAAAGATATTGTGTTAAAGGTTTTAGCCTTTGGATATCATAAAGTGCCACAGCAGTCATAAACCCCATCAATTTTAATCCGCCCTTCTCTCTCCGTTTACCTAGGACACCATGCATCGCCCAGAGAAATTCAAATTTTTGTATTTGTAAAATTTCAAAGATTCCTTTACGCATTGTGGAAACAAGTTTATATTTTTGGAAAAGGCTTTATGTGGGCAGCTTGCTTCTTTAATTTGTATCAATCTGGTCCATAAATATGAGAACAGTTCCATTTGGAATAACTACCTCTCGATTTCTAATGTTTACGAAGCTTCCTTAACAACATAACAGGCTCTGTTAGGGCAATTGGTTTTTGAAATTTAACTTCGCAGAGGTGGTATGAAAAGGATGTTTTATGAAGCAGAATTTAAATACAAAAAAATTGTGTGATTTTTATATCACTAAATTTTTTATCACTAAATGATTAACAAACAGTTACGAACGTTGCTTTCGATTGTCAAACTCCAAGTATTACACGAATGCTCAAATTTCTGAGTGTTTTTGGATTTTCATAATTTTTTATTTTATAAATTAATCCAGTCTTAGCGAAATACGATGTGTGTTCAAAAACTGAGGGAGAATTGTCGATTTTCGTGATTTATATTGTACTGCCACTAAAACTGCCTAAACTTTTACGTTGTAGTTTCATGGCTTTTCTTAACATTTCTTTTATTTAGACTCAAAAAGGCAAAACTTTTCTTTAAAATTTTCTGCTGAACCCACATCACTATTTCGAAGCATATTAAAAAATTAATTTTATAGCGCATTATGTTTCTTAACAATTAGTGCATTCACAACAGAAACCTAAATACTTCAAGAAAGTTAAAGGCACTTTCGTAAGTTAACAGCATAAGACCATGATCACATATGCTTTCTTAATTGAGATAATTTAATATTTATTGAGAAGTTGAATTTAGTGTTCCACATATCAATTTAGCTTACTGAAATGGAAAAAAAATACGTTTGGAAGGATAATTCGCTGGACATTTCTTTTTTCTTTTTGCTTTTTTGTAACTGTTTTGACATTTGGCTTGCCATTGTACAGAATTGTTTCTTTAGACTGAACACTCTTCCCAGTAAAAATACTTGTGAGAAGGGTTGTTTTCAAGTTTTACTCAATAGTTATAAAAATTTCGCAATTACAGCCCAATAACTTACATTGTATAGAATATTCAACTTAATAATGGCATTTATTACATGACTGAACATCGTATTAAACTGCGCTTTAATAATGTACATAAGTTTTTCGTTGACTTTGACAGCAAGAAAATGTCATAGTTCAAGTTAAAAATGATTTTCTATATTGAATTATACATTTAAAATAAAGTGCATCACAGTGAATACTTTGCGGTACTTGGAATGTTTTTTTGTATAATAACTTTCAACATGTTTTATGCATTTTTTATTAATAGTAAATAAAACATTGAATTATGAATGAATGGCTGACATTTTGTGCCAAGATGATATAAAATAAGAAAACTTCGTTTAATTTAAAAAAATAATTGTTTCGAATCCAAATAAATTAAATCTTAAACCTAAAATAACAATTGGCACGTTATTTTTACGACCTTGCTAAAAATGATCTGAAAAGTTTTATTTGAATTCTCAATTAAATACGACGAATACCACAATATTTTCGGCACGTATGATTAATATTTCTTTAATTTAAAAAATATTACACATACGTACTTATTTTCACTGGTTATGAACTTATGGCACTTCAATTATTTTCCATTGGGAGGAGCTATATGGTTTAAATTGTTTATAACTTTTTTATTTGTGCGATTATTATAATTTTTTTTTTAATACAGTATATTATTGGAAAATTTTTCCAATTATCTTTGAAAAATTATATCCTGTAAGTGATGTCCATTTTCTGCTTCGCACATACGTGCTCTTTTTAGTATATTTTCCATAACTTTTTGCAAAATTTCGGGTGTAATGGCCATGATTTCATTTCGAATGCTTCATAATTAATTCCCCAAGCGTTCTTCACAAAATGCTGAAAAAAATAAAGAAGAAATAATAACTAAAAACGTTATAAAGAATTCAAACCATATAGCTCCTTTTGTGCCGCCCTGTATAATTGATATAAAAGGACAGCAAAACCAGAAATAAACGAATACAATTTAATATTTATATTATTTAAATGTTGCTACCTTATTTTAATAAAAAAAACGCTAAAGAAAGATATACGATCTAAAACTAACCTCAAAATCTCAGACATTTTGCATAAAGCGCTAAGTTGTCAATTAATTCTAAGTTGGAAAGTAAAAAATTTTTTTTTCGACAGTTGCTCATTTTTTTATTGATAACACTAGTGGACGATTTGAGGTTTTTGCATTTATCTTAATATGGTTGTACTCTTTGCACCTGATTAATTTTTCCATTACAATATATTTGCGCTCTTCTCCTAAATTTTAACAATGCGGAAAAAATTTTGTGTAATAAGGGCTTTAATAAAAAAATTCAAAATTATAAGAACTAATGAGCTCTTGAAGTGGGACATACAGTAATTGAAGTGAAATTCACAATATACATGCTTTTATATCAGTTGGTTTAGAAATACATGTCTATGCGATTTATAGACTGGGTTGGCTATTTTAAAATAAAACTTTATTATATTGATATGCACTTTATGCGCCTGTAACGCAGTTATTATGTATAAAAAAAATTTAAAAAGGAATCAGAAATACTTAACTTCCCAACAAATAATTTGTAACAATTTTTGTGGTCAATGCTAATTCTGGAATAAATTAGCATGTTGCCAAAATGTTGGTATAAAATACAAGCGCCGCTTCAGTAGAAAGTATCCTGAGTTTCGATTCCTTGATTTTATGGAAAATTTTTTGATGACGGGTGCAAATGCTAGAAGCAATTGCAAAAGGTTGTCCAATCATTTCGTTTTAGCATAGCACAAGTATTAACTATATGAATATTTCAAAGGTATGCAATCAAGTTAATATTCAAAACGAATAAAAGCAATCGTATGCCCCTCGTAGGCTTAAGATTACATTAAAATATTAAAAAATAATAATAATTATAAATAGAGGTAAATAGTAGTACTTATACATACATATATATGAATATAAAAATATTATAATTTTACATGCTGGACTAACAAAAAAAAAAAAAACAAACTGACTGGTTTAATCGCATTATAATTACACACACACAAACACAATTACACTTAAATACTTGTATTTGCAAATAAATACAAAAATGTAAACACACACACACGAATAGTAGAAAACAAAAACAATATTTTTTTAATTTATAATTTAAATATTTCTATAGAATTGTTATTGTTTCTTTAATAATTTAGGATAAATACTAATTAAAAAGTATAAATATTCTATAAATGAAAACACAGCTGCGGTTTTAAGTGATTATTAAATTATGATTATAAGATAAATTATAATAAAATAAAAAAGCAAAAGCCATTTTTAATAAAAATTAAATACAAATAGTTTTTTATTAATCAATGGTTACTGTATGTAAGGGAGTGCTGATGGCGAGTATTTAATATATTGGCTCTGCAACCAGAAGGTCTCGGCTTCAATTTCTACCTCGATCCATTGCAAAACAAAGAGTTTTTCTGAGTATTCTGCGCTACAGCAGCCTCGTTTGTTATTTAAGCAATAAAATAATAAAATTAATAATAATAAAATGGCTCCCCTTGGCTTAAAAATAATGCGTCAAAATTAACATCGGAGCCGACTCAATTTTGTTTTATAATTAGCACTCACCAGCAGAATTGTACAAGAATTAAGCTCTATCTTCCTACCACTAACACCACCTGATTATTCTCTGCACTATCCCTCTCTCTGTCTAGTTACAGTGCAATGCATTGCTTATGTAGGGGACTTCCCCTGACCAGTGGCCCATGATAACAAGAAAGTGGAAAAGAATATTACTTTTGACGTTTTAAATTAAAAAAGAAAAAAATTGTTTTTTGTACTTGTCTTCAATATACAGTAGAGTTCGGTTATAACGTACTCCACGGAACCGTGCAATTTTGTTCGCTATTGGCGAAGTTAGTTATGACTGGAGTAAATAATTTTCTATTGATAGTCTTCTCAATATTTTTTTCAATATTATCTTCATGTTGTAATTGCAATGCATTGCATATCTAACAGATTTCCCCTGAGTACTGAAGCAAGATAAAAAAAGTATTTAAGAAACTAAATTCGGAATATAGAAAGTTTAGGGGCTGCTATCCTAAAATAATAAATAAAATATATGCGATATAAAATTGAATAAAATTTAATAAAAAATTAGTGCCGGGTTTTAGTTTCCGAGTTATGGGCATCTGAATTGCCAGTACAAGTTTACGAAAAAAGTCAACATTTTCCATTGATATATCTGAGTCGCAAACAAATCATAAATAAAAAAATAGTAACAGAAGAAGATGTGGGGTAGAGATATATTGCTCATCGAAACTATATAATTAAAACTTAGTAAATGATGTTCGTTAAACGCATCACGGCAGAACTGCTGGAACGATTTCCATAATTTTTTTCTTAATATTTGTTGAAGTATTTTGAAGATGGGAAAAAAACTTAGACGTGAGCGGAGCCGCGGGTAAATGCTAGTTTATTATAAAAAAAAGGTTCAAAAATAATGATTAAAAAATATTATTATTTCATTATTTTTTACTTTTTATTTGCTTCTTTGAGTCCGTTAAATTTTTTTTTTTTTAATTTTTTATTGAGTGTTATTTCTCTTAAAAAATTGCTTCTGTTTTCAAAACGATTTCGTTATTGTTTAACTTATTTTTTTTTGTATGTCCAACACAACGAAAATTAAATTAAAATCATAATTTACGTCTCTGGTAATTTACCTTCATATGTTTCACAGTACATGCCTACGTCCGGTAGTTTTGAAATGCAAAATACAAATAAAAAAATAAAGCAACCGTTTTAATGTTTATTTTATTTTTTCGCTAACAACTCTCTAACGAACATAATTGTGAATGCGCTATTTCCGTTGATTCATTGAAAAATATACAGGATTTTTTCCCAACAACAAAAATATAATAAAACATTTATGCATGTGCATTATTTGGTTGGTTCTTACAATGAAAATTCGTTAAATTAAAATAAACACGAAAGGGGGCCGAACGGGTGTAGGCGGACGCAGACTGTTCATAAATGAAGGATGTAAACGACAAAAAAAAGTGCAGTTTTTTTCCTCGTATTTTAACATGAACAGGAGGGCTGTTGCATGTATTATTTTTTTTTTTAATATAAATGTGAATAAATGGTAGAATTATAGGAAAATTTGTATATGTTTGCTGAAAATGTAAAATTTGTGATTTTTTATTTGTTTGTTTGCGTTCATTTAAATATGGTTTTATGCATGACGTTGTACAATTAAAGGCCATTCTATGGTTGGTAATGCAAAATTTTCAATGTCTTTTGTGAGCTAAAAATCTGAAATACTTGCCGGAAAATTGAAAAGTTTATATGGTTTCCTTAGGAAATAACTACATTTTATATGAAACGAAATGTTACGAGATGTCACAGGAACGTGAAGTCGAAACAAAGTAAAGTAAAGTATGAAATAAAAAGGAAATAATCAAATCGGAGAATTGCAATGTAATTGATAAGCATGATTGAAATATCCGTATGAGAAAATAACACAAAACTAATCATGTCACTGGTTTCAAACTGTTGGAGACTAAATGATCCGATAGTTAGTAGTACTTCCTATACAGCCTCGCATTACAATCGTCATTTGAGAAGATGCCATTGTTTGCTAGAGACAAGAAAAGCAAAAAAACAAGCGTTTAACATATGTAAACATTTTGATACTTTTATGTCCAGAGAGAACTAATTTTTCAGCCGTACGTGCTGTATGTGGAACAAACTCCCTGCAGAGGTCTTTCTTGACACTTTTGACGTGGCAAGATTCAAATCAAATGTCGTTAAAACCTACTCCCTCTATCCTCCTACCCATTACCTAATTTCCTAGTTCCGGCATAGTGCAACTCATGTATAGGGGTCATTCCAGAGTACTGGTCCAAGATAAAACCCAAAGAAGCAGCCAAAGTTACGGTCCATGGGTTCAACTTCTACTTTTACTGCCGTATTCAGAAAGAACTTTTTTATTTATAAAATCTTTAATAGACAAATTTTCATACAAAATTCAATCAATATACAGTGTACACTCGATAATCCGGACAATTAAAAACCAAGTAGTGTCCGAAATATCGAATGATCCCGCCAAAGGAAAAATAAGAAATATTGTTACAGAAAACGAAAAAGTGTATCCATTTTTTTATTTTTAAATTTTTAATAGCGTGTTATCGATAGCATACAGGCAGTCAAACTAAAATCACTCAAAGACAAACACTAGCGGAATGGAACAACATGTTGTTTTCGAAGGTTGCTGTTAATTATTTACTTAATCCTGGCAGAATGTCCTACCAGTAATATACGGCAACACTATCAAACAACAAACAAAACTAAGGGAATTCCCATTAAATTTTCATTATTCCAAATAAGCTTGCACTGTGTATGTAGTTGTTGTCTGATTGCCAATTAGAAAGTTGTGAAGAAGGAACTTTTTCCCACAATGTCTACAACTTATATATATGTAGTTACAGCAGAAGAAATCGAGGGAATTACTGAAGATATTGATTTGGAAGAAACTATAAACCAAGAGGACGATTACGGCAGGTCATTTTCTGAGGGTGTGGATTTTATTTCACAATATGAAAAAAGATTTGTTTTAAAAAAAATGTAATAATAAAATATAAATTCACAAAAGTAATTTCTTTGCATGTGTCTCTGAGCTACATTTTGCTTGGATTCGTTACAAAGTTTATGTGACAGGTGTGCGATTTTCCTAATGCCGGAGACATCGATATTACTACACTGTACCTATAAATCAAAAAAAAATTTATGAATATGAATAATTCATAATTTACTTTACTGTCCTTCGTGGTCGTATCGTTAAGTGTAAAAAAAATAAAAAAAATAAAAAAAATAATTTTTTTTTTTTTTTTTTATTTTAAATATGTTTAACAATGGGGTGATGGTCAAGCTGTCGTTATGAATAACTAAACTGTGGAGCAACTTCCATGTTTTACATACGTACAGCATCAATTAGTGAAATTTAATTAAATTTTTTTCTGCAACGCTTGTACGTTATTAATCTTTGGTCAGCAGTATAGAAAGAGAATTTAATTGACCTTCAATGCTTGTAAGTGTGCAATAATGAAATTTTCAAAAAATTAATTATGTGCAAATTTGTAATCGAAAATTTATTTTTAATTACGATTACAAAAAAAAAAAAAACACATACAAAAGAAAAACACGATAAAGTAATAAATTTGTTCTTGGCGGTTATACCAATTACGATATATTTGTCATAAAAGTATGGAAAAGGAATTAAATATTTGCCATTCAACATTAAATCCAAATCTGTGCCTGGATTCTGCAACGTATGTGAGAAAATTTCGAATTCTGTGAAACACAGGATGAGTAATAAGAAGAAGAAGAGCTTAAGTTTCATGATTTTTTTTTAATTTATATCCATTTGTTTTATTTTTCTCGTTGCGATAACTTCTCACAAGTTACAGAAAGGAGCCACTGTTGGGCATTGAGAATTTCGCTACGGTTTACTATTTAGTCTTTGAAATACGAGGTCTGTTCAAAAGAAAAGGTGAATCTTGTTTTTTACGATTACAATAGCGTGGTGCATCATGAGTTCTTGCCGACAGGTCGTACGGTTAATAAGGAATACTACAAGTCTCATACGATCGGAATTGTGGTCAAAAATCATGGATTCTGCATCACGATAATGCACCAGCTCACACATCAATGCTTGTTCGCGTTTTTTTTTTCAAAAACAACACGCTTATCATGCCTCAACCAGCTTATTCATCAGATTTGGCTCCCTGCGACTTCTTCGTATTCCGAAAACTGAAGACACTAATGAAAGGAAAGCGAAGAACGAGCTGATAGCCGCCATACCGAAAAGCGCATTTAAGAAGTGCTTCGAGGATTGGAAGAAATGCGGACATAAATGCATTATATCTGAGGGCGATTACTTTGAAGGGTACAAAATGGATATTGATGAATAAATGAATACTTTTGAAAAAAATTCAAAATTCACTTTTTCTTTTGAACAGACCTCGTATATGCATATAAACTCAAATGTGAAAATAACCCTAATAGGGTTTATTAAATTAAGAATAAACAACTCGTCCTCAAAAACAGATTAATAACAAAATAGAAAGAGAATTTAAAAAAACAATTTTATTATTTTATCTTCAGCATCATGTTCAATTAAATTTAAATAAATAAAAATTTAAGGAAAAAATTTCGAACTGGTTGACATTGATATGATCATAATTCCTTGAATTGAAGAGTACAAAATGGATATTGATGAATAAATATGTGCTTTTCAAAAAAAAATTAAAAATTCACATTTTCTTTTGAACAGACCTCGTATCTTACAATTTCGTTTTAATCATAATTTCATGGCTTCTTCTAAAAACCGTTGTAATATTTACAAAAGGCGTAATATTGTCACGTCGTCGGTTGTAGGAGGAACGTAACTTTCTATACCTTTAATGTTAATGTTGTTGTTAAAATTTAATTCAGCGGATAAAAAAGAACATTAAAAAAATAAAAAAACTTCAAAATTAATTAAATATAAAAATTATAACTAGTTCATGTTGATGTCAGAACAATAAGTGAAATACAAAAATTTTTATTAAGAAAATACAATATTTTCAAAAGCAATTTTTTAAATATTAAAACGAAAGCACACTTCGTGAAACCCCCCAAATTAACAGGATTGGTTAAGTTTTTTTTTTTTTAATTTCTATATATAACATACGAAATTGGCAATTTCTTTTTATGTTTTCTTATATTTTATTATTTTCGACAGTACAGTTTCCGAATACCCCAATTTTATTCCCAATTTTTGAAAAGATGTTCTCTTTACAACTGCGATTTGATTTCATATCCATGTCATCGATAATGTCCGCTGTCATTATCACTTTGAAATATTTACAAGGCAATTTCATATTTATCAAATATTGTTCAATCTTTTGCATGAATCAAAAAATTACAGGAAAATCTTTGTATTAAAAAAAGGAAATATTTCTTTTGTTATTTTCATAAAATAAAATAAAATGGAAAAAAAACACCCTTCGAAAAATACTTGCAGTAAGAAAATGTATGTTGTTGTTTTTTTGTGTCTTGTCTGTGTCATGTCTGCCCATAGAAATGAAGATTTATAAAGAGTGTGAATTTTTTAAGCAGGAGGTGTTTCGTGAATTGTATTAGTATTGTGGTACGCAAAGTATGAATTTTGAATGAAGACAGAATTACTTTAAATGAATCGAAATAATTTTGATGAACAATTGCTTTCCAGGAGAGCTAAAAAACGTTCTATTTGAAACTGCGGTATCCGTATGAAAATTTTTCAAGTTTTGTTTTTACAGATCTCTAATGATCTCTCTAAAACAAACTGCCATCAAAAGGCTATTCATCAAAGTCGCCACGTTTTTCAATAAATATTTGGATTCGTTTGTTGCCGAAAGATGCTTAACAGCCCCTTCCTTTGTTCATCGAAAATATAGCGCACCTTTCCCATTCAGAAAATATTTTGTTATCAGTGATAACAGACCATTTCAAAAGACCGTTCAGTTTAATTTACTAAGATTTTATGCGCCCGTAATGAAGCAACAAAATACATTCATCAAATGCTCAGTCCGCAAGTTGGTAACTTCGAGATTCGTGATTTGTACTTTGATATGATCAATTGCACTAAATTCTAATTGACAGAGCGTCCATGCTTCCAATTCTGTACACAAGACCAGCTGAAAGTATTTCAGTATTCAAATGAAAAAATCGAATTGCCATGTTAGCAGGAAAATAACTTAATTTGATATATTTCTTTACTAAACTTATCCCAGCAAAAAAAAAATTAGACTATACCATAGGTATTACTTGCCACATAATGATGTACTTTTAAGAATGTCAAATTTTACTACTCGATTACAAAATACATTACAAAATTATAAAAATCAGAATTATTAATTGAACTGATTCTTTTATTTGTATTAGAAAGTCTGAAATCATTTTCAAAATATATAGTTGTTTAGAAAAATTATATAAATTTCTAAATTGCATTCTAATTATTTTAAACCACTAAAAGAAGTGGTTAGTTTTTGGGGAAATAAAGTCAATGTATAATCAGTTCCAAAAAATACATATTATTTTATTTTATTTTAATTTAAGTTAACAAAAAGTATTATTCCTTACAGTAAATATTCTGGGAACTGTTGGAATCTTTAATTTTAAATAATAGTCATTCGAAATACGTCAATAACATCACTTTGTTGAATTAATTAAAATATTTACTGGTGCTTAAAAATATATAAATATTTATATTCACAATTTGATTTATTTATACACAAAAATTAAATTATGTATATCGAATTTGATTCAGAATACCGAAATAGTGGAACTTTTCCAACTCCAAGATGAAAAAAGTAAATTTAGTTATAAGAACTTTCTGCGTAAAAAAATAACCTTTTCACAAAATAAAAAAGTAAGTAATAACTTCTCAAGAATCCATTATTTTAGTCTCTCGCATGCTAGAATTCATTAAGTTGGCATTCCAGTGTTGAAGTTATTCCACCAAAAATGCTTAATTTCAAACTCGATTACATTTTTTTTAAATTTTTTGCTGCGATTTACTTTCACAGTATACCCATACCATGAACAAAATATCAAGCGTACATGAATCGTCCCATGCGGTCGCCAATGACCAACGTTTGAGCCTTATTTTTTCTAAGCTACAGAGCCGCCAAAAATACCGGCGACTTGAATTCCAACATTTTATTTTACTTTAGTTTTTTTCATTGTTTCTGTGAAATTAAATTTTAAAACGTTTCTGCATGAATTATCTAAATACCTCCTAATTAATTTTCCTAATTTAATTTTTTGCGAGCTCTAACTTTCTGATATTAGGGTAGTGCAATATGGAGGGAAAAACATAGATCTGGTGCATAAATACTATGACGGGATAATTTAAGTCTATGGCCATTGGTGCAAAACATTGGTCTTCTCGTGACAATAACACTGTTATATCATTCTTTAAGATACAACTGCAAATGCCAAAAATATAAAGAAAACTTTAATAAGACGACCCCTACGTTCGTCAGAAAAAAAAAAATGTTATTTTTTTCGAAATTGACGGCCAAAAATATTTTATTTTGGGGGTGTAAGGCCCACTATCTTGCCTGTAATGCTGTAAGTGTCTAATGTACATACATTTGTTTACATAAAACTACTATGAAAAATGAAAGTTGATTTCCCTATTTCATAGCCCAGCTCATCAAGAGCTTTAAAGAAAATAACAAACTAAATTAAAAGTTCGGATGTAGTTTTCAAATATTATTTTCTAAGAAACTTATAAACGTATAACACTCATAGTAGCGTGTGCATATCTCAGACCGTCAAAATGGAAAATAAAATAATCAAACTTGAACTTGAGTAAATTTTCTAATGCTATTGTTGGGGTAATTTCAAATTGTATTTAAGTTTTTTTTTTTTTTGTTTTCATTGAAAAATCACTTCCATGTATTTTATTCATTATGGCGGTTCGGTACTCTTTCAAGCAACGCCTGTATTTGTGTTTATCTTTTTACCTCTATATACTCTCACTTTGCTTTGCTTAAGCACGTTAGGGAAATGAATGATTTCCGTCAAACGGAAATGAGATGTAATAATGAATAACATTAGCGCCAACACGAATAGCAAGAGTTAAAGGAAATCTTTTTCCTTACAGAATACCGATTCGAAAAGTAATATTAATCTTCAAATAAGCTAACTGAGTGTGTGCATTTTGAGTGGCTTTAGTAAATTATAAGCTAAAAATAATCTGATTTTATTATGGCTGATTAACCAGGATGTTGCTATGATGCTGCTATGCCAGCAGTCAGTGCAGTAGGATAATTGAAGATATTAATTTAAATCGTTATTGTTTTTAGTTTTGGCGGAAGATATAAAATTTAAAAAATTAGATTTTTTTTTCAAATTGAATTGATTTAAATGAATTTAAAATAGAAACATCTTATTTTATATCCTAACTGGGGAACATAAATATGTTGTTTTATTGCTAAATTGCCAATAAAGAGAATATAAGTTGCTTTCTCGGGAACGCTTATCTTACTTGGAAGATGGAAGTGTCCAAAGTTCTGCTGCAAGTCATCTTGGAGAATGCTTATTAACTTCTGTTTGTTATTTAGTTAAGCTGGTCTATATTTTGCACTTTATTTAATTTCCATTTATATTCTTATAAAATAAATATATATTAGAAGCACGCAATAACAGCCAATGAAATAAATCCCAAAATAAATGAAGCCAGTCCCGCACTGAACAAATTAAATAAATAACAAAAAAAATTAAATAGCATTCAAACTGAAATTGAAAAAAATCCAATTTTTTGGAATTTATTTCATTATGAAACACTTCTAATGAAATTAATGAAATAATTCCCAAAATCGGAGCACTGAAGAGAAATGAAATAACTCCCAAAAATAAAAGAAAGAACCGTCAATAAGAAATTAAATCAAAATGTTGTCAAAGTGTACTGTATAAATATGCAATTCATTTTAACGAAAATTATAACAATATAACAACACCAGCTTCGGGCTCTAGGATTTCCTAGACAGCGATAGAGCTGAGACTCGACACTTGCACCTACACCGTCATATTATGTTATTGATATTCTTCAATATATTCCGAGTATTTGAATATTTTATTTTTCTAATTTTTATCTCGACACTGTATTTGTACGTTCAGAAAAGCTGGATTTTTTCAAGATATTTTCAACTTAATAATTTCTAAAAATAATTTCAAAATTTTAAAAATACACCAGCTAAACCACGTAAAAAACATAGAAAAATAATCGTAATTAATTTCGACTCGCGTTGATTCAATAAAAAAAAAATTTATATATTTTTTTTAATACTTGTTTTTTAACCTCTTTTATTATAAGAACAATCTATATATATTTAAGTTCAAAGATTTTTATTTTTTATTTTTCTATATATATGTATGTCGATATTATTTATATAATTCAATTATATTTTTGAGGTGCCACCGTAGCCTCGTGCATGTGTAATTAGTCTTATTAATCTGGAGGAGAAGAATAAACATTATTTTGAACAAATTTTCAGTAAGTAGCTTTATTCACGTTTTGACGTATTGACGTATTGACGTATTGACGTTTAAAAAATCTTATTCGAAAGCAAGTTCGAATGTTGGAAATCGTGTGATTTGTAGAACACCAAATTAGCATTTATTCGGTTTTGAGAAATCACTCGTTTTTAAATAGACTCGGTTTACAGAGCAGGGGGGTATATCTTCAATGCAGCTTGCAAGTTGATTTTGCTTTTGTTCTTCATAAAAAATTTTCACTACAAAATAATTACTCATGCGAATGTTACACTTGTAGCTGACTTCTGTTTGCTCAGTGTTGGATTAAAGAACTATGCTATTGAAGAACATTAGATAATTGAAAACTAATAATTTGTGAAATCAGACCAAACTTAGAATTTGAATATAAACTGAAACTATACGATGAGTTAATTGTGAACTTAAACATTAATATTGCTATTGACATTAACATGAACATATTTGAAGTATGCGATGTGGATAATTATCCGCAGGAAAGTTGGAATGTAATATATAAAAAATTCCATTAATTTTGTATGTATATACAAAACGTTAAGTAAATGAGTACAGTTAGTTGTAACATTACCTCAGCAAGACGTTTACTAATTAACATGAATTCTTAAGAAAATAGATCTGTCCAACATTTTGAAACTTGATTTTAAAACCTCAAAAAATATTGAGGAATTACACTCAGCATTGATGCGTATGAACATTATTTTGCCTATTTTTTTATACACTGTTGCCAGTTTAACCTTTTGAGAATAGATTTTACATTTTTTGTTGCCTTTTAGCTACGAAATTTATGTTTTAGGTTAATTGCTTTTTGCACGTTCTTTGTTTATACTCGTAGCAGTGCTGAAGCTTCGGTTCATTAGCCATTTTTATTATTATTTTATTTCGCCGGTGCTACACAATACCGACGAAGGAGGGCGTTCTGATGCGATTGTGTATTGCTATCGGCTGAAGCCGGTATTGTTCAGTGACCAGTGACTATGCCTTCGCCACTGAAACCTTCCGACAACAACTGACACACAAAAACACACTAATGCACATCAGAAAATGGCAAAATATTTTTTGTTTTTCCTCTTGTTTAATTTTTTAGTCTTCTTATTTAATTTATTGGTAATACGAAAAGACAGAAAATTTGGGATTGAACTGATAAGAATAAGAATGAGTAAAAATATCACTGTATAATTCAAAATGTTTTTCAATATGAAAACTGCTATAAAATCTCTGGTCTAAGATTGTTCCTCAAGGTTAAATTTATCAAACTTACTGTGTGAATCGCCAATATGGCAAAAAAAGAAATTTTATTTGAATAAGCTAAAAAGTACAATTTTAAAAATGATGAGTGAAGAGCCTTCCATTTTTCGAAAGAATTTGAAATGTAAGAAATTAAAAAAAAAATAATTTATCCATATGAATATGATATTTTTTGCTTCGCTTAACTCATAACATCATTAACATCAATTGGCATTGGCAATCCAATTTTATTTAATTATTTTTCTTCTTTTATTCATCAACTCAATTTGCTTGTTTTCATGCTCGTTGTCAGATTTCAAATAAATTCCTCACGAATTTCTATAAAATTTACTTAATTAAATTGATGAAAACTCCTTGAAACAAATTAAACTGTATTGATAATTGACCAACAAAACATATACATATAAGCAAGCATACGTCTGTATATATTTGTGTATGGGCCAAATAAAAACAAAATGTGCCAAAGAGGAGACCAAGTCATTTCAAAACATAAATGCTGTACAAAAGCAAAAAAAAATAAATAAAACATACCAAATGTGTAGAGCAAAAGTATACAACTGGCACAAAACCAAATATTCAACATTATTAAAATGCCTTTAGGATAAAGTAATGCAAAATGATTTTAGTCCTCATCAGTTAGTGTAAAAATAGCATAACAGCAAACCAACATTCAAAAGAGGCAAACAACTTCATTTATTCATTCGAATAAATGTTTACATATTTGTATTGGTGTATTTGTGCATTTGTGTGTGTATGTATGTGTGCGATGGTCATACAACTGAATATGAATTCCAATTCCTGTTAAAGATTTACAAACTCAGTTATTATTCTACGAGACCATATAAACATTTACAATTAAAAAAATGAAGTAGTTTTGCAGTACGACAACATAATTTGAAAATTATTTTGCCCATTCAACGATTTGAAAATTAAATTTTGCCAGTCATTACAATTATAATGCCTTTGATTATGAAAATGTATGTTTGCACAAGAAGACATTAAAGAATAACAGAGGGATCATTTTGACAAAAGCAAAAAGTGGTCATCAAATTACATTCGTTTACTCCACATCACAGTATTGTTGACCAATTAAAATTATGGGAAAACCAGACTGTAAAATAGTTTATGATTTCTATGTTTTATATCCTTTACCAGTTACATAAGTTGATATTATTTGTTTGTGTTACATATAAAGTCTACCAGGGAATGTATTTATTTTCTTAAAATTAAAAGAATATAATACGATTTCGTTAGCAGTGTGTGTGGCTTTCTGCTGACAATTGTTATTTTACGAGATACTAATTAAATGCTATCTTGAGTATTTTTAGTATGTCTTAGATTTAATAACATATAGTTGTAATCCCACTAGCAGGAAATACGAGGTAGACCTGCTAAATTTTAATGTTAGAGTATTAATATTTAGAGCACCATTAGGCCAGTCCTTGACACAATTTAACCATAAAATTGAATTGAGAGTTATATTAAGTACCGCCAGTCTAGTGAGTAGTGTCCTAGTTTAACAGTTGAGGGCATTAGCATCGATTCGTTACAGAAAATCTCTATCACTACAACAGGTGAAAGCTTTTTCGCAACAGGTATCGCCATAATAAATTGAACCCAACTGGACTGGATCTTTCTGGGATCTTTCTTTACCTTTCCTTCCAGCCACCTGCCGACATAACCTTCATTAAGTCTTTGAAATGATAGTGTTGTTATTATTGACCTTAATATGGAAGACGAACTTATGTCTTGAGAGTAATATAAACTGAGCTTTTTGGCAATCGAGTGACACAGTTTTACTGTCTCTTTACTCATGTCGAAAGAAAACAAAAACTCGAACTCAATTCAATTTGGGTTTAGAAAGAAGGCAGTACGTTTATGATTGTTTTGGACTTGGCGATGGCTGAGGTCGTTAGCACGTTCACTACAAAACCACAAGTCCTGAGTTCGACCCCAGTTTTAGACTGATTTAGAAAACCACTGCATTTTTCTTATGTGCATTAGTGTGACTTTGTGTCGGACTGTTTCCTTGACGAAGGCACGGTTTATGCTGATACTAATTCACAAATAACATCAGAGCGCCCTCCTTCGTCGGTATTGTGTAACATCATCGGCAAAGTAAAATAATTAATAAAATGTCTACCAAATACAGCTTCAAAAATTTAATGCGTTTCATTGATGTCAGAGGCTCTGCAACACTTTTATAGCAAGTGCAAAAGCTGTATTGTCAAAATAATAAAGCCTTCTTGTGTCTCTATCACTAGAAGTGAGTAGGAGGCCATCATTGCCTGAGTGTTACATCGCTTTTATAAAAAAAAAAATTTTTATTTTTATTTTAAATTTTTTTTTATTTATTTTATTTTATTAAAAAAAAAAAAACCTAAATTGCAACAGCTTTCAATGAGGAAGTGAGGAAATGAAAATAAATTTTTTAATAACCCAGCCAAAAAATTTACTACCTACCTGAATTGGTGCGTCCATGACTTCTTAAGCACTTCTTTATTTGATATAATATTTAATGGCATCTAAAATGTTGAGATTATCAAAGATTATCACTTTTGAACTCATGGAAAACACATTCAACTCTGCCGCTGAATTCATATGAACAACTGCGCAATTGTAATTATAATTCAAAAAAAAATTTTAAATATGTTACTGAAACCCTTTAATCGACGCTCAAAAGCAACAAAACCAAGTACTATGCATTGGTTCTAAGCGCTCATTTAAATGATGAGTTGTTTTGTTAAATGTGAACACATGTCCGGCCCTTTATTAAAATCGCTGCGACTAGAAAATCTCCCAATGCATATATTGAGAACAATTTTGGAATGGTTGTGGCAAACCCGATAAAATTTTCGTAAGCACGTTTAAACAATTATTATAAATCAAACACTCACCAACATAACTTACAGAAAATGCTACAGGCTATTTTTAACATTTTCGCTCAACCCTCGGTTTTTTCAATTACACTGCATCAAAATCTTTGATTTCAAAATCGAAATTTTTATTTATTTTTTTTTTGTTGTTATTTTTCTATTTGTGACTACTACAAATACTGCCAAAAATTCCATCTTTTATGACATTTTTGGTTAGTGTGTGTGTGTGTGTGTAGCCTTGTATGAAATTCATTGTCTGGCTACTGACTGACTGGTTTGGTTGGTTTATTTCTCGCTCTCGTCCTGAATGCATTATGCTTAGGGTTCGTTGGCTTTATGATGTATTATATTTCATTTATTATTACATCTTATTTGTTGTCCCTTCATTGGTTATTTGGTAGACATTTTATGGATTTTAGAATACTGATTGAATGTTTTGATTAGAAGTAAAATTAGGCATAAGATGTATTAAAAAAATTATATTTCCTTGAAGCATGAAAGAGAAATTGCAAATGTATGTGAGGAATTTGTAATAAAACCAGTGTGCAGACATGGAAGGCCAAGCATTAGTACTTTATCAAACAATCTTCTTAATTTAATTAATTTTTTGTTAAAAGAAATGAAACAGAACAAAAAAAATCAAGTAATGCCAAGGACTATTCTAAGTTAGAGATGGTAAATTTAGAGCTTCACTTAGACAGGGGGCAAAAACAACGGGGAATAATATCTCGTATGAAGGTACAGCAACCTTCGAAAACAGCTTGTTGTTCCGTTCTGCTGGTGCTTGTCAGTGTGATTTACAATTATTTTTGTCTTGGATTTAGTTTGTTTCTCAGCAATTATCACATGTAATGTTGGCTACCTGTATGTTTTCGATCATTAGCTCACTTTCATTACACATGACGTTCAAATTAAAGCAATACTTAACAATTATTTTAATTCATCAATGAATTTTGAATTAAAAAAAAAAAAACAATTTTCTTTCCCATTTCTATGTTTAATTTAGGAATTGTAGTATTTCATTTTAGCAATTCTGTGGTAGGTCTTCAGTAAAAATAATATATGTATTAATTAATTTAGTAATTGAATAGGAATTTAATTTCTTTCTGTGAAATGTTATTGTGAGCATCGGTCATACAGTGCTGTGCATGTAATAAATTACAACTAGTAAATGATCTGCCATTTAAAAAGCTTGTAGTTACATATACTGAAGTGTCACCATAAGCGTGTACTAAATAAATGGTGGGCAAATTTGAGCTTTGGAAGTAAATTGGCTTGAAAACACACTTTCATTTGACAAAATTCAGTTTTATTGATACCAATGTAAAGTAGAAATGTGGGAATTAATAATGGAATATGATGTCGGGCAAATGTCCACTTCCAGCATGTTGTCAGATGTCTGCTCTTTTCATAAAAATTTTTAACCACATTTTGGAACAAATCTTCGCTTATCTCGTCAATGCAGCGCCGAATACCAGCGTCGGTTGTTTGTGGCTTGTTTAAGTAAAGAATGACCGCAGAGGAAATAATCCCGCGGCGTTAAATCACAAGAACGAGGCGGCCAATTGACAGTGATAAATCGAGAAAATACGCATCTTGGAAATTTCTCATGCAAAAACTGCATTGTTTGGCCGGTTGTGTGGCTTTTGGCGCCGTCTTGCTGAAACCAAGGGCACTGAAGTCAACATTAGCCAATTGTGGCCACAAAAAAATTGGTTAAGATGATTTGGTAGCGTAGAGTAGCGTAGCGTATCGTTTCCAGCGTTTCCTTGCTCATTTTCGACATTCTAAACAGTTTGCTGTACAATGGCTATGTTTGCATCACTATGGCCACCACGAGCGTATTGTTTTTTTCTGTTGTCAGCAACAGCACCGCGAGCCTCGAATTTCGCGATTAAATTACCCATAGCGGTCTCAAAAAGTACCTGATTACGAGAAGAAGCTGCTCGAATTTTATGAAGTGAAAACAGTAAAATTTTCACCATTTTCACAATTAAAATACTTTGTTCAAGAGTATAGCATTCCATGGTTAAAATTTTCCAACTTTTTACTAAATAACTGCCAAAGGATGGCAGCTCAATTCTTGAAATTTCTTCATTTGATAGATAATTAACTTCCTAAGCTCAAATTTTGCCACCCTTTATTTAGAAACAGAAAAATATATAACCACATGATATTGTTCTCACAAATACAGGGTGGCTGATAAATTTTGCTACATTAAGAAACTGGATCGACTTCTTTTGTAATGCATTCATTAGAAAGCACATCGAATTAGTCTTAAAGACAATCGAATTTAAATGCCAGCCCTGCTCATGGATGCAGGTGCGGCATCTTGGCAAAAAATTGTTCTTTACTGCCCGTAAAGTTAACGCTGGAACTGTAGCTATTGTCGCTGGAATTGATTGTCTTAGTTCCTCCAAATTTATCTGTTGCGATTTCTACACTTCCTGTTTACAATAACCATACAAGAAAAAGTCCGGTGGAGTTAGGTCAGGCGATCTAGAGGCACAACGGAAGGATGATTTTCTTGAAATGAGCCCGTTAGTTAGTTGAACCAAAACTACAGACTCCAATGCGTGATAGTGGCATTGTTTTCCAGTGTCCCACTTTTCATTTTCATTAAATCTAAGGATCAATCTACAAAAACCAAAACAAAAAACTCCAAATTACTTAGATAGAAAAAAGTTACCAAAATTTCTTTTGGTATCGGCTTTTATCAGACACCCTATACATCTGCTGACAGAACCAATTCGTATGCGCTACCAAATACTTTAATGGCATTCTAGAAAAGAGATTTAAACTTGAAGACATTGACGGCACAAATAATTTTATTGATAATAAATTTTAGGTTTCTTCTTAATTAATTAGTGTTACTCTACCTGCCTTTAGTTGAAAAACCTTTATTTAGAGAAAAGCAAACATTTTAATCTAAAAGCTGGAATTAAAAACAAAAGAAAAAAAACTTTTGAATAAACTGAACGAAATTGCTGGCGATATTTTTTGTTCCTAAGCAACCACGCAATAAATGACAGTTTCCTGTGAATTCTCAAATCCTTTAGATAAATAAACTCCAACTATATGCCAAATAGAAAGGAACAAAAAAAAGACTCGAATCACAGACATAAACCTCAAAACAATAAGACCACAAACGAAAAAAAGTTATCCCCCATAAACACATGCACCAACAAAATGAAATACTACATGCACGTATTAAGCTGCCTCCAAAAATTTGAAGAAAAAAATATTCCACAAAATCAACTGACCATTTCATTGGAATTCCATATTTCTTTTTTTTTTTTTTTGAAGAATAACAAATAGAAAAACAGTTTAAATAAATGTTTTATTTTACAAAAAAATAAAAAATACCACTGTGTGGAGAGTAGCTTTACCATCGCAAATGCAGCATTCAGTGCTCGTATATAATAATGTTTTCTTTTTCGTTTTTCCAGAAAGGACAACAATATTTTAACAGTAGTCTAAACTTTGCTTTAATCCTCTGAAAATTTGAATAAATGTGCCATCATCAAGTTTAGCAGGGTGCAGCAGTGATGATACCCTTGCAATGCCAAATTGAACTTAACAAAATTCACTATGGACGAAATGTGTTTAAGAAAAATTTAGTCGTACTGCATTTAGAGTTCAGCTTCATCGTTATACAAATTGGAATATGTTGTGTTCTGCCATAATTGTTGGCAGTATCCCGCAAAAATTAATGCTTGCTAGAAACATTTTAAGAAGAGAGACAACAAAATAAAATCACTTGCAATTGCGCTTTTATAATGAAAGATTTTTGTTCGCAATGCGTCGCTTAGAAGCAACACTTTCTGTATCCAAACAGACTATATCTTTTGTTTGTGGATTTTTTTTGGCTGATATTTTTTACAGTGTTTTTTTTTTGTGTGTTTGCGTCGTCGAACCGACGAAGTATGGCCTTTATGTAACTTTTAGATTTTTCGATTAGTGTTTTCGCTTGCTTTTTTCTCGGAAGATGACGTCTAAGTCTAATTTGACCGATAAGGAAATCGAAAATGTTCTTTTAAATTGTAACGATCAATTCGAATTGGACGATGTTGGCGAGGAAAATGAATGCAATATAGTTGACAGCAGCATATTACAGGATGAATTACAAGATAAAAGTTAATGAGAAGACGCACTAGAAACAGATGAAGATGATGAACCTCTCAATACTTTACATGCTAAGTCTAATACCATTTACAAAACCAATATTACGCGGAAAAGCCAATCATAAGTAGTCAACTAAGAAAGTCACTTCACAGCGTTATGGAACCAAAAAAGGCGACCTACGAAACAATGTAAGAACATTACGGACCCTCTGCAGTGTTTTTAAATGTTTGTTACAAGTGAATTTGTGGATGAAGTAGTATAATGGACAAACGTCGCATGTCAAACGTACTTGCCACTTCAGATGATCACCAAAGACGGACAACTAGTTCACAAGAAATCAAAGCTCTTATAGGAATATTAGTTTTGAGAGCTGTGAAGAAGGACCAACATGTGTCGTCAGATGAATTGTTTGATCGATTCTAACCTCGGTTTTTCAATATGTTTCCACAATGACTAGAACCAGATTTAAGTTCCTAATGTCTTCATAGATTGGATGACAAAGTTTGCTCCAATTAAAAAAGTTTGGGAAATATTTATTTAGAAGTGTCACGTAAACTATATTCATGGGCCATATCTGACAATAAACGAACAGCTTTTGGCGTTTAGAAGTAAATGTGGTGTCCGCATGTTCATACGCAAAAAACCCGCAAAATATGGCTAAGAAATGGTTATGATATGCGACAGCTCTCTCATAGTATATGATTTACTCTTCAGTATACTTAGGAAAAGGGAAAAGGAACAGCCTGTGTGGGGAGCACACAATAGAACTTTATTATTTTGGTTTTATTTCGTTAATACGAGGGCGGATAAATAAGTCCGTGACAGTTTTTTTTACGCAGTTTTTTTTTCAAAACAAAACTTTATTTTTCAACATAAGCTACTTTTAACTCAATACACTTAGTCCAACTTAGTTTCTCCAGTTATTGAATCCCTTCCAAAAAATAGAATTTTTCTCTTTCCATCGAGCCATTTATTTCGGTTTGGAAATAGGAAGTAGTCACTAGGGCCTAAATCCGGAGAATATGGCGGATGAGGTACCAATTCGTAGCCCAATTCATAGTTTTGCCATTGAGACTGTTCTCGTGTGCACTCGTGCATTATCTTGATTAAAAATAACTTTTTTCTTGGCCCTATGGGGTCGTTTTCTTTTTAAATTCTCATTAAATCGGTCTAATAAGTTGGCATAATATTCACCGTTTATTGTTTTCCCTTTTGAAGGTAATCGATGTCGATTACCCCGCGTGCATCCCAAAAAACTATTGCCAACAAACTTACCTTGGCCTTCTTCGGAGCAGACTGCTGCTTGGTCTCCGGAGTACAGTAGTGGATCCATGTTTCATTCACAGTTACAAAACGCCTCAAAAATTCATTCGGATTGCGGTTAAACAACTCCAAATAATCCTTTGAAGTTGTCACACGTTAACGTTTGTGGTCAATTGAGAGCAAGCGCGGCACCCATCTTTCTTAAACCCAGCTGATCATTTAAAATCGAAACCACACTGCCATATGAAATGCCTATGGCATTAACAATCTCACGCACTTTTACTCTTCGATCGTCCAACACCATATCGTGGATTTTTTCGACATTTTCGGGTGTACTGACCTCAATTGGCCGTTCAGAACGTTCAGCGTCATTTGTACTTGTGTGACCACAACGAAAGTCAGTAAATCACTTTTTTAACATTGAAATCGATTGTGCAGAGTCCCCATAGTATTTATCGAGCTTTTCCTTGGTTTGATTGACGGTTTTTTTTGCAAAAAATAATGTTTAATGAGCACTCGATATTCACTGTTTTCCATTTTTAGACAAATACACGACGTTGTATGTTTTGAACAGCTGTTAAACGCAAAGAATATGACGACACTTGCTCAAAATTTGACAGTAGTCGCTTAACAGGTGGTACTTGATGGGAACAGTGTTGCATTTCACGAAGGAAGTTCGAAAAATCATTGACTTATTGATCGGCCCCCGTATACACTATAAAGAATTGCAATTGGTACGATTTTACCCTTTGTTTTTAATTAGTGGCTTTTAATATGTATTATGACCTTTATGCCATAAAAACAAGTATGCTCTTCCAGGGTTAAAAAGAAATGGTAAATTTTTTTGGTAGGAAAATAAATATTTTTAAAAAAATTTATTGATAATGGCTAGACATGAGATATACTGATGACCCAACATCTAGCGCCAAAAAATATTCACACACAAAGGAGAAGTGCTAAAATTCTACGATATTTATCAGCTTTTGCTTTTGCCAAATGAAATGAACTTTTGATATTTTGCATTCATGGTCATGGATCAAATACCAAAGTCAAATATAGCGCATAGTTCGTATTAGACGTATCTTGCTCTTCTTCGTCTAAGGCTTATTTGGCCGAAAAAAAATTATGAAGAGAAAAATTTGGGTATCAAAAGCACTTTGGAACTGAATAATTTAATATAAATTTTAGCGCTGCCATCCCATTGTTCCTTGTTCAGTAAATATGTACTCGTCCTATGGGTAGACACCCATTGTTTAAGGTTTTATTTGAACACATCTCTTCTGCTGTGAAATTTGGAATAAAAAAAGAACTCGTCGTAGATCCTCAGCGCAAATGCTGATGAATGTCATTTTGCTTAAATTATAAGCAATTTGCATTGTTAACGTTTTTCCCTTCTTTTTTTTATAGAATAATAATGCTGGTGTTTGGTTTTTTTCCGTTTCATTTTCGTTAAAACGAGCAAATGTTTGTCATTTTGCACAGAATTCTACTTGTCGTATTTTCAAGTATTTTTTGTTCTCCGAAATTGCTCATAAAAAGGAAAGCAAAGCAAAGCAGAATAGAGTCCAAATAATGTGAGGTAATTTTTCATATTGTCCTAAAGCTCATTAGTAATTGTATGATTACAATTTATATTCCTGTTATCCTTTTGTTGCGCCAGTTTGTATAAATTGTATTTTTTTTTCTTTGCATTATTTGAAGAACCGATTAGATTTATTTAAAAACAAAAAATAAAAAAATAATATGCCAAATAACTAAAGATTTGGATTGAAGAATATTTTTGAATTTTAATGAGGACTATTTATTTAAGATTTATTTGATACAATTGAGTAAATATTGCTGTTAGAAGCAGGGTTATGAAATCAAAACGATTTTTCAATTTGTTGAAAAATCATGGTCATTGCCGTGTGGGAGATAAATATAGTTTTTTAGTTTTATTTTTTTTTATATTGGACCAGCACTCAGAAGATGACCCCTACACATGCGATGCATTGTGTTGGAACAAGAGGAGAGAGATGGCAGGATGTGAAGCGAGTGTGATGCTTACACATCGCCGTATGAACGATCACGCTGCCTCATATGTCATTAGGCGTAGTATAAACATTGAGTCATCAGAAGCTCTTAAAGTTCTTGGCATAAATATCCAGTGTGATATTCGGTGAACTGAGCACATTTCTGAAAAGGATTCATTCAAGTGCCTCGGGTTTTTAAGACGGTGTAAGACATACTTCAGCCCATCTGATCTCCTTAAAGGGCCGTTCAGACTATTATACTTTGTATTAATACTTGTCAAAAATTCAAATAATACGTGCAAGTGTGTTAGTGTGAACGCAAAATGTTATGAAAACCACAAGTATTACGATAAAAAATTGACATCCCATAATACTTTCTCATTTTTTGAAAATTTTCTAAACGATAATACTTTTCATCTGATTAAAATTCACAAGCCAACTGTTCCGCCGCCTGTGGCGTGCCGTCCATTTTTTGTTATTTTTTTCTTCATATAAAGGCCAACATTTCTAAAATTTTAATCGCATAGAAATATATTTTGTCTTAAAAGCTTTTTTTAATATTATTCATTTGATTTATTTCCTTTATCTAAATCGAATATTTTAACTGCTGCATACTTTCAAGAGCCGGCACGTTTGCCATCTACGTAAAAAAACCTGCCGCCGTTAGCCAATAATAATAATTCAATATGCGCATGCTGCTTGTGTTCCTTTATTATAGCTAAAGCCATCAAAACTCCCACAAATTTAAATTTATTTCTTTTTTGATATAACATGACTTTTCCTTTTTTTAATTTTAAAACACTTTTGTTTATTAAAAATTGTTTTCTCAACTTCTGGTGTTTTTTTTTTGTATTTTCTCTCTATTTCAAGTGTGATGGCGTGAATACAAAATGCAGTTTACGTTAGATTTTTTGACAGTCGCATCAAATGTATTTAGATTTCTGTATCGTAAAATGTGGTGAAAGTCTTAATACTTGTATAATAGTCTGAATGGCCCTTTACTACGTATTTATACCGCTTATATCCGCTCGAAAATGGAATACAACTCTTTTTTATAGGGACCGATGCTTCAAAGATTATTTTCAAGTTACATCCATTTGTGGTTGATTTGGCAGTGACTGCCACTACGCATTTCAGAGAAAATAAATTTTTGGGCCGAACAGAACGTATGTGGAATGGACTGCCCGCAGAAGTCTTTCCTGTCACTTTTGATGTTGGAAGATTCACATTGCATGTCAATAAATACTACTCACTCCACACTTCCTTTCAAAACCTTATTTCGTAGTTCCAGCACAATGCACCGCATGTGTAGGGATCATCCTCTCAGTACCGGTTCAAGAATAAAAAAGGAGACGTATTTAACTCTTGAAGTTCTACTTCAGTAGCCATTTTTAGTAATTATTTTAAATCGCTGGTGCTACACAATATCGACGAAGTAGTGCACTGTGATGTGGCTGTGGATTGCTATCAGCTGAAACCGGTACTATTCAGTGACCAGTGAATGTACTTTTGCCACTGAAACTTTCCGACACAACTGACACAAAGACACAGTAATGCACATCGGAAAAAATGCGAGATGTTTTTATGATTTTAATCTGAAACTGGGTTCGAACCCAGAACTTTTTGGTTTTGTAGTCATCGTGCAGACTACTTCAGCCATCGTCACTCTCAGTTTATTTAAAGTTTATTAGAAAGCAGTGTTATAATCATATCTTAACCCAACATTGGTATACATGCGTCGAAACGATGAGACCTGTTTTTATTTCTGTGTTCTCTGATGTATCTTTACACGTAATAATCTGATTGTCTCCGTAAGCATGTTTTTGTTTCTCTTCAAGGATTAAAATATATATTTTTTTCATAATTTTAAAACAAAATTCTTTAAAAGAAGTTAATTTTAAGTTCCTTTTATAAAAATACCCGTGAAATAAAGCCAAATTTTTTGTTAAGTTTTATTTATTCTTCCCATACCCGCACGCCAGTTTGTGACGAAACACTTTTAATAGTTATTTTTCCAGAAAAGCTGGAATGTTTAATTTTCTGTTAGCTGCAAGCTTCATTTTGGTAAGTATACGCGGCATAGCTGCATTATAAATTTAAATTGGATTGATTTAAATATACCAAACTGGGGTTAAAGACGCAAATGTTCATTGTTCACTTTTAAATATAAAAATAATTTCGTTAACACTAACATTTAATAGTTCCAACACCAGTATAATCAGTATTTTAAGCACGCTTCTTTGTACCCTCTTTGATAGTGGCATATATGACCACAAAACTTATTTAGACACACAACTGTACGTATGAACGTATGTAGTAAGTTTATTGTATGCAAAATACACATTGTAAATCAACAAAGAAAACAAATTATTTTATAGGACAAACTTCCGTTTACATTAAATCAAACGAAGGACATTTTCGACCAAAACAAATTTCTCTAAAAAATAACAACAAGAAAAAAAATGGTAACAGCTGGCGAATACACTTACTGCTGTTTTTACACGCCATGTACGAGTATGTACATACGTACAAGTGAGGGTGCTTTGGCTGAGCAGATATGTTGTTGACTATCCGCGGTTCGAATCACCGATAACGCCCAAAAAAATTTTGGCTGCGATAACAGCCTTCTCCTTCATCGGTACTTGAGTAATAAAATATAAGCTTATGGCGATTTCCTTTCTGAGCAAAAATGTTGTCCTTTCGATGGATAACATTTTCTACAGTTTGCCCATACCTTTAAAGAATTATACATTTTTTACTTCCACAATGGTACAAAATATTTGAGATTTAAAATTAACCATTTTATCACTAAAACTCGTCAGCAATATTGTTTTCTAATCACCTGCTATTACCTAGAACAAACTGCAAAAACTTTAAACCAAAAATTTCTCAAAAAAGTTTACATTAAATAAATAATAAATTAAACAGAATCTGCCTCTAACAAAAGTCTGATGGAATCTAGTCAAAGTGAAGAGTATATTGATTTTCATAATTCTTATTTGTATAAAAAAGTACTTAACAAAGATGTAAAAAAGGTTAGTACATCACCCCGACTTGAGAGGGTCAAATATGTTGCATATTTTGCCAGTTATTTGTGCAACATATTTAGAAAGGAACGAAATAGCTTTTTTTAATGTTACATATTTTTTAGAATGGAACAGAAATAGTAACGAAATGTAGCATATATGTAACATTTTTGTCAGAAAAGAAAACACCATTAGTAATTAATAAAAATAAAAAAAAAACTTTTCTTTCAGTTCAAAAATTAATGTGTCAGCATAACACTTGAGAGACGCAGCAACTCTGCTTTACAAGTCCTCAAAAAACACGCAACTCTTGACCACTGGTCTAAAAAAAAACAGCGGTGAAGAAAATCGTTCAAAAGTATTAGGCCGTATTAAGTTGATTATAAAATTAAAATGAACATAAAATTAACTAAAAAATATACAGGCGAACTGGTATATAACGAACTTCTTCTACATTGTAGAGAAGCTGTCATGTTTAAATATGTATGCACATATATTGTATTAATCCATATAAACATTTGCTTGTTATTTCAATTAAGGATTTAAAAACAAATTTCATGAATACACTAAATTGTGCATTTAACTCTTTCAGAGATTTGTTGCATGTTAAATTTTTACACAACAAAATTTTGCAATTAATTATGTAGTCAGCAGCATGTTTTGTAATGTTTTCTGTTTGTAAATTTCTTGTCATAAAGGAAATATTTCATTATTGCAAATAAATATTGTTGGAAATAGCTGGAGACATTTGTAGCTGTAGAATCTGAACAGTTAGAGATGGAACCATAACCTTTTTTCCTTTAGATATATATTTCCCCAAAGATCATTTCTGCATACCCAGTTCAAAAAATTCAAATTTTGAGTTACTACGGTATTACACCAAAGGTTCGATATGTGTTTTTTATTTTTACATATATACATGGCGCTAAAAATATGAATTTTATTAGATTTTTATCTTTCTTGGCGCTAATATATTATTAAAAATTATTTTGAAAAAAAATTTAACTACACCAACAAAGTTTAGTCCATGAAAAGAAATCATTATCATTTTTCTTTGTTTTATACGTTTAAATTTAACTGTATCGACAAAGTCTTCACAGCTATTGGGGGATCGTTAGATTATTTAGCATAACATAAGGATGTTGTCTGTCCACAAAAGATTCTTTATAGAGAAAATTAGCTATAGAGAAATTTCTCTATTGGGAAATTTCGTTATAGGGAGATTGAAATGTCAAGTAGACGCAACTCTATAACAATATAGCAATAACAAAAACAACAGGCATTTTGTTTGTGTAAAATGTCATGGAGATGTTGTCAAAAACGGCATGGTTTGTTTTCCAATAGTATATTTATGAAGTAGACTAACTAATCAGGTGATTTTTTTGCTCGTTTATGTTATGTTTTACACAATCTAAATGTCAAAATTTGTTTTGACATGGCATTTTAAATGCCCCAATATCATTTTTTTTATTTTGTGAAGGCTTTGCAAAAGCAATTAAGTCTTTTTTTAACGCAATTTATGTTTTTCTTGTTATTGTAGCCTGTGTATGTTTACCTTTGAGAGAGCAGTGAGAAAACAATTAATGCATTCGTAAAGAAAATTTTTGTTTTTTGTTTTGCTATCGTAGTCATCTTTTATTGACATTTTCATGGTATTTTCCATAAACAAAATGCCTGTTTGGTTTTGGTATTGCTATTTTGTTGCAGAGTTGCGACTACTTAATAAATAATATAAGAAAATACAGTGTTCTCAGAAATAATTCGGTATGTTGTATGGTAAAGTTCGTTATACCGTAGTTCGACTGTATATGTAATTCTGGAAAATACAAAATAACTTTTGTTTTCTTCACACGTTGTTGCTTCTATAAAATTTTCAGACTTTTTCTGAAAGGGACATTTTTAAGAACTTTAAGTAGCAGCACCAGCTTATTTTAACAAAAAAAAGCTTCATTTCAAAATCATGCAAAAATATACCTGAAAAAAGAGAGTTAAGTGTAAGAGCACAAATATTTTGAATATGATATGTGATATCGAGCTATGAATACTAATACGTGATAAAATGAATATGAATTAAGAACGGTTTTCCTTTTTCTGACAGCACACACACACACAAATAAAACTCTTTGGGTTGGTATGTGGGACAACACGAGAGTGACTTAACAGTCAAAGTATGAATTAGCAAAAGCAAAAGAAATTACAACAGGGGAGTTTAAATTTCAATTTTGTTTCGAATTTATAACCAGGCAACACTCAAAGAATTTCAATGAGTTCTTCTCAAATAGCACAACACAAAATATAAAAACTTGACCGCAACTTTGACATCAAATTAAAAAAAAAAGCCAGGAAAAAAGCTACAAGAAACAGATTGGAAAAATTAAAAATATTTGAGCTAATAAAAATAGAAGAATAAATATTGTAAATGTCAATGACTATGGAATAGTACAATATAAATAGCACCTTTAGAAGAATAGACTATAAACGATGAATGATCTACGCTTATGGAGGAGAAAATTTTATGAAATATAATAAGTACGGCTCCTAAGTTGACATTTGCTAGATTTTAATTTTAAATAAATATTTTAAGTTTTAAAATGAAGTTCTTGAGTTTTGATTTAAGGAAATATTTTCATGTTGTTGGTGTATCTATTGCATTACCAAATGCCTGAACGTTTCCCATTTAAATATATTAATATTATTATATTATTATATTATATTATTTATATAATAAAAGCACTGCATTAGTTGAAACATAAATTTTATGAAATATTAGCAGGATCACTAATGCTACTTATTATAAACGTTGAATTACTTCTCGATACATAGCTTTCTTTCTGCTTTTTCATCTGGTATATAATCGGACATTTTTTCTAATATTCAGATATATATACAGTTGACGGTCACAGAAACATGCAGTTTCAAAATTGAATCCAAAATTTGCCTGGATTATTACAATTGCAAATCATAGAAGAGCGCGGCAATCGCTTGAAGTCGGCAGCAGTAAATTCCTTTCATTTGAATATAGTGGAATCTAATTTTAAGTTAAGTCTTGTTGCTGCCTATAAAATATTAATTTTATCATTTATAATTGTAACTTTTATTAAAACTTTTTTTTAACCTTTATACCGCTCTTACTACAACTTTTGAAAAAAATTAGATTTTGTAATTTATAATATTTTTTTTATTTTAAATAAATGGCTCACATTTAACCTCAAGTATGTTTAATTATAAAACAAAAACTAATATATTTCAGTAAATGGTAAAACAAAAAATTCGAACTAAAATAAGCCCTCCATAATGGTTTTTTTTTTTTTTTTTCTAAAATATCATTTTAAAAAAGCATATGTTTATATATTAATTTTAAAATAAAATATAGATATTATTTCACATTTATTACCAATTTTCATAATGTTATATTCATAAGAAATTGGAAATAAATGCTCCCAGCAGTACGTATTCTGCAGTGTGTTTATTAGTCAGAAAAATAATTTTAATACTAAACCTTGCCTCTCAGACAACGCGTAGTAGTATATCGTCGTACTAAAAACACTTTGTGTGATGGAGTTACTAGAAGGCGTATTATCACATTTTGGGTGGACGGCAATTGGCCACCAATATCATGCGATTTGACGCCGTTAGACCGTGTCTATGCGGACAATCTTCTGGCATTGAAGCCTTTGAAAACCAACATTCGTCAAGTTATCGCCGAGATACAACTGTCCTGTGTGGATCGGTGCTTCGAATACTATTTTGCAGTTACTCGACCATGTAAAGAAAAGGGCGAAGAAACTCGGTAGGGTGCCGAATCCAATTGAGTCTCCAGAGCATTTTTGCAATGTCTACTAATAAAATTTTGGGAACTTCATTAAGAGCGTACTCGATGTGGCACTATGCATTCGTTTTTTATCCGAAGAGCACAAATATGAGCAGACTACCCGCAGAGGTCAATGAAAATTCAATTTGAATGTTCACAAACACTACTTCCTCTGTTCTCCCTCCTTATTTTTTAGTTCTAACATAATGCATCGCATGTGTAGAGGTCCAGTGGCGGTCCAAGAAAAAAATAAAGCGTAAAAATTAACATCAGAGAAGCCGCAACTTTGCTTTATAATTAACACGGAAATGCAGAGTTGTGGAAGAATTACGTTCCTTCTTCCTTACACGTTATCCGCCTGTATATTCTCTACAATGTTGCTCTGTGTGTCAAGTCATTGCAATGTATTGCAAACGTAGGGCATGTCCCCTGAACACCACTTCAAACACAAATAAAGAACAAAAAGGATAGACTGGTGCAATCAATCGGGAGGCGGTAATTTAAATCACATTGAATGTCGTACATAATGGCGACGTTCAAGCGTTATAATAAAATAAAAGTATCATCGAAATCATAATCATTAATATTCTCTTATATTGTGGTGAGCAAATAAACATTTTTAAATTTCGTGGAAAAATTTTACATCTCAAACAAATGAAATAAACAAGCCAATATTTGCCATGAAGCTACTTCTACAGGGTGGCACAAGAGAAGCTATATGGTTTAAATGATTTATAAAATTTTTATTTAAGAGATTATTATAATTTTTTTTTTTTAAATACAGTATATTATTGGGGAATTTTTTGCAATAAACTTTGAAAAATGATATCCTTTTTCTGCTTTGCACATACGTGCTCTTTTTAGCATATTTTCCATTTCCATTTTTCCTTTTCGCATAATTTCAGGTGTATAGGCCATGTTTTCAATTCGAATGTTGGTTTTTAGTTGGAGTATGGTTCTTGGTTTGTTAACGTACATTCTTTCTTTCAAATATTCACAAAGAAAACTGTCAGGAGCTGTTAAATTTGGTGTGGGTGAAATGCGCACATTAAAATGACAACGATATGCACGCTGTGTCAACACAATAGACTGTTGATTTGAAAAATAAAATTCAATTATTTTGATCGTGTAATGATTCAGAATTAATTCCCCAAGTCCTTTTCACAAAATGCTGGAAAAAAAACAAAGAAAAATAATAACTAAAAAAGTTATAAAGAATTCAAACCATATAGCTCTTTTTGTGCCACCCTGTAGTTGCTTTAAATATACCACTTACATATATATTTACGGAGAATTAAAACACACAATTACTTTTATAATCATTTTGATTTATTAAGTAGAGAAAATATTTATTTCGTTTGTGTAAGACCAACCCTTGGACCAAGTGACATTTAAATATCATAAAACGTAATTCAAACATTCAGGGTTTCTGTTTAAATTTCGCCGCTCGGAAAATGTTTAATGTTTTCATGCCAACACATAAACGTACAAGCATACGTTCACACACAATCACATGCGTATACATATACACAAATATCCTGGTTTTTATTTGTAAATATCGTACTGCTTTTGAATCAGCTTGAATACATTAGTGAGTGTGTTAGAATTTAGTCTTGCCCCGGTCAACCAAGTGCGAATAATGTGTCTCCATCAGATAAACTTGGTGATGAACTATGATGTTTTTAATACTCAGAGCATATATATGGATATGCTGTTGCCAATGGATTCTATATCGCTGTATTTGTATTTATGAATGTGTGAATTTGTGAATGTTGTGTGGTTGGGCTATTTGTGCGAGGCTGTGTTTCAGATACTTCTACACAAGAAATGTAAAACACTCCATTAGGCATTATAACCCATCTCTAGCTCTGCCATTTAATCATTCAGGCACATACATTTCCAATTCCTATGTTAGGCTTAATATTTCAGTTTGACATTATGGCTTGGGCATCTTCTTCTTATTTTTCGCAAAAATATGACTTATGGATTTATAGAAAGCAGACTTTTCAAATCTCTATACTTAAATTTTTTTCCTATTTACCTAAATGCACTATAGAGATGCTATCGTTATTGTTGATTTCGTTGTGTCTGTTTGTGCACGAATGTTTAGTAGAGGGAAATAGATTTTCGTATCGCTTTATAATAAGAATTTATTTACAGTTTTAGATTAACTAACAAGTTCTTTTGATATCTTAACGGGCTCTATCGCAGCTTCTAAAGGAAAAAAAAGGGATGCCAAAAGAGAAATTAATGCATGATATCAGCATGTCCACCATATAAAAATTATAATCTATATGCTGCGCATCATAACTATAGCCGCATTTACTTTTCTGTATCAAATGTTTGTTAAAGCATATAATTATAAAGGCGATTGTAGATTTCGCGACTTCAATAACGGTACTATTAAATTTAGAAATACAAAAAAGTTTTCTTCTTTAAATTACTTAACAATGACGACTCATAACATATTTTTAGTTTCATAACTATAGACGCAGTGCTTAAAGACAGTGAGAAACCAAGAGTATCATATCTAATTTTAAAATATTTAAATTGAAAAGTAAATTTTATTAACTTTAAAAGAAATTGCCGCGCGGTACTTACATCTGATAACTGATAATGAAAAAGGGCAAATTGAAGCTTTCTTGGAAACTGGGATGAATTTTAGGAAAATCGGTAGAAAAATCAATAGATCGGACAAAGTTATCAGAAATTTTGCAAAAATCAAAATGGATATGGTAAAAAGAAAACTGGAGGTCCCAAAAATAAGCTATCGGAGAGAGAAAAGCGTAGAATTATCAGTATTGCTAGCAATTCAGTGAAAAGTCTTTCAAACATTGCTAATGAGTGTGGCTTAAAAGTTTCCAAATCTACCATTAGTAGAGCAATAAAGGAGTATGGAAAACTGAAAAGACAAAAACTTATGACAATGCCAAAACTCTTACCTCGCCACAAACTGACCCGCTTGGACTTTGCAAAGAAAAATTTGCAAACTATTTGGAGAAAGGTAAAGTTAATGATCATTTGGTTACTTCTGGTGAAAAGTTTTTTAGGTGATTTTTTCTGATGAGAAAAAGTTTAACATCGATGGTCCAGATGGTTCCAATAGCTATTGGCGAGATCTGCGTAAGGAACCACGATATTTCTGGGTAGCATTTTGCAGCAATGGTATGCTTGATTTGGCGTTTCCCAGCTCTCGAATGAATCCGCTGGAGTACACAAATATTTTGGAAGATAAACTGATCACATTTTGGAAAGGCTACAACAGCGCAGACTTTGTTTTCCAACAAGATAACGCCCCAGTGCATAAACGTCGACATACGCAAGAATGGCTGCGCTCCGGAAATATTGAAACTATTGACTGGCCCACGTGTTCGCGGATCAAAACCCAATCGAAAACATTTGGGGAATACTAACTCGCCGTATTTATGCTGACAATCGCCAATACAAAAATACTTTTGATCTTAAACAATCCATTATCGAAGAATGGAAATCAAGAATTGAGAAATAAATTAGTAGACAGTGTGACCGATCGAATTTTCGAACTTATTCAAAATAAGGGACGTCCAACACATTATTAAATAGCTTTATTTTACATATAATTTGTTTTCAGCAGAATATTATGATCGTTTTTAAAAATTGCGTCTATAGTTGTAAAACTCTGATACGTTGAAAAAATCGCTTTAAAGTGAAAATACTAAGAATTAATAAATAATTTGTTTTAATAATACTACTTTACTACCTAACTATTCTCTTGAACAATAAAATAATATAGGTAGAAAATTTATACCAAATCCGCTCATTGGTCAAAACAGCTAGCCGCTATAGTTATGATGCGCAGTGTATATTAATAACAATTTATATATTATCTTTTAAGCTTAGAGATTTGTTTTTATTTTTTTGTTAAGATGTTAGCCGATGGTTAACAACATATCGAAATAGAAAAATAAAAATTAAAAACATACCTTTAAGCTTCAAAGATGATATATAAATTGTTATTAAAAGAAATAAGTTAAAAAATAAGGTATAAAAACTATATATTAAAGGCAAACACGTTTTTTCTAATCCCTTTTACAATCCCTTTTTTTACTGTGCCGATTTTGCTAAGATATTTTATATGGGTTTACAGATTTTTCAGCACTGATGTGCACAATAGTAATGTTATTCAGTTTGATTTAGTACTTTAATAATCTATTCCCAGCCAGAAATTGGCTGATTAAAAAAACAAATACCTGAATGAGCCTCTCCAAATCACTATTGACGATTAAATAAAAAAGGATTAATGTACGATTCATACATATGCAAATAAAAAGAAGTATTAAAGCACCCCCCGCCTTTTATTAAAAATAACAATTAAACAAATTTAAAATTATATTAATTCTCCTTTTTATTGGTTATTCTATTCTTATCGTATGCAATAAATTATTCAGAAATGCAGGTCCTATTTTTATAAAATTTTTAAATTTGATTAAAATTAAAATTTTAAATTTTTTAAACTTATTTATTGTAAATTTGCAGTTATTGTTTATTCGTCTAATTAAAGTCGCTATCTTTTATAAAACTGAGAAAGGAGGCCATCGCTGTTAAGATGGCTAATAGAAACCAATAAAGGACAACATATCAAGCGACCAATATGAAGACATTGAGAAACTTCCTCTGGCTGCCGTAAATCATTTTATAGGTTTTGATATTGAACTGCAAATTAACGAGCAGCAGCTAGTACTAACTCGAAGTACACGCATTTATGTACATCAATTATATATATAACTATTCTTTTAATTATACAACGTTAGTCAAAATTAATTACGATAATTTATCTATGTTTGTTATATAGTTTAGCTGGTCTAGAAAAATTTAATAGATCTGAGCATTATTAATTTAGTAATAAAATAATAAAAAAAAATAAAAATTAATTTAAAAAAAAAAATGTTTTTCCTTTTTTTTTTTTTATTAAAAATTTTATGAAAATAAGACCTGCATTGCAAAATAAATTATTGCTAGACGTAAGAGGTGCGGATTCTCACCGTGAACTGAATACTTGTGTAGGAGTTCAAGGTATAATTTTGTGAACCAACCTGCATATGGGAAACTGTTCGTCACGTCATATGTAAGTGTGGGGGTATGAGCCAGTCTACCGTTTACTCGTAAGAGCTCGTTAGATGATATAAAGGGGTTAAGTGTTGACAGGTAGCACTTTCGTGGCAGCGGCAGGCCCCGTATCAGCAAAGAATATTCAGGAATGTATAAACTCTGGCAAAGAGCTATTAGACGATATTTCACAATTTTCGTCTCTGAGTGAGATAATTCCAAAAGGGGACAATAAAAGGATCGTTTCAAAAGCGGGTGAGTAGCATTATAAAAGCGATAAATGTATGAAATGACACAAATTATTCTTCTCAAATACCTGGACACTTTAATTTAATCCAATAATGAGATTTGTTGATTGAATTTCAAAAATTACTTAACTTTATTGACCGTTCTTTATGCTCTGTGTTACTGCACTAACTCTACGTGATAATTTAAAATACAGGTATAGGAACAAGGGAAAAATATAAATATAAAAGAGAGTGATAATATTTCCAGAACAGTTGGGTCAACATTATCATGGTAGACAAATATTTTATAAAGATATGTATAAATAAATTCGGATAAGTACAATTCATTTGAATTCAAACATAAACAATTGCTTATAATCAGAAATTATACAATTGAAGATTAAATTATGATACAAAAAAGACTCCGCAATGATTATAAAAAAAATCAAAAAAGGAAAGAAAGTGACATCATAAATTATTCTCTGAGGTGATTCACTTGTAGGGTACTATTTTCTAACACTTATGATGAAAAAATTATCTCATGAATGGCTATTTTTTCCATGAAGCTGATTCCTAAACGATTGGAATATGATATAAAATCTGTTCATTAAACATGTGCACCTATTCAAGAGCCTTATGAAAGATAAGAACATTAAATCTCTTAAAGCTAAAATATGTTGTATATTTTTTGATAACGGCATAGAACTGCCTACAGCTAAATGAAAACTGTTTTAAATAAATGATTTCATTGTTCTTCTTCACAAATATCGTTTCTCTACAATATTTAGCAGAATTTTTTTCATGTTAACGTAAATTTACATCAACAACCTACACTATTTACCACAAAAGTATTATAATAATGCGATGGCCGTAGTAGCCTTTACATACAATTCGCAGACTTGAAGGTAGCAGTTCTCGCATAAATTAGCAAAATTTATAAAGCGACGCACTATGGAATAAACAAAACTGTTAGTTTGTTTGCATAAATCGTGTTTAATTCATGATAAATTGTGGCAATCTAAAAATGTTTTATGCCACAACGAAAAGTTAATAAACGCCAAAAAATTCTTACTATCATCTTTGAGAACTTCACCCTTCACTGAAGGAAATAACAAAAACTTGGAAACTTTAATTGTAAGATTAATGTTGGCTTAAATGGAAAAGGATTGGAGAAAAAGTTAAAACTTTTAACGATAAACTTTCAATATTTGTCAAGAGCTGTTAAATTCTGCAAATATTTTCGTAAGTAATTTTAAATCAGAGTCTCCGCAACTTTTTAGTGTCGTAGTTCGTTTTTGCTAAATTGAAAAAGGGTACGAACATCAATGGGTTTTTTATTTTTTTTTTTGGCTTAACTAAATAAACTTTCATATGAAAGTTTGTATCTTCTAAAATCTTAAAATCATAAAAACATTTGCCATTTTTTCTGATATGATTAGTGGGTATTTGTGTGAGTTGTTGTGGGAAGGTATCAGTGGCAAAGGCATAGTCACTTGTCACTGAACAGTAACAGATTCAGCTGTAACTAAACTATAGGCACTTCAGAACGCCCTCCTTTGTCGGTATGTGTAGCACCGCTGGGCAGATTTTTTAACAAATCGATCTGCAGAAAAATATCCGTCTAGATTGAGCTGTTTCAGCAATTATGTAGGCGTAGAACGTATTGCATCCTGAACGAACTACTCAATATTATTTTACGATTTTTTTGCACTTTGAGAACTGCAGCCGTAGACTGACAAAAGCAAATGTTGCATAGTTTTGGTTTATAATATGCTTTGGTTTCGTGTGACGTAATGACAGGTTACATGGTTGCAAATGTCAGATGTATTTTTTTTTGGAGTTTGTTGAGATGTCAATTTCTTTTTTTACTTTTTAATTTTTGTATTGAACTTAGTTTTAAGATTTACTGGTAACATTTATTTTTCTAGTTCAAAACGTGTAGGTTTGTTTTCAACTTCTGTATGATAAATTACTTAAAGTTATAAATAAATAAAATGGCATTTTTTTCTATTGCAAACGAAGACATTTTTTCTAAAAGAAAGATCCCATATGTTGCAAATTGCCAACAATACTTAGAAAAATAAGTTTGGCATATAGACGAAATTTTATGATAAATTGCAAATCATTATCGCCAGTTGTTTCAGCCATTTCTCCTTTTTGTCTACAGCGATTGACTGGAAGAATGTGAGTTGAATAATTTTTAAATTTATTTGATGAAAAAAAAAATTTTTTTAAATTGTTAAATACAAAGAAATTTATTGCTAAAGAAATAAGCAAAAAAAAACAAAATTAGACTAAAGTTTAAATTTGATAACGTGGGGTTTTTTTTGCATTGAATTTTAATTGCCTGTGCGCATTTAAAATGAAACAAAATTACTTTAAGAAAAATATATTTTTAAAAAATTAGTTTCTTTGATATAGTTTTCAATAAAATTGTATAAGTTAATCTATGACACAATAAAATATTTCCAGCTACATTTTCGCATTAGAACGCGTAGTTTCATGAAAAAAAATCTTATTATGAATTTAAAAGGTAAAAAACAATATTAAAACTATAAAAAAAAGAAATATTTCTATACCAATTCTTCATAGAAGAAAATAAATGCGTTAAGAAAGGAAAATGCAAAGTCGAAGATGCTATAAGAAAATAATTAAATAAACTGAATAAATGAAGAAGTACTTTATACGTGAAAAGTTGATGAGCGATTTGAAGAGCAACGTAACAAATAGATAAAATTTAAAATGAATCCTTTCATCCCAAAAAAGCAGCGGAACAACTGCATTTGAATGTGAATTTCTTTTCGAAGCAGAACAATCTGAATTTTATAACTGACTCACATACTTATTAAATACTTTATATTCAATTTTAGTTCAAATTCATTACGATTATTTATCTATGTTTGTTATATTTATGATTTAGCTGGTCTATATGTTCATTTCATTTAGTATTAATACCATAATCTTCAGTAGTCCTTTAACCAAATTCTTCAGTTTAGAATCTATCATTTTTGTAGCCATTTCTAGTTATTATTTTACTCGAACCCAGGTTTTGTAGTAAACGTGAAGACTACTTCAGCCTTTCTTCTATATCTGTTATTAAGTAGTGTCTCATTTCGAATGTCATCTTATGCAGTCTGTCTCTATTTTATTAATCAGCATATTTCAAACTGAAAAAATTTGCATTAATTGCATAAGATGAAATTCGACATCAGTCACTATTGAACAATTGTTTAAAATAAATTTATATATTTTATCGGAATAAATTACGCTACGAAAATTGTTTCACTGGGCAAACTTAATCAAATATATATAAATTTTGTTTTTATTTAAAAAAAAAACATATGATTTTAAACAAATTAATTTAAATAACCTCTGACTACACCTTCACTAATCTATTACAAATTGTTTTGTATTTAATTTTGTACGTTTTATATACATGATACTTTGTGTTTTTTATTTTGCTTTGAGTTTATGGTTGGTTTTCTACAGATTTGCTGTTACATGAATTTTTCCCTTTCTGTTTGTAGGAAATATTTATGGTGGTTTTTATGCTAAAAGTGAGTATTTTTATTTCTGTACATACATACATATAATTTAATTTGTGGTTTATTAATATAATTAAGTAAATGTAGTTGGATTATTTTGTATTTTTAACTTTTCGCTAAAAAAAACAAAACACATACATGACTGTATGGAAAAGTATAGTAATTTTGGAGTAAAATCCGTTCGAAAAAGAAAATATTTTACAAATACTGGCTAAAAAATAAAAACAAGATTTAATGCCATTCAAGGTTCGAAAGGCTTTTATAGTATTATGTTGCAGGATGCCAAATAAAAAAAATGTTAGTAAAGAAATTCGCGTGTACATGGTTACAATTTTATTAATACAGGGTGGCGCAAAAGAAGCTATATGGTTTAAATAATTTATAACTTTTTTATTTATGGGGAATTTTTTGCAATTAGCTTTGAAAAATGATATCCTGTAAGCGATGCCAATTTTCTGCGTCGCGTATACGTGCTCTTTTTAGCAAATTTTCCATAACTTTTCGCAAAATTTCGCAAGTCTTCTTCGAAAATTGCTGAAAAAAAACAAAAACAAAATAATAATTAAAAGGTTATAGAGAATACAAACCATATAGCTCCTTTTGTGCCACACTGTACAAATAAAAATTATATAAAAATGTAGAATTGTATTTACATGTCTTTTGTATATCTGCCAATATAAAAAAATGGCTTAAGTTGACGTAAATTCTCTTTTTAGACGAGAGATTATTGGAATTAAAGCACTGGCCTCAATCTTAGAACAGTACAATTGTTTGTGCTGTAGAAGTTGGCCATTTTCAAAGAATTATTAATCTTTAATATCTTCATAATTTCTTTGTAGGTTTTATTAAATATTAAATTACATTTTAATTCAACAATTAGGGCATTATTTTCATTGCTATTTTTATATGAAAAAACTTGATTTTCTATTACAATATCAACTCTTGTACAAAAGAAAAGTGAAACTATTTTGTTAATTTTCGTTTTTTGTTTTATTTTAAAATAAAAAGTTACCAAAAATATTTATTCTTCAGATACCAATATTCAGAAATTACTTTTGCCAAAATAAAAGAAATGAAAGAATAAAACTTTTAACCACTTTATAATTATTTCTTTATTACAAGAAGTAGACGTTTTGTTTGTTCATTTTAAAAGTACTAAAAATACCTTCATAAGAGCAAAACGGTTCATGCACAGTTGTGTCGATATTACTGTTAAAAATATAACGGTTTCTTGTAACGTAAACTCGAAATGACAAACAGATGTCGCTTTTAGTAACATTCTAATTCAAAAGTGATAAGGCAGCCACATCTGTTACATTAAAGAAGGGGATGGATGTATTAATTCGAATGTTTGCATAACAAAGTGTTAGTTGTTGTTTTATTTTTTTCCATTCAGTGTAATAGAAGTTTCACAATATTTTACATTTAAAATATCAATTTATAGTGGTACTGATTGATTATTATGGCATTTTTACAAGCAGGTCAGTTCTCTGTTGGTTTAATTCTTTATTTATTTGCCGGTATTTAATAGAAATAATTAATAAATTAATGTGCAGCGCAACACTTATACTCGTTAGATGAGATCCCGTCTATAACAACTCTTATAGCGCGATCCCTGAGAAAACTCGATATAAATCGAGAGAAGATATCACCGACACCAAAAGCAATAAGTTTGGACAGAAGTGCCCCATGCCACACTCTATCAAATGCTTTAGAAATATCCAGAGCCACAACTTTACTTTCGCCGAACTGGTGAATAGAATTACACCATTTTTCCGAGAGGAAGGCTGTAAGTCGCCCGTAGAGCGCCCTCGGCGGAAGCCGTATTGACGGTCGTTCAGTAAATTGTTGGACTCTAAATATTTCATTAGGTGAAAGTTCACCATACTTTCCATCACTTTGGAAATCGCGGAACAGATTGCGATTGGGCGGTAATTTTCAGGTTTGCTTGCTTCACCCTTTTTTGGGATCGGCGTTACATTTGCAACCTTCCAGCACGATGGGAATTGACCTGTATAGTACAGAGTGCTGAAAAGGATTGCCAAAGGACGTGATAACGTCGAAGAACACTGCTTCAGGACCAGTGCAGGAATTCCATCCGGCCCAGGAGACTTGTTAATGTTGAGGTTCGTGAGAACCCTTTTAACTGCACGAGCTCGAAAGTATATCTTTGGCATAGTTACGGATACACGTTCGGGTGCGGGCAGTGGTTGATTGCTCTCTGGTAGGTGAGAATTACCTGCAAGCATTTCAGCTAGGAGGTTAGCTTTTTCAACCGGGTCTGTGAATATTTGATCATCCTTCAAAAGAGCCGGAATTGAAGAACTTCCGAGAGGGGCGCTAGTGTTCATTTCAAACTTGTCAGGGTGTGAAGTGAGAAAAAGGTCGAGGGTGTTGTGTTGGTGCCCGTCAACACACGGAATATGTGTTGGTTCATTCACTAATTGCGCAAGGTGGTTGTGCGCTGCGAATAGCTCAACATATTGGACTTCTGGAGTCGTATGGCTCGAATGGCGGAGCCACGATACGTTATGGACATTGAAATCACCAGCAATAACGATTTCACTGTTTGGGTAATTTTCGAGGATCACCGATATAGAGTCGGAAAGGGCATCAAAGTTGTATATAGTTCTATCCCTTTCCATATTTGGGCTTCTGTAAAGAAACCCGAAGTACAAAAGATGTGCCCTGATTTTAAATTTAACCCATAGACAGCTAAATTCAGGATCATTCGTGCCTAATTATTGCTGGCACTGGTACACAACTTCATTGCGTATATATATTGCAAGAATAAACAGGGATAGGAGGTGATACCCAGGTATGTGAAAATCCTCTGGATCAGCATCCTCAGACACCTGGGTTTCACTTAAGGCGAAAACATCCGGCCGATGGAGACAAACGTGGGCATATACAGAGAAAAAATTTGCCCTTAAACCACGTATGTTGCAGAAGTCAATTCTGAAACAGCCTGTCATACTTTACGCAAAAAAATAAACAAATCAATTGTCTATTTTCTATTTTTCATATTCTTCATATTGCTGACACCAATGAACTAGTTGCCGCTTGAGAAATTGCTCGGTGATCAGTGCTACGCCTTCATCAGAAAACAGTCCAACAGCAACTATCCCACTGGTATCCACAATATAAAAAATTTATATTTTTCTTTTGGTAGGAGTGTTTAGCACAATGACGCGAAAAAGAGCCATAACAGCCCTGATCCGGTCACCCGAAGTGCCAACACTAGTTGGTGGTGCCAGCACTGGTAAATATTTTCGTTCGCCCGTCACTGGTATAGCGGATTTTATTTTCTGTTCTATTGTTTTGGTTGGAATTTTATTTTTGTTGTTGTTTGTTAAATTTATGATTTATTTATTCCAAGTTTGATGTGCGATTTCTTAGCTTTTTCATGAATTTGTTTGAATGTCTAGTGACGAGTTGGCATTTGCATCATATACATATCATGTATCATGTGTTAATAATAAAATCATGTTGATTCAATCTATAACAATCTCATTTTGTTTTATTTTTATACAAGTTTGATTCAACAGTATGTGTCACGTTATTTTTAAACTTAATTTAATGTTAAATCAACTTGGCTCAACTATTAAATCAATATGACTTAAAGATATTAGTCTCACTTCTATTTTTATTTTGACCTTTATTAAAATTTTTTAATTATATTTATTTTTGAGCCATGGAAATTTTTTATAAAAAGTTTTTAACAATTATTTATTTTTCAATATTTCGCCACCAAATAGGTAGCATCGTCAGGAAATAATAATTTGTATTAAAGATATTTAAAAGTGGAAACTTGTTGTTTATACGGTATATAAAACCATGTTGATTTAATATGATGCACGTATGAATCAAAATCGATATCGGAAGATGTTATATTTACATGACTTCTGTTGGTTTTTACAATGAAATTTTTCAGCGTGTTTTTATTTAATAATTGCAGGACTTGCCAGTAGTTTACCGATACCGTACGCTCGCAAATTGGAGTGAAGTAGTTGATTAGTGTCTGATAGTATATTGTGAACAAAGTATGTCATAAAGTATGTAATTGAAAAGAAATTTTAGCACACATGCTGCATACAAATATGCAAATATACACCCCGATTATTATATATAATAATCTGAAGGTGGACGGTAAACTGCACAGAGTCACGTTTTTTTCAATATATGTAGAATTTTTTTAACTATTGAAATTATCAGTTTTCCGGAGGTAAAGTTTTCGGGAAGTAAATTACAATAAGTTATATCTAATGTCGTTTTCGAGATATTCAACAGGCGATTTAACAGTACGAATACCATCATGGGAGGTATTTTCAAAGGGAGCATAAAATATAATAAAATCTCTGCAAACGCAATATAACGGACGAGTATTTATTACTCACTTATATGGGTATCATAAGAAAAAAAATTTTGGTAAGAAAACTAAAAATAAAGTTGCGTGGGTACTTTTTGTCGAAGCGCATTTTTGAAAGGGATACTTTTTTATTTTCTTTTTGGAAAATAAACTTTTGATATAACAATAAAAGTATCCAAATTTGATGCAGGGTGATGAGAGTGGCGATGGCACGATGGTTAGTAGTCTGCACGTTGACTACAAAACTAAAAACAGACCTGGGTTCAACCCCAGCACAATGCTTCGCATATGTAGGAGTCCCACAGAAAAAAAAAGAAACATGACTTACCACAAAAGACTGAGCGAAATTAAATAAGTTGTTGTGGGGTAGCGAAGCACACGGGTGTAGCTAGTACACATATAAAACTGAATGTGTGTTTGTATGTTTGTATATTTGTTCCTTATAGGAGACTTCTGCACCGATCTTCCTCAACATGTCACAACATTTAACTGGGACTCTTGAATGACTTATATGATACTTTTTTTAACCACGCTCACTTTTTGGTTTTTTTAACTTACGTTACACCTTCCACATAGTTTTTAACAGATTTTATAATATACTAGCTGACCCGGTCCGCGTTGCTGGCCCTAAGCAAACATTAGTGTTGTATTACCACACGATTTATTTATTTAAAATGAAAAAAAAGCAAAAAAAAATAAATATATGTATATGTCATTGGTGGTGCAATATGAAAATTGGATTTTGACACGCCCTCCGCCCGCAGACCGAAAATCAAAAATTAGACTTCACAGTGCCACCCGCCTGAATACTCTGAAGATTCCCAAAAAATTTCATCAAAATCGGCCCAGCCGTTTTGGAGTCCATACGTTACATACATACACACATCCTGTTTTATATATATATATAGATAGATATAGATTTAAAATTTTAGGGCTTACCGTAACAATATGTAGACAAAAGTGGGCGAGATTAGATAAGTTGGTGTAGCAAAGCGCATCGGGTTAATTTAGTAATATAAATGACGTAATTTTATTACAGATATTATCAAAATATATATATATATAGAATATTATATAAAATATTCGGCTTAAGGGAAATTTTTTCATTCGGAAATTGAAGCATTTGTGTTATTCAACATGTTGTTGCGGTCGCCAGTAAAATTTCCAAAATGTGACTTGATGTACTTTACCTCTCACCTACAGATATATGTATGTATGTATATGTATATTTCTATAAATCTGAAACTAAGTTTAAAATGAGTTGTGCTCTTTTTTACCATTTCTATAGAACAATATACGGAAATTCTCTGAAACGGTTAACCGATAAATTTCAATTTAATCGATCCGGGTAGTGATCCTACAATTGGGTGTTTTAGTGAACATCCAAATACATACGTTTACACATTAATATCAACTGAAAATATTTTTAAGTTTAAAAAGATTTTGTACGCCTGTGTTATTAATTAGAAATAAATAAAACTTTGCAAAAAATTATTAAATGCTGCACAGTCACGATGTCATATGTATATTTAAAAAAGCTTTAATATGAAACTTTAACACTTTTTTAAACTTAAAAATACAAGTTCGGGTCTAAAAACCCAACAGTACAGAATTAATAGTCAGCAAGACATTGTTGAGAATATTTATTTTTAAATACTGAATAAAAAAGTGCAAAAAAAAACGTTTAAAAATGAAGAGGTGATAAATTCAATAAATAAGATGAAAATATAACAAAAATAATTTAAAACAACAAATCTTTAAATTACTAGACCAATAATAGCTTTAATGTGCTTCAACATAATTCAATCAAGTCTGGCACAAGTTTGGGAGTCCGGCAGTTGCAGTAACAATATAAAAACAGTGAAGAATTTTGAACCTGCTAGGGTAACGAACATTTTATTTAATTCAAAAAAAAAAAAGAGTTACTCTATTTTATTGGTTTTTATTGCTTTCTAGTATCTGGGACGTTGGTATGAAAACCAGAAATATCCCTTTTTATTTGAATTGGGTGGCAAATGTATTTATGCTGAGTACGGCATTAACGAAAATGGTGACATAAGTGTGTACAACTTTAACATAAACAATCTGTAAGAATTAATAATTTAAAGGATTGATTTTTAATATATATTTATTTAATATTTAGTACCGGCAAACCGAGTGATATTAAGGGCTCTGCAAAAATTGTTGACAATGCCAAATTGAAAGTAAAATTCAGCAGTATACCAAGTGAGTTGTTTTTATGTTTTACTAGCTGAACCCCCGGCACGCATGCTGTAGCTGTTATAATAGTTTTTATTTAAAAAAAAATTATACGCTTCGTGTATCTTTTATTAAAATTGGTTAGTTAGTTTCGAAGATGCGGAAGTTGCCCCCTACCACCCGTCGTGGTCTTATCTTTAAAAATATATATAGTCTATGTGTCCATCTATATGCAGAGCAATTTAAGTTTTATCTTCCCTCCCTACCTTCCCACTGCCTACCCGTATACCCAATTTCAGCTCTCAGACTATATGAAGATTGCGCACTCCTACATTAAATGTGAATGTCACATGCAAAAAATGATCAGCCTAATGCCCCTGTTGTCCAGTTTTCTTATTTTTCCAATTATTTACTTTTCCGTATACCGAATTTCAGCAATGTAGATATATGGAAAGTGTTCGGGTGCAAAAAAAAGTTACTATCAAGTCATTAAGACCAAAATGAGAAACTTTAGCTCTAACCGTTATCAAGGCATAGAAGAATCATTATTTTTTTTTTGTATGGCTAATACCACGCCCACTTCTCTAATTCCGCCTACTTTTTGACTGATGAATTTTACTGAACATTCAGTTACCAAGACCAAATACAGAAACATTAACTTTAACCGTTTTTAACCCTTATGTGAATACCAAAAAAAACACCTTCAACAGCATGGCAAGGTACCCGGGTACCTATATGGAAAAATTATGGTAAACTAACATTTTTAAAGAAAAATATATTCTTGATCTCGGAAAAAAACTCCGAGATTTACAATTTACAATAAAACTAAAGGAGGGGTTTACAACATGGATAAATTATTAGGCGAATACACATGCAAACGCAAAACAAGTCGATGGCCACTATCATTATTTTATAATGCAATTGGCGTCCTATGTAATATATATAGAAAACAATACACAGTTGCGTTCCACAGACCGTCGCAGACAATTTCTGAAAGAACTGAGTGTTGAATTATGTAAGAAAAACATTGAAAAACGTGCTAAAAACCCGAAAGTTATTGCCCAATCAACTGTCAAATCAGCATTACAAAGTGTGCTTGGAAAAGATTTTTAGGTTTTAACATCAAATATTTCTGCTTTGCAAAAAACTGCTAAAAGCGGACGTACTCCAGTAGTAGGAAGCTGTCACGTGTGCTCGAAACTACGCATGAAACAAAGGAAATCACGCAAATCTTATCACTCTTGTTCCAAACCGATTTGTAATCAACATTCAACAAACTACGCAATATGTGTAAATTGGTCGTAAAGTAATCAGTAGAATTTATTTGTAACTTCATATTTCTCTTTTCTTATTTTTCTGTTTATATGAATAAAAATTATTATTTTTGTTTTTGTTTCTCTCATATAGGGTTAAGATATAATGAAATCAATATTTAGTTTGTATGGGTGGTACCACGCCCACTTGTACCATCCCTACCAGTTTCTGGCTGATGATTTTTTTTTAACTACGAAGTCATTTGGACCATTTTCAGAAAATTTCACTCCAACCGTTCTCAATATATACAAAATTAAATACTTAATTTGTATGGGCGTGGCAAGGCCGAGTTGGAATTTTTTAAATGTACATAGGCTTTTTATAGTTCCTTTCAGATATACAGAGCGATACTGTGAAAATTTCAAGAAAATCTGTTCAGCTGTTTAGCTGTCTAGAAAGCGCAAACACACATACATACAAACATACTTGCAAACGTGTCATTTTTATGTATGGGCAATTCCACGATCTAGAACGGGACACTCGCTTGTCTTTGAAGTGAAGTAAAATAAAGAAATCTTACATTTTCTTTGTCTTTTCTACGTTTTTTTAATAGCACATTAATGGCACTATAAATAGTGCAAAATGTAGTTTTATTTAATTTTTGTTTCTGTTGTATAACCAATAAACATGGTATCACGAACGGGACAAAATTTAAAAGTCGCTTTCAACTGCATTTAGAAAAATAAAAAAAATTTGCGAATTAGAACACCATTTTTGAAAGGAATTTTTTTTTTTAATTAAAATAGAATATATGGCTTTCCAGTAATGGTTGTCATAGTAATGGTTGTCATATTTAAATGTTTCTGTTCCTCTTTTTTTGATTTCAAAAGTGAGACATCTCCATTTTTAGAAAAATATTTCTCAATCATTTAAATTTCTAAATGTTTAACATGTCTTTTCTTTTTGCAGTAAATTTGTAAATATTATGTTATAAAATCGACTCGTATATTTGATATATTCTAGATATTTTAAATAAATTTTCAGTTTCCACACCAATTTTCTGAAAATAATTAACTCCACAAACTGAAAATACATAATTTTCTTACAATTTTGACATTTCCTATAGAGTGTTAGAAAAAAATCATTTGGTTATGGACATATTAATTTTCGATTGTGGTAGATCTTTCTGTGGAAATGCCCATAAAAGATTAAAGGTTGAGTTGAGTGTAGATTAGGCAATACTTACAGTTTCATTTCTGGTAGCTTTGCCTCATAAAAAGATAAGCGGCTAATAATGTAATTTTCATTTTGTATTCAGGTACTACTTGATTATCGCTTCGATATGCGCGGAAGGTTTTTTCTTTTAAATAAATAATTTTTTTTTTATTGTATTACGTTGTCTACATTGGTAGAACTTAAGTGCTTAAATCGACTGTTACTTTTCCAGAATGCTACAGATAAATGCGTTTTAATTGAGTTGTTTCAGAAAAATTGTTTTTAATTACAGCTGATTTATATCACGTTATTTTTAATAAGTCAATAGTTCGCCTCTATTAATTTATTTAATTGCTTGATAGTAACCATCTGTAAAATTTACTTGGCAAATTTATTCTCTTAGTTGTTAAATAAAAATTGATACAAAAAAAAAAATAAAACAACTTAAACGAATATGAAGTAGAAAAAGAGCAGTCTAATGTTCGTAATAACAAGTACTGCAATGCATTTCGGAAAATAATATATTCTATGTAATTATGGCAAAATTTTTAAGGAAATATTTTGTTATGCCTATTTTATATTTATTTGCAGCATTTATTGGTGAGTCTGATTATTGGATTCTAGATACGGACTACGATAATTATGCTGTAGTTTATTCATGCACAGATATTGCAGGTCTACTGAATGGAAGTGAGTACAATACGAAAATTATTAATTCAGCTCTTCAAAATTAAGTTGAGTTAATACCCACTTGTTGATTAAATGCAATATATTTAATAACTTTTCATTTACCAACTCCCTTCATTTAACGCCAGTCAAAGGAAATTGTGATTGTTAATTTTTGACTGTTGTTGGTTTAAGGTGATCTATGTATATACTGCATTTCGCTGGTTCTAATACTAATTCAATTAGATTTTTTAAAATTTCAGAAACTGTCTATAAACTTTTAATTTAATTAGTTTAAATTTAGTAAAATAATTGTTTTCATTTCTGATTTTATAAACAATTTTGCAGAAGTAGTTTGGATTTTAACACGTAAACGCGTATCTGAACCACAATTCATTGAACGTGCAAGAAGCGTTATCGAACAAAATGGTCTAAACTTGGCTCCTCTTCATAAAACAGATCAAAGTGGTTGTGAAAATTAAGTGGAAAAGTAATTTTAAATGGCTTATTAAATGTTGTAAAACATTATTGATGAATACATATAAATTTAAGAATATTCAAAAATAAAGTATTTGCAACAAAGGACAGACAAGTCAATACTTGAAACTGTGTTTTTTTTATATTCTTAATGGCGTCATTGCTAAAAACTGCATATATATACAAGGTTGAGCAAAAGTAATCACCCGGTTCTTTTGCATGATCTGCACATTGTAAAGAACCATCTTAAAATCTTTCACCAAAATTCTACGTAGGTACCCAATTGTGTAGCAGTTCGTCTGCTCGATGTTTCGGCTTCTATTTGACATCTTGGGCAACAGCAGCGATATTCTCAGCAGAACGACTGCATTGGGGCTGGCCAGCCTTGGGAATATCTCATGTTCTCCCAGTCTTTTGAAAGCCAGTTGCCAAACGCTGCAATCTTTGTCCAGTTTATGTCGGATGGCCAGGAAATCTGCGACGAAATTGACACAGTGCCAACGCAACTCACGAATTGTTGCCCAAAACAAATTTAAATAATTATTGCACGTTCGTGCAGTCTACGAGGTAACAACGCAGTCAATAGAAGCACCATGTTGAACTATGAAACTCAGCCACTATACGAGTATTTGCATGATTTTCATTTGGAGTGAATAAAGTTTTCATTTAAGATACTGATAAAGAAGCTTGATGTGATATTTTGCAATAAATAGTAACCGCAAAAAAGCTGCATCCGTTCAGTTACTGAATTTTTCACATTTTAGTAAAAAAAAAAAAATGTTCACACGCAACCAAATAAACACACCCACACACACACACTCATACACTGCTAAGGAAAGATTCGAATTTAATTTCTAATTTAAAAATTTCATTAGAAGATTTTTTTTAAATTCTATTCTATTCTTTAATTTCATATGCAAAAAATTTAATTGCTTTTCCTTCATTTATATACCAACTTTTGTTGTTAATTACTACTTGTGTTGTTAATATTACATCTTTTAAATACTACTAACAGAGAAAAACAAGAAAAGAAAACTAAGGAAAACAAGTTCATGAAAATTCATTTATTTTCTGTTTAAAACAAACCCAAAGGCACTCTTACTGAGCATGTTCTTTGCAAGAATTATTTAAATGGTTTTTCAGTATTTTTCTATATAATTTCCTTCTTCTTCTATATACATACATACATACATACATACATATGTATATGTATGTATTTTTTCTGTTCGTATAATTTTCAGTTTTGTTTTATTGGTTTAGTTAGACATTGCAAAACTTTAAGTCCAACATTAAGCAGCCGCAAGTAGATGATGTTTTGTGTAATACTGCTGGTAGTAAGTATTTACTTTTAATTAGCCTGTTGAACAATTAAGCTGCAGGCACAGTGGGCTACGGCAACAGAAAAAAAACTAAATTTTTGTAAAATATTGTAAAAGTGTTTTACCCTCAATTCATGTAATACTTGTGATGGTGAATGAGCAAACGCAACAAAATTGAATTTATTCTAAAAAAAATTTAATTTTCCTTGCAAAAATCGAACAAAAATGTAAGTGCCTATTATAGAGGATCACTCAGGGGATGACCCCAAAAAAGATGTGAAACGATTGTACTGGAACTAGAGGAAATGGGTAGCAGTAGCAATGACAGAATTTTGAAGCTTCACTATCGTACAACTCTGCTTTTGCACGTTCTTTGTTTTATAGCTGTGTTGTAACTGACTCTCCTTCCCTCTCTCTCTGATGTCAAGGAGACGTATTAAATTTCGTTTTTAGTAGCCATTTTTAATAATTATTTTACTTAGTCGACGCTACACAATACCGTCGAAGGAGGGCATTGTGATGTGCCTGTCGTTTGGGACAGCTAAAGCCTTTACCGTTCATGCCTTCGCCACTGAAACTTTGTGACAACAACTGACACAAGGGCATACTAATGCATATAAAAAAAATGCCAGATGTTGTTATGATTTAGTTTTACCCAAGAATTTTGTAGTATTTAAGAATTTTGTAGTTTTGAAGTCAACGTGTAGAAATAAATGTGAAAAATGTCTAAAATGTAAAACCAAGGTAGATGGCCGGAAAATCAATTTAAGAATTAATAAACAATTTGTGTGAAAAACCTGCATATTTCTAAGGACAGATATAAAAATATAATATAAATGCGTTGGTATTTCACTTAACCGTAGAATACATAACCAAAAAATACCACACAAACGCATAACCAGGGTACCCGTGTACCCCTTTGTAATATTTAATCATTATCAGTTACACAGAAAAAACTATTTAGTTTTTTTTTTTTTTGTTAACCCCGAATAATATAAGTATAAGAGAAGTAAGTGAATATGTAATATAATATTTTTATTAGCTTATTAGCAATTATTAATAATTAGAAGGAAAAAGACGAAAATAAATTTATTATTTTCATATTTTACCGAATTATATTAGAAATTGTTGAAATTTAAATTCTGTTAGAAATTGAAAATAAATTTAATTTATTATTTGTAATACATACAAAATAACGATTTTTGCAAACGCGAGTGGAAAGCACGAAATTATAGAATTTTATAATAAGACCAAAGGTGGCGTAGACGTCATGGACCAGTTGTACTCAGAATACACTAGAATGCGAGCAACAAAACGATGGCCACTGTCATTATTTTTCAATATTTTCGATATCACGACCTTGGCTGCATATAAATTGTACTATATGAACAATAAAATGATACCGAATGCTGCAAACAGAAGAAAGCTTTTTCTTCGAAAATTGGGTGAAGATATGTGCATGCATCCATTATTGAGAAACGTGCACAAAACCCTCAAATAACTAGGCATTTTACGAAAAAAATAGCTATTGAGAGCTACATAAACCGACCTATAGAGAGAACTTGTAAAAGCGGCCCATCTATGTCTATTTCAGCAGGAGGATCAAGGAAGCCAGTAACTGGATCTTGCTATTTATGCTACATGCAGGACACAAAACGTAGAAGAAAAACACGTAAAGCATGCAGCATTTGCAACAAACCAATATGCCTGGAGCACTCATTCACAAATTGCATCTGTATTTATTGCGACCAGTATAATTAATGCAATTTTTTTTTTATATTTTCTATTTTTTATGTTCATGCTTCTCCTTATATTTTGAACTTTTGTTTATTTCCCAAGTTTTGTATTCATGCTTTGCATTATATAAATATATTCCGAATAAAATGTCTAAACACCCTCTTATTCGTTCATTTCTTCATATAAAATCTATTGGGTACACGGGTACCACGGTTATGTGATTACGTAGGTGTCGTCTTTGAAAGCTTATAACTTTGAAACCACTGAACCGAATTTCACAAATGGTCACCAAAACGACGCAAAATAATTTTATTTTCCTAGATCCGAAGTTTCAATAATTCATTGTATTTATTTTTGCAGTTACAAACGTTTAAAGTCGCTAGTGGACACACGGGTACCCGGTTATGCATTCTAGGGTTAAAACGGTATGCAACTACATTTATTTTTCTTTAATTAATATAAAATTGATAGAAAGGGACAGCAACAGCAACAGCCACAAAAGCAATATAATATTTACATTTTTAAGAGTTACCTCCTTATTTAGTTGCAGGTTCGATTCCCGCCTAGATTCTGGGTGTTTCTACAAACAAGTTATAAGAGCTTCGTAGAGTTTGTGTTGTTTAAAACAAAAAGTATATATATGAAAGATTTTAAGTTCGTAATGTCAATTTTAAGTTGATATTTGTTAAATTTTTTTTTTTTGAGACACTTGCTCATTTTTTTATCGTCCACTAGTGTTGACGATTTGACGTTTTTGCATTTATCGTAATATGGTTGTACTATTTGCTCCTGATTCATTTTCCCATTAGAATATATTTGCGCTCTTCTCCAAAATTTAATGTCATAAGGGCTTTAAAATTAAATAAAAAAAATTTTAATTAAAAAAAATGCATTTGCTTTAATTTATAAATGAATGCGTCTAAGTAACAACACAAATGTCGCAGCTTTACTTTATCAATAAAAAAAAAAAAACAAACAAACGCGCAATTGCCAAGTTGTACAAAAAATAAGCGCTACCCTACCGCTTTCGCTATCTGCCTCTTCTTCAAACTGTGGCTTTCCAAGAAAAAAAAAACAATACTCAATTTCACTATTATCCTTAAAAAAATGGCAATTCAACTTTTGATAGTACGAGGGCTGTTTGATAAACCTCAAATTTTCAGCAAATAAGCGTTTTATTTTTTAACATAATCTCCTTTCAGATCAATAAAAAAATAAATTTAGTCCAGCGTTTTTTAAATTTTTTTATTCCTTTCAAATACTACGTTTCCTCAAGACCCTCAAAATAGGCGTTTATTTCAGTTGTGACTTCTTCATTCGACCCAAAACTTTCACTACCCAGTCCTTTCTTCAGGTTTGGAAAAAGACTATTTTGACGAAGGGCGAAGAAACTCATTGACGACGTTAGGGTAGCCAACTCTATTGCCTCTCTCCAGTATCGTCGCCATGCAGGGTGTGTTTCGTTGTTCTATCGCTAGTATAATGAAATGGTCCCTAAAGAAATCAGGGAACTTGTTACCGAAACCCGTTCATTCCTGCGCACAATGCGTACATCATTAAGGATGCACTCATTTGTGGTCGATTTAGCTGCGAATCACACTACACATTACAGAGAGAACTAATTTTTCGGCCTAACAGCGCGTATGCAGAAAAAACATCCTCCACAGGTTTTTCCGCGGGAAAGTTCAAATCAAATATTCCTAAATGTCCCTCTATCCTCCTTTCCATAAACTCATTTCTTAGTTCCAGCACAATGCATCGCATCTGCTGAGTGCTGGTCCAAGATAAAAAATAAAAAAAAATAGTCGCAGGGACTAAATCGCGAGAATATGCTGGATGGGGTAGCAATTCATAGCCTAATGAATGGATGTTTGCTATACTGATTATACACGTGTGCATTCGTACATTGTCCTGATGGAACGGCACTTCCGCGAAAGGTGGTCGTTCCTGCTTTAAATCAATATCAAATCTGTCTAAAAGCTCTGAATAATAATGTTGGCCGGTGATCGTTCTACTCTTCTGTAGGTAATCTATACAAATCTTGAATTTGTAGGTAATCTACGTGAATTATTCCGGGTGCATTCCAAAAAACTGTGGCCATGACCTTGTTGGGTGAAAGACCCAACTTGTCCTTCTTTGGTGTACGGTAAGTCCCACAGTTTTGATCTCAGTTTCTTGATCTCAAGACTATTGTGATGGATTCATGTCTTGTCTATGGTTATACAATGTCCTAGAAACTCCACCGGATTGCGGTTGAAAATCACACGCGAAATTCATAAATTAAATGACACAACTTGCTAAAAAATTTTACAGTAGTTTGTTAATAGATGGTGATTGACGGCAGCAATGTTGGATATAAAGTTACGGCGAGACAAATTCAAAAAGTCACGGGGTCATCAAACAGCTCTCGTAACTTGGAATACATGTACATGTTCTTGCTTGAATTGTTTTTCCATAATTATTTTGCTAGTAGCCAAATACTTTCACAGAGCGTTAGAGCGAGTGAGAGAGAGAGAGAAAGAAGAAAAATATATAATAGACAAACACATTTATATTCTCCACCTCAGATATTCTCTTACTAACCCAAACATGTACAATAAAACAAATAAACTTACATAAAGTGATTTCTTATCCATATACTACGAGTAGTTTTAAATTCTTTTTTTTACGACTTCATTGATGTTGTGCATGTAAAAATCAAATTTTCTCCAATATTTTCAAAGTCCATATCGGACGGAAACAAACAAAAAAGTACAGCAGAGGGTAGAAATATGAAAGAAAAATATTAAAATGTTGGCAAGACGTGAATGTTTTATGGAATAATGAAATTTATAGCCAAAGGGGTGAAATGTAGAAGTGGCACGAAATTCATAAAGATGACGACCAAAAGAAAAACACATTGAAATGGAATTGGAATTTCAGTTAGAATATTTGATTAAATACGTAAATTTATTATTAAAAAAAAATTAATTCCTATCGTTGGTGTGTTATTTATTAAGTGCGACGAGCAATGTGCCATATATGTATTTGAATATTTTGATAATTTTTTTTTTTTGTGCTGAAGAAGCTACAAAACAACGAAGTAAAATTTCGAAATAAATAAAAGACGCATAGCAAAAAGTTATCAATCGATAAAATTTAAGTAATGTTATCAAATTTTACATTAATTCATAATACATTTTGAAATATAAGAGTTCAAAGTCGAACAAATGCAATAGCACTGCTTTGAACTTTTTTATTACATGTATTGTTTTGATGACTGATCTTTATTAGAAGCATTATGCATTGATATTTGCTTTTTTAAATCTCGCTATATGTGTAAATAATATGAAAATAATGTAAAAACGGCTATTCAGTTATCAATAACAGTAAAATTTTTCTTTGTCTTACTTATTTCGATGTCGCATTCGACATTGAATAACAACATTTTTTGTCAGAGTGTAAAATATATTTGTCCAACGGTCATCAAATATTGGTAGCAACCAGACATTTTTACTGTTTATTAAATAAAAAAAAATAGCTGGATAATTATCAGTTTTTGGATTTTTTAAATCGTTCAAAGTTTGTAGCGTTCGACATCGTAAGTGTAACAAGTACAAATTTAATATAAATTTTTTTGAAATTATTTCAGAGATTTTCTAATCATCTGCAACATTTTTGAACTAAAATCTTGGTGGAAAATAGCTCAGGTCAAAGTTGTTAGATCGATTTGGCGAATTCTTAAAAAGTTATTCGCTGTTTCTCTAACACAAGTAGTGGTTCTCTGCGAAAATTTTACATGAAAACCACTCAAAAATTTTACTGCTTTTCATATAAATTTTGCACAGACAAGTGCTCATTGTGTTAGAGAACCAGCACCTTAATTTAAATAGTAAAGTTTCGTAAAGAAGTTTATTTAAAGTATTTGATTATCAGATAAAACAAAAACAACAATTCAAATAATTTTATTGCTCAGCAACTTACTTCCCAAAGAATTTAATTTAAAATAAAACACTTCATTTTATTCCCAATACCTTCATTATTCATTTAGTTGATTAAATTTAAATCATTCTTGGTAATTTGTATTGCAAAATTTATTCATTTTAAATAAACTTTCTCAAATCAACCTCAACTGAAATTCATTTACCGTAAGACATCCCATAGAACTTTTTTTATCTCATTTTCCATCATAAGAAAACACAGCAAAACAAAACAATAACGTTGGCTTCTTGCTCTGCAGCAGAAAATGGCAATATTCTTATCGTATAGTCGACATCTTATGCAAAGCATTTCAACTAAAATTCGTTACTATCTTACTGGCTTACAGTATTAAAATAACAAAAACGGAAAAACAGTCATGCCAGGTTTTCTGGTTAAAATGCAATTTCCATAAAAACGAAAATACCAACCGAGCAATGAGAAGGCTGCTATCAAAGGAATTGAATCAAATTACCTTATAATCTTAACCTTAAGGAAGTACCAGTAGTTTTTTTTTGTTTTCTTTTATTTAGATATTTCTCACTATCAGTCATATCAGAATACATTTCCTAAGAAGTTGTAGTTCAAAGTTGTTTCATTTTCAGTTGGCAGTTTACACTCACTTAGGGAGAGCGGAGGAATCATCGCAAATGTATGCGTGACTGTAAACTTTTATATGTCTGTGTGTACCACAATCAAATTCAATATATAAAAACAAAGCGTTTTATCTGCATCATCACAGGGAAATTGAAGCTCATTGGATCGTATTACCAGTAACTATAACAAACACAAAATATATGTGGGATTCTTATCAACAGTACAACCAATTATTAGGTGGGGGTATAAGCTATTTCTTAGCATTTAATTAAGAGTTTTGAAAGTTGACAAATTCGTAGTTCCGTAGTTGACAATGAATCTGAGCTGGAAATTTTCTGTGAGCTCTGCACTTTTGCCGATATTTATGGAGACTTTGATTAAACACAATGAATTAATTAATAAAATCGTAACATAACTTAAAATGCAAAAATTCACATACTCAAAACTTCTATCAATCACAACTCTACTCAAAAAGTTTTACTCAGCAACAGCCGTTTTGTAGATGAATGAAAGTTTATTAGATTTTCGAGGAACCGTCTAAGATCATTTTCCACAACATGAAATAATTTTAGCGTCAATTAAGTGTAATTAAATATTTAAACACACCTTGAAATATTTCCTAATCGAAGTTCATAATGTGAGCAAAAACCTAAAGGCCATTAATTTCTTCCCTGCATAAACATTTCTTTATCCAAGTGAAAAACTAACACTGTACAAAATCAAAATGTTAAACACATTGTCACGATATGACTGTTAATTTGTGTGGGTATTTTGTAAGTTGTTTGAAGACGGGAAATGTCAAAAGGAAATGTAATAATATTTACGACCAGATAAAAATTGAAACTGTTATTAAAATATTAAATAAATTTAATAAAGTAACGAACCGACAGCAAACAGGAAAAATAAATCACTTTTAAGTAAAAATGTAAAAATAAAAGTTTGTAACAAGGCAAGTTCACTTTTCAAGTGATGTTAAGTCTGTAATAAATACATAATTACAGAGACAAATGACGTGTTAGCCTCCATGTAAACATTTACATAATTTTTATGGCCTATAATTAGGTGAAAAAAGTACTATTGTTGTGCTTTAAGGGTAGCCTTGGCTGAAGTAGTCTGCGCGTTGACTACAACAGCAAAAAGTTGTGAGTTCGAGTCCAGTTTGCGACTAAATCATAAAAAAACTTCTCACATTTTTTTGATGATGTGTGTTCCAGTTGTGTTGTCGAAAGGTTACAGTGGCGAACGCATAGTCAGTGGTCACTAAACAACACCAGCTTCATCTATAACCAATCCACTGGCACATCAGTGCGTCCTTCTACGTCGGCATTGTATAGCACCAGCAAAGTAAAATAATTACTAAAAATTGATACAAAAACACTGTTTCAAAATTGAATACGTCTCCTTGACATCAGAGGCGCTGCAACACTGCTATAAAAACAAACAACAAAAAAAACGTGCAAAATATAATGAAGCTTCAAGATTTAAAAGATTTCAATTTAAAACAACTCATTGAAGATTTCATATTCTCGCTCCAATTTTCATTCTTTTACATCTCTTTTGATAGTGAGGACTTACAGGGTAGAAACTATTTTCTCAATATCACGAAACTCACAATTCACCAGAACCAAAACAAAAGCATAAGCGACGTTAAGTTACCAATACGGTTCATTGTTCACCATTTAAGGAATAGAAGAAAGAATACAGCAGAGAAGTTGGCTCCAGCAACATCATGGCATGGAAAAATCAGAAAAATTTTTGCTTAACCGGGGCATCGATTTTAAATTTCTTATATTT